>OZ038325.1:1546821-1607498 GCA_964035795.1 Pterobdella sp. o SKG-2022 | reverse complement strand
AAACAGCACACCTCATGAAGAGGTTGTGTCATCTAATATACCTGATGAAGACGACGACGATGATGGGGGTGTTGATGATAATACAAACAATAATTTTGATGATAATGAGGTTAGGAAGAGTTACGTGTCGCTGAAATGTGTTTCGTCATCCAAGGATTGTCTGTGATTGGTGGTGTCTGTGATTGGGGTATTTGTGATGGGGTGTCTGAAATTGGGAGTGTCTGTGATTGGTGGTGGTAGGTGGTTATGGTGGTATGATGGTGGAATTTGGTGTAATGTGTGGTGTAGTTCTTTGGGTTTTTCTGTGAGATGGTGGTGTAATGAAGTGTTAGGCTTCTAGTGGGATGGTTGGTATATTGATCGATGATAGTTAGTATACACAATAACCTTCAATGGGAAAACACAACGTTCCAAATTAAAACACATAAGATTCAATTAAATAAATGATTTTAATGTAAGTTTAAAGTTTTGATAATCAATATATATATATATATATATATATATATATATATATATATATATATATATATATATTCATGTAGATTTAGTTTTTTATTCCCATAATTCTTTCATTTTTGCTACCATTTTATATTATGTTTATTGTTTTTATTTTTATTATTATTGTTGTTATTATTATTAGTCAGTTTTCGATAGTTATTATTTTTTCTTTTGTTTTTATCGCTGGAAGTTTCCCAATGTTTTTTCAAACAATTGTAGTTTAAATTATTTCAGTTTGAATAATAAATAAAATTTTCTAATTTTTATTAAACAAAGCACTATAAAGACACTTGTGAAAATTAAGTAGTCGATGTCTTACTTGCTAATAAAAATTTATTTTCGAACAAAAACACAGCAATTTTTTACGACGATTTATAGAAGAATTTGAATACATGTATTGAGCAAAAAACAACTATAATTTTTAAAGTGAGCCTTATCATGAAAAATTAGTGAAAATTAGCTAAAAAGTTGAGTTTGGAAAACGAAAATTAGCGACAGACTCAACTTCGTTATAATTCATTAGTATAATTTTAAAATGAGAACAACTTCACAACTGTATGTAAAAATTCCATCATTAAAAAAATCAAAAAAAAGCAAAAAAAAATGGGTAAAAGTCCCATAATATTTTCATATTATACAAGCATAGAGATTTAATAAGCCATTATTAATAAAATCAATAATATTAAACAACTAATTAGCATTATATCTCGCAAAAATATTCAAAAACCTCGCCATATTCTCATAACCTCCTGATAAAATAATAATTAAAAAATAATCGTTATTATCACCAATATTATCATTTTAGAGTAATTATCATTGCTATTATTTTTTCTAATATAATTGAAAACTATAATTATTTCTTATATTTTTAAATATTAATAATTATTCTTAGTTTTAATAATAATAATAATATTGTTATTATTATTATTATTGTTGTTACTAATATTATTATCATTATTGTTATTATTATTATTATTATTAATATTATTATTGTTATTATTATTATTATTATCCATATCACATATTTAAACCTTCTAACGGTTCTCAATGAAAGCGACTGCATGGGTTAGAGCATAAGGTATATGATCGAGTCACGTGCTCCAATCAAATTGCTTGGAATAATTCAATATTTCTACTCGTTTTTGTGAGGTTGATTTTTTTATGATGCATTTTTGAACGAGAGATTTCATTGGAGGTTTTTTTGGTTTGAGTTCAGATGGAGAAGGGGAGGGGGGAGTTGGAGGGGGAGGAAGGGAGTTGGAGGGGCGTAGAGAGATTTTTTTGTAAAGCTGGTTTAAGATTGATGAAAGCTCGCCTGAATGGATGGATGAATGAATGAATGAATGGATAGATAGATGAATAGATAAATGGATGAATGGATGGACCAATGAATGAATGGATCAATGAATGAATGGATAAATGAATGGATAGATGGATGGATGGATGAATGGATATGAATGAATGAATGAACAGCGGTTAGTCACGTCAGTAATTCACTCAAGATATGTGAACGTGACTCATCAACAGAGAAACCCTGTGTTTTTATTGGTCAGTATTTTGTTGCTCAACCGGATGTGCATTGGAACTTTATTTGTTTGTTTTTTTGGACATGTATTTTTAAAGTAAATTTCAAATATTATAACTTTTTAAAGTAAAAATTTTTCTTTTGTTTCGACCTTCAAGTAGGTGGAAATATTTCATATAATTACTTACGTTGTTACTTTGTTTGAAATTATTTTTAGCTTTTAACTTTTAGCAAAAGCTATTTGAAAATATTTGAAAAAATAGTATTTGTCACTAATAGATCGTGCTTGTTTTTTTATAATATTTCAAATAAGTCTCTAGAAAGTTTTTGAAAAAGTTACAAAAAAAAACAACCAAAAAAAAATAGTGTTTAAGATTCGAAACCGTAAATGAAGCTTTTCAAAAATACATGGTTACTATTCAAACGGGTCAGTAGTTTGAAGTGTATGAGAAAGATGTAGGCTACAGTAGCGTAGCATACCGAAGGGAGCTCAGAAATAGAGAATTTGAGTTTGACAGTAGGATAATATTTTTATGGAAATATATTTAATTTATGAAAACGTATTATTTTTATTGAAAATTCCTTAAAACTATTTTTTTTAACTGCAGGAAGAATTGATTCGATTTTGGGGATTCGGATGAATCAAATAACAAAAATTATGAATTTCAGCAACTTGAATAACAAAAAAATTAAACTTGCATTATTGAAGTAGAAAGCATTTCAAAATAATTTTAAAATACAAAATAAAATAGTTTTTACTTTAATTCCCTTTTGGCTAGAGTGTTTAGAACCAAAATAGAATATTGCGAAGCTAATCTATAAATAGTATCGAAATGACTGATTAGCATAAAAGATTCTGGCTAAAAATTTTAATGGAACATTTAAAGAATGAGTTTTGGCTAGAAATACTACCGTGAATATAACTTTTTTGAGGTTTTTCTGAAAATATTTTCTTGAAAAAATGGGCACGCAAAAGCCAGGAGCTTGGGTCCAAGCACTGATAGGAAGATTTGAAGCCCAGGTTTGTCTTTCAATCTGCTTTTTCGTTCATTTTTAATGTATAAAATTATTTTTTTATGAAACACGAAAAAGTTAATTCTTACTTGCATTTAAGTATTTGAATATGTTTTTATAATTGAATCAAATAAACTAATATCTTTTATATTTTTTACTTTACTTAAACAGCAAATTATTAACATACTTAAACAAAATGAACACAAACGAATTTTTCATAGCAAATAATAAAATAAATAACTAGGTCGACTATCAGTTTAACCCAGCTACATTGAAATCCACTGAAAATAATATATTCATATAATATATAAACAGCTGCCAATCAGAACTGGAATGACTACAACATTGTCCATGCAGAACTTTGACTTGAACAAGGAATACTTGATCAAGGTACCAGCTAGGAAACAACTGAATTAAACCTATTAGTAGTAGTGCATCCAATCTTCAGTTTAATGACATGACATTATTTTTGCTCCATATTTGCTTATCAGCTATAGCAATACGTAGTTCATATTAGATCAGCCTCGTATCCTTTTAGAATAATCCCATCTAGCTTATTATCTTACTCTTAGCATCATCATCGAGTTGATAATTCATTTGATGTGTAGGATTTTTTTATGAAATGTTCCATGTATCAAGTGAATACATTTTCACCAGATGTCCCCATGGTGAAGGAAGTAACATAATCTTTATGTATTCAGCTTTTTGTTACACATAAGATATCATCAGATAATTAACTTTTTGGTATTTAATGCTTTTCTGAGAGGAAAATGATCTGTAAACTGGTTAGTGATGATAATGATATTCTCATCAAAGGACAACATTTTTTTAAATAAATATAATAATTCAATTTGTTATTGTGTCACTAACTCCAATGAGGTTTTTGAAGCTCAAGAAATACTCATGCATTTGGTCCTGACTATTGGTTTTATAAGATTAAAATGAGTTTTTTTAGCACATCACTATGCACACCACTGCTCTCTGTAATAATAGCTTTTGTTTTTTTTTTATATTGTTTTAGTTACAATACAAAACACCTTCACAATATATCTCCAATACTAATTAATTGTCTAATTGATTAATTAATACAATATAAAATCTATAATAGGAATAAAATTATTAATATATAAAAAGCCTCTTTTAAAATAAAATTAAATAAATATTTTTTGGAAATATTTAAAAGAATAATGTAAATAGATTAAATACCGTTGAAAAAATGGAGAAAAATTTAAATAAAATGGATGAAAATAAGCTTAGACATAAATAGTTAATGAAATATATTTTAATACAAATAAACAATAAAAAAAAATAAAATAAACAATGCAAACACAATACAAATAAAATAAACAATACAAACAAATAATTTACACAATACAAATACAATAAACAATACAAACAAGTACAATAAACAATACAAACAAATACAATGAACAATAAAAAAAAATAAAATATATAATACAAACAAATACATTATACAATACAAACAAATACATTCAACCCAAAAGGTAAGCAGATACAAGTTTTCTTTAGTGATCAATGGACTCACGAAAATACTCCAAAACGTTGATTCGATGGTAAACTGTCATATTTTAAATCAACCAATCACGTTTTGCTGCGTTTAATGGATTGTGCAGGCTTTTCTGCGTATTTCGTCTTTTAGGATAGTGTTTGTTATATAATTTGATTTTAACCTTAATTTTTCAGCTTTGATGTTTATTTAATACATCATTTTTTTGATTGTTTTTTAGAAATATTTTTGTTTTTAATTATATCTATTTAATATGATTATTGTTATTACTATTATTATTTTTGTTATTATTATTATTAAACCCCGTTATCGGGTTTTTTGCAATTTTGGTATACACCACCACTCTCACCTAAAAAATACTACCAACCACAACAACATGTATAACTACTAATATAAGATGATGATGAGGTTGATTATGATGACGAGGATGACACTCTCAATCTCACAGAAAATAGTAGGAGCAGAGGCAGAAAGAAATTTTTATGACTCACAAATCATCATCTTAGACACTCTTGAGAAAGTTCTCAATAGCGTAAGGGGGGAGGTGGATTCATGGGAGTTCTTAAAGATAAAAACATTTATTGATGAAAAATTCAAAGTTTAAAAATTCTCCAGGGTGTATTGAAAGTGTATTAAAAAACCATGAATTTTTTGGAAAATTCATAAAATAATATTAAAAAACGAAAAACACAACAGCAACCCAAAGATACATCTAGACTTGATGAAGCTATGTATGTTAGAATGTTGCTGCCCGAGTTATGTAAGGTGAGTCAGTGGCGGTGGTGGTGCTAGGGGTGGAGGAGGATGGTGTAGAAGAGAAGGGGATAATAGTGAAGGTGAATTGGTGGGGGAGTTAAGCTGGTGGTAGTAATAATGGCGGTGAGAGTGGTAATATTAGGGATGATAGTGGTTGTTGAGATTCTTGTTTTATTGAACCCAGTTTATATTTACTAAAACAATAAGCTCCTAATTACGTCACTACCACACAGTTCCTGAACAACGTGAATGAAAACAATGTCTTTACTGCTTACCTCAAACAGCTGGCATCCCGGGTCCTCTTCTCTCTTAGCCTCAACAATTTTACCGCAGTCTTTAACCGAATCTCTGCTAGGTTCGAGTTGTGTTGATTGCCATTTTTATTTTTCATTACTTTATGTTTTTTTCTTTCTATTTCTTTGATTTTCTTAATCGTTTATTGTTTTTTTTTTGGTTTTTATTGTTTTTTTCTTTATTGATTACTCAGCTTTTGATTGATTTTTTCTTCTTATGTATATTAAGACTTTTATTGATTAATTTTCTTCTTCTTTCTCTCACCCCTTCTTTTCTTCATTCCTTCTCACCTTCCTCCACTCCCTCTTCAGACTGGCCACCCTATCCTCAATGCCTGAAGATGCGCAAGACCATTCCGACCTTGAGCTAATCCAACATATTAATGTCGACTGCGTTAGACTTATCAAACTTCTTAATGGTAGGTGACTGCTCAATGGGGAGGGGAAGGGTGGATTGATGGTGGGTGGTGGGAGGAAAAGGGGGTTAATATGGGGGAGTTGATTAATGGTGGGAGAGGTGATTAATTATGGTGTGGTTGGTTTTTGTTGGTGGTTTATGGTGTGGTGAGTAATGTTGGTTGAGGGTAATGGAAGTGTTATTTTTGAGTTTTGTTAAGCTATGAAATGCATCGTGATATCTTTTTATTGATTTCCTTCCGTTCGAATAAAAAATTTTCAAACAATTGAAAAATTAAAGTTGTAACCACCATTTTTATTATAACCATTATCATTTCAACCACTCCCCAACACACCATCCCCGCAGAAGTAGCATCAAAGTTCAAACTACTCAAAAAGCCTGTGCAACTGAGCCTCGCCATCAGCTTGGAGAAGGTGGGCCGGGTGTATATTAGTGTGTATTTTGTATTGGAGGCTGATTAGTGTGTGTACAACATTGAGGATTTATATGGTACTATTTATTGATATTTAAATCTCGAAGGGGTAATATGATTTGTTTCGTTAACTAATTTATTTACAATCACGAGCATCTATATATAAATGTAACTTTTTTTTTCTTTTTTTCTTTTTTTTTTTCTTTTCTTTTTCCTTGATTGTTTGAAATTGTGATTTCGTCCATACAAGCAATGAAACTTTATATAAGAACCCACACACAGACGCAACACAAAACAAAATCATTTCAAACTCCTGCAGGCCATATGGAACTGGTTGGCAAACTACCCTGAGGAGTTTACTGCCCTGCAGAAGGGGCCTAATGAAGATCTTGCTGGTGAGAGGGGGGAGGGAGGAACATAGAGGGGTGAGGGGTCTATGAAAATTATAGTGGTGAAATGAGAGATGGGGGAAGGATGGGAGACTATATAGTGGTAGATTGGAGGGTGGAAGTTACAAATAGGTTTTGTTTTCAATTGTTTTTAATTCTTTGCATCTGATGTTTATTATATTTATTATTATGATTAGTATCACTTCATTGAAAACCGAACTTTTATCGCTATTATTTGGTCAAAAATCATCATTAGCACTTCATCAACAACCTCTTGACCTCACCAGACTGCTGTGATAGATTGTTTGACCTTGCCAACAACTTCACTGAGAACTCCAAGAAGAAGGCAGGGATGTGGCCCCTCCAGATGATGCTGCTTGTCTTGTGCCCTGTATGTCTGTGTATGTGTGTACTTTTTTTTTGTTTTGCAGGTGTTTGTATGTGGGGTTGTTTTGTGTTTTGTATTTGTTTGTATTTAGTTTTTATGTAGGTCTATTTTGTGTTGTGTGTGCGTGAGTATGTTTTGTGTCATGTGTGTGTGTGTGTGTGTGTGTGTGTGTGTGTGTGTGTGTGTGTGTGTGTGTGTGTGTGTGTGTGTGTGTGTGTGTGTGTGTGTGTGTGTGTGTTTCAGTTCTTGTTTTTGCATATATCTATCTAGTTTTTTTTGTGTTTAGTTTTTTTCTAGGTAAGCATCTATATATGTGTGTTTATAACTAATTTACTGTTGACCAAAATCGATATTTTATTTTTATCTCATTTGCAGCCAATCCTCGAGGAGATAAGGAATGCAGACAATGGAGCGCCTATCTCACCTCAGCATGCCAAAAAAGTGCTTTCATTATTTCATTTGTATAATTTGTTTGCTAATATTATTATTACTCTAATTAATATATTTTCAAAATATCTTACTTGATGTTTCTATCATTATTTCACTTAGTTTTTGGCCCGTATAGCTCAGCTGGTAGAACATTAGAATAATTATCAAAAGTTACCGGGTTCGATCCCGCGTGGGCCGACAATTAGCACCTGTTTCACAATGTGTTTTCGCTGCATTAAATTTGTAGCAAGCGCTTTGATCTATAAGGAAAAGCGCTTTATAAATACCGCATTACATTTCTATGCTATCCTATCATTCACATTAATCAATTCTTCACACACCCTCTCAACCATTTTTTCCATCCAACCCTCTTTCTCACCGAACCCTCCTTTCCATCCCACCCTCCTTTCCATCCCACCCTCCTTTCCATCCCACCCTCCTTTCCATCCCACCCTCCTTTCCATCTCATCCTTTCCCTCCACGTGTACAGAAACAATTCATAGATGAGTTGAAAAGAACCTTGAGCATTCATCACTGCAACAGCGCCCAAAAAGCGCAGCAAGAAGGAGCTGCGGTGACGTGTGTAAAGTTGTGCAAGGCATCCACCTACATTAACTCTAAGGATCGTCTCAATGTTCTCTTCCAGCTTGTTGTGTCTGTTATCAATGATTTGAAGGTCTGGTGTGCGTTTAAGTTTTTCTGTATGTCTTTCTGTCTGTCTGTCTATGTCTATGTATCTATTTATCTATTTTTTATCCATTCATTTATCTATCTATCTATTTATCTATCTATCTATCTATCTATCTATCTATCTATCTATCTATCTATCTATCTATCTATCTATCTATCTACTTACCTACCCATCCACGCAGGCTCTGCTCTTCAACGTACAAAAGCCCTTTTCCAGAGGGGCAGCCTGCCAGGATGTGGAGTTGATGGTCGAGTGCTTCCTGTCTTGTTTCCGGGTGGCGCCCCACAACAATGATCTACTTAAGGTAGCTCTGATAGGCCCCTTTTATCATTATTTCTTTATTGAGTTTTATAGGCTTCAATTTATTTTTTATGATTTCGTTTTTTATGTAATTTTGCAGTCTGTTTTTTTTCAATTTCATTTTATAATTCAGTTTATTATATTATTTGAAAATCCATTTTAATTTCTATAATCATTTAAATTCTCATTACTAAAAACAAGTGGGCGAAAAATGCATTCATAGAAGCCTACCCTAATCTTTTTAGTCATCAAAAAATTAAATAAATGAAATCATTACCAATTCCCTTCTTTTTCCACCCTATCCTCACCTCCCCTCTTTTCACCCCTCACTTCTCCTCACTCCTCCCCTTTTCTCACCCCTCACCTCTTCTCAGATCTGCATCAACTTGAACTCTCCTCATTCCTTCCACTTTGTTCTCATCAAAGCCCTGCATTTCATCATTGTGCAGGTGTGTGTTTTTGTGTGTGTGTGTGTGTGTGTGCAGGTGTTTGTGTGGATGTTGGTGTTATTATGAGTGTATATCACATTGGTATGAATTTTCTTCACATAATCTTGTTCAATTTATTCAGTTTCATTTCAAATTTTTTTTGAAGATATAGTATACAAGCAAGATCTCATCAAATATTCACACTCACCAACCAATCAGAAACGACTTCCATGGTGGCCAAATATAGAATTGATGCATGGCAGATCGTCAGAATTAAGGAAGCTATTCACAGAAACATTAAATAAGGTTTTGTATTTATATTAATATTAATCTCTTATTGGTTCTGCCATTCAACAAGCTCCTCTCATAAGATTCGTCTTGCTTCAGCTATATTCATCTTATTTCATTATATATCTATGACGTATGTCGTAGCTATAAATAGTTTCAAATGTTTATTACTATTAATAATTTATGACGTCTAGGTCTATTTTTAACTAATCCTCATTAACAGTACTAATTCAAAACCAAATTTTTATAATGCCAAATTTAATTTAATTATTTATTTACAGGTTTTCCAAATGAGTCATACTCCCATTAGGTTCTCTCAGGTGTGTGTTTAAAATGGTGAAAATTATTATTCATATTGTTTTAGTAGCTAAATAGCATTTTAATTAAATTAATATAAAACTTCCGAATCACCTCTTCTACTCTATTTCTATAGAATATTCTACTCCAGCATAATAACCCATACACAACAAACATCAAGGCGCAGCACCACTCCACAACCAATACCTCCCAACCTCACTTCCACCCATCCCACCATCACCGCCGCCTTCCCACCATCACTACCTACACCCGACTTCTACCAGCACCATCCTACCATTATCACTACCGCAAATCCACCAGACTCTAACGAACAAGGTGCATGCATTGAAGCTGCGAGAAAAACAGCCTGACGAAGCTCTCAGTTACAAGGATCTTCTATTGGGCATTGTAAAACTTATCCACGCTGACCCCATCTTGATGTTATATGTGGGTTTTGTGTCTTTTTCTGTCATTGTGTTTTGGTTATTGAGTTTTCTCCATGCGCCATCACACATTTCATCAAGCATCATACTTTTCACCACATCATCACACACTCACCACACCATCGCACATCCCATCTCACTACCACAAACCCACATCCACATTTCTCACACATCCACCAAACATTCACACATCCACAAACACACCACAGAACCCCAGTAAAGCAAGCCACGAGATACAAAGCAGTACTGTAGAGCTAATAGACGGCCTGGTGTCTCTGGTTCATCAACAACATACGGCAGATCTGGCCCAAGTCGCTATGGAAGCCCTGCTGTGCCTGCACCAGGTTCGGGGGAAGTGGGGGGAGGAAGAAAAGCGGGTGTAGAGAGGTTAAAGGGTGGGGTGCTCTATTGAGTTTTTTTCACGGGAAATGTGTGACAAGCAAAATTTGGAAGTTATATTGAAGAAACAGGGAGGGAGGGTTTCAAAAATGAATCACTGAAATGAGGTAATTTTTCTAATACTTTTCTTTTAAAGAGAGTGTGTATTGAGTTTATGTAAGGAAAATAGTTGTTGAAGAAAAAAAGATGATCCAAATGTTGAAGTCTTGGTAAATTTTTTATCGTTATATTCATTTATTTAATATTTATATATTCATAAATTATTCAAATTTATTTATTTAATATTTAATTACTTATAAATTAGTTTTGTTCATTTGATTTTGTTTTTATAAGTTCTACGAAGTCACCAAACAAAACAGATGGACATCATTGAGCTGTGGAACCCTGAGAATCCTGTTGCTACATTCTGGGAAGTCAGGTATCTATCTATCTATCTATCTATCTATCTATCTATCTATCTATCTATCTATCTATCTATCTATCTATCTATCTATCTATCTATCTATCTATCTATCTATCTATCTACCTATCTATCTATCTATCTACCTATCTATCTATCTATCTACCTATCTATCTATCTATCTACCTATCTATCTATCTATTTAAAATTTCACCACACCACCACTTCACTAACAACCCACTATTCACAAAACACCACTTAGACTACCAACCACATCATCACCCTACCCACAATTCACACAGCAAAACTTCACCCACACCACACCCAGCTCAAAAATGGTGTACTCCATAAGCCAAAAGCTGATCCAGCATCAGATGTTCAACCACGCTGAGGTGCTCAAATGGCTAAGAGACATTCTCACCACCAGGAATACCTTTCTTCATAAACACAAAGATTCAGCTCACGTGGCTACCAAGCTTTCCAAGCAGGCTCAAATTAAGGTCGAGGTAAGTAGGGACAGGAGGAAGGGTCGGGGGTTGGAGTGGTTGCAGAAAAAGGAGGAGGAGTATAAGAAAAAGAGAATTATTGTTTTTATCTTTATTTTATTATTATTATTATTGTTATTAGCATTTAATTATTATTATTATTCTCAATTAGACCGTCTTCTTCATGTACTTGTGGTCCATTGACACCAACGCCGTCCTTACTGCCCTGTCCTGCTTCCAGGTGAATCAATAATAACGATCATTAAAATTTTTATTTTATTTTATTATTATTATTATTATTATTATTAGTAGTAGTAGTAGTAGTAGTATCATCATCATCATCATCATTATTACTCCTCAAAGGTGATGTGTGAAGAGGGCAACATTAGAAGCATTGATGACGTACCAGTGACCCACTTCCTGCCAAACTACAACATCTACATGGAACTGGCAGTGGCTTCCACTGTTCTCACTACAGGTGTGCATAGTGTTAATGTTAGTGATGATGATAATAATAAAAAATAGTAGTAATAATAATAATCATAATCATAAGAATTACATTAATAAGACTGATAATTATAAGAATGAAAATAATAAAAGTAATAATAATAATAATAACAATAACAATATCGATAATAATAATAATAACAACAATATCGATAATAATAATAACAATAACAATATCGATAATAATAATAACAACAACAATATCGATAATAATAATAACAACAACAGTAAACCAAAATCAAAAACCATCTAACCATTTTCTTACTGCTCTTTCGAATAACAAACTCACCACCACTGTACACAGGAAGGGCTGTGTTGCAGAAGAGGATCATGAGTTTACTGAGGAAGAATGTCGAACCAACCTCTGGCAACTCTCTGGCTTGGAAAGAGACCTATTTGTGCTGGGAGCATGCGACCAAGTGCGATTTAGTCTATGGACGTTCATAATAATCATTATTATTATTATATTTTTTTTATTATTGTTATTAGTGCTATCATATTAAAACCACAGGTATTTAGAGGTATACCCGAAAGGGAAGTTGGACGATGGTTCCGCAGAGGTGTTGGCTAAGTCATCATCAAAGAGGAGAACTTCACATCAGAGTACTGAGCATGAGCTGGAGGTAGAGGGGTGAGGTGGGGAGATGAAGGGGCTGTAGTGGGAAGAGGAAGGGGGAGTAGTGGGGAGATGAAGAGGGTGTAGTTGGGAGAGGAAGGGGGAGTAGTGGGAAGATGAAGGGGGGTAGTGGGGAGAAGAAGGGGGTGTAGTGGGGAAGGGGAGAGAAGGTTAGATGCGAAGGGAGTTAGTGGGATAGGGAAAAGTGAAAGAGGTGTAGTTGAGAGAGGTAGGTTAAGAAGGTAGGTTTTAGGAAACGAAAACCATGTTATAATCTAATCAAAAGGACAATCTGAACGAATGGGCAAATATGACTGGATTCTTGTGCGCCTTGGGAAATGTCTGTCTGCAAAACAAGTGCAAAAATAACGTCGCTCAGGTCTGGTGTTGAGGGTTTTTTTTATTTTTATTATTTTTTTTTGTTTTTTTTAATAGTGTTTCAACTTTGTTTTGATTTATAGGTATATAGGAATTATTTAGTAATTTAACCGCTTTCATAATACTATTATAATTTTTTAAAATCACTAGTCAAACACACACACACTTCTTCTTCTACTGCATTTGTCCACCATCAGGCAGGTGCAGAGAATGGTTACCATTTCTTGTTGTTGTTGCGCATTTTTTCTGGTGGTTTTGAAAACCCTGTCGCTTGAAATTTCTACCACAGTGTTGGCATAAGATTGTTAAATTGCAGTTAACAAAGCTGGTCTTGCAAACCACATCAGACAGAAACACTCACAACACACACACACACACAAACACACACACACACACACACATACACACACACAGAACCTGGTGGAACTACGAAAGAGCAGTGTTGTTCCTGGATGTGGAGATCAACAGTATTGTCCTGTCACCCAGTATGTGGTAGAGTGTGGGTGTGTGGTTGTAAGATGATGATGAGGATGACGATGATGATAATGATGATGACGGTTCTGGGAATGACATTAAAAGGCATCTACGCTCCAGCGTTTAGGCCTGCTAGTTGGTGGGGCTGCTACCCTTTCAGGATACAAATCAAAACGATCCTTCCCTGTCTTCTAGTAATTCTTTGAGCTTACTAATTTTATCTTGTTTCAAGATAATTTTTTTAGAGGACCCCACACAGACTATTTCATCAGTCTGCTCTCATCAGGATAGGTTCTTAGAACAAGTTCTTAATATGCAAAGAACATCCTAAGACCAACACTAACAGCCTGATGATGAAGATAGGGTACGTTCCTAACCTACACAGCGGAACATGGGGATATTAAAAAAAATGATGATGATGATGATGATGATGATGATGATGATGATGATGATAAGTAGAAGGAGAGTGATGTTATTGGTGGGGAGAAGGAGAAGGATGAGGTAAGAAAGATGATTAAGTGATATTATTAACCATGGTAGATAATATCATTATTAACTAATAAAAAATAGTTATAACAAAGATAATAACATCAGTTACGTGTTAATCATTTTATAATTATACCCACTAAAGCCCCACCCAACTACTACCATCAACCAACCAATCAGGTTCATCGGGCAGATGCTGAAGTTGCTGGTATGGAATAACGAAAGGTTTGGGCAACAGGTTCAAAAACACATCAAGGAGCTGGTTGGACACGAAATGAACCCGCTTCTACACGCCATATTGTTTGACCAGATCAAGCTTTTTGTTGATAAGTTCTTTGACTCCTCGGGGCAGGTCAGTGGGTGGGTGTTATATCGGGGAAGGGTGTGTATAGGGTGGAGGAAAAGGGGAGGGTTTGGGGTTTATGCGGGGTTGGAAAGGCTGAGAGTTGGTTGGTAGTGGTGCAAATTTTTTTTGGGGTTATTACTAAAAATACAAAAAAAAAGTTGAAAAGTATCAAATTGAATTAAAGTTTCTTAGAACTGTTTCACACCAATCAATCCTCATTCATAAGCCTATAAATACCATTGCAGGCCATAGTACTCGATACAAACACTCTCTTCATAGAGAACATTATCTTCATCATGAAGAACATTCTAGAAAACAAACCAGACCAACAAAACGACCAGTTGGGGGCTTTCAGCATCGAATCATTGATGTTAACCATTGTGAGATATGTAAGGCATTTGGATGCCAATATCCACTCGATACAAGTCAGAACTAAGGTTAGTTTGGAGAGGTTTTTAGTGGTTTTGATGTGGGTTTTTTGAATGGTTTATATATCCCAGTACAAGTATAAAGTTTATTATCTTTTTGCTTTATTTCGAGGTTGCTTGGTTAGTATATTTATTTGAAAGTGTACGATGTCTATACAATTAAAGCCCAATAATTTATTATAATGCGGTATTTATAAAGCGCTTTTCCTAATAGATCAAAGCGCTTGCTACTAATTTAATGTAGAAAAAACGCCCTGGGGAACAGGGGCTAATTGTCGACCCACACAGGATCGAACCCGGTAATTTTAGATAATTAGTCTAAAGCTCTACCTCTGAGTTTACGGGTCGACAATACAACCAAAACACATAGATAACACACGTGTATAAAAATAATAAATCACGCACAAAAATTTAAAAACGCACACACACACACACATACACACACACACATTTGGACTTGGAAGTGCGTTATCCACTTGACAGCAGGCGCACTGAAGATTGATTTCTGGAACATTTCTTCACGTGGTTATGAAGTCCTTGTTTTTTGAAAACGTTATTGCAATTCGGGCAATGTTGTAATGATGGTGCTTTGTGGACTTGGCGGATGTGGTTTGTCAGACCTGCCTTGTTGACCGCTATTTTGTTGCAACCTGGATGCTGGCATTGGAATGAAGAGCTTTTGGAGTGAACATCAAAAATATTTTTTTTCAAATCTTTTTTTGATTGCTCGTTTCTTTCAGCTTCTTCATTTGTTTTTTGCGATAGCGATTTGATATTTTTGCGCCAATCGTTTCTGTTGCGAGCTTCTGTTTTCCAGGTGTCAATAATGTTTAGCTTTTTTAGGTCTGTATATATTAGGTCATGCCATCTCTTCTTTTGACCACCTTGAGACCGTGAACCTTCAGCAATTTTGCTCACCATTAATTTCTTTTGGAGCCTTGAATTTTCCATTCTTTCCAAGTGCCCAAGCCACTGGAGTCTTCTTCGTTGAATCATCACGTCAACTCGCTCTATTTTTGATTTACATCGTAGTTGGGTGTTTCTCAGTTTTTCCCAAAGAGTGTGTAACCCGCGAAACGCGTTCAAAAGCTCCGATGTTTTTTTGAGTTTTATATCGGATACATTGCGAATTTTTTGTTAAAAAACGTTTGTACAAGTTGTTGAAAATATAAGTTTTTGGAAATTGAGTGGATACCGCTTCAAAATTTTGAAACAAAAAAGTTATTTTTGAAACGCAAAACGAAGTTCACAGGTGAAACAGATCGGATTAAAAGAAAGAACATAGAAAGCTGGCTCAAACTTAATTACCAAACTTATACATCAACTTGAAAAAATATGAAACAAACATCCAAATATATTCAAAAAGCATTGAACACAGAAAAATCACTGCGTATTGCTGATAACGTACCGGTGCAAAACCACACCAAATCCTCAGTAAAAATGAAGATTGAAACACACACACACACACACACACACACACACACACACACACACACACACACACACACACACACACACACACACACACACACACACACACACACACACACACACACACACACACACACACACACACACACACACACATACGAACCACCCTTCTCTTTTCTTCAAAGGTGTGTCAGTTGGTGGAAGCAATGATGAATAGGAGAGATGACTTGACCTTCCGGCAGGAGATGAAGTTCAGAAACAAAATGGTGGAATATCTGAGTGATTGGGTGATGGGCAATTCACACCAGATGAATGTGCAAAGTGATATCACCATGGTTTCCAGGTGGTTGGGGGGGAGGGGATAAAGGTAGTTGAAGAAGGAGGGTTGGAGAGATGGATGGAGGAGGGGGGAGGGTGGAAAAATGGTTGAGGGAATGGAGGTGAATGAGAAAGGAGGGAGGTTTAAGTTGGGAGTGAGAGGTTGGAGAGGGGGTTTAAAAGAAAGTGTTGGGTTATGGAATTGTATTATATTTTTCAAATACATTTAATCTTTATATAAATTGTTCAAGCAAATAACCACACCACAATCTCAACCTTTTACCAACAAAAATAATCCACCTATCAACCTTCCATAACTATCCATTCACCTAAATCATCCATCCATCTGTTCAGCCCATCCATCCAACTCACCCCCACCTCCACCACCATCCTCATACAGAGACTTGGACTTGGCCAGCATGGAGGCAATGGGGGCACTATTAAAGGGACTGCCATTACAACCAGAAGAGAGTGATAGGGGGGATTTGATGGAGGCAAAGTCCCAGATGTTCTTGAAGTGGGTGGTGGTGGGGTCTGGTGAGAGGGGAGTGGGATGGTGGATGTTTTTGGTGGTGTGGTTGGGGGTTGGATATTTTTCGGAGGTGTAATGTGGTTGGGTATTCTTCAAATACTGGTGTTTTGTTGGTAGCAGGGTTTTATATCTCTGTCGTGAGGATTTAACGTTGTTTTTGGTATTTGTTGTTGTTTTCATTTATTTACAGCTTTTTCAACGATTAATAATCTTTTACTACTACTGCTGCTACTAATACTACTACTGCTGCTACTAATACTACTACTAATAATAACAATAATAACAACAATACAGATACTTCACCCTTTTCATGAACCTACTAAACGACTGTTCTGAGGACAGCGTTGATGACAAGTTTCCCAACGAGACCAGAGGAGTGAAGATCAACTGCACCAACACCCTTCGGAACTGCACTGTTCTTGCCATGTCCAACCTTCTCAATGCAAACATCGACAGCGGTCTAATGCATTCTATTGGTTGGTTTTTGTGTGGGGAAGAAGGCGGAGATTTTTTTCTGAGTACATCCATTATTTTGTTCTGTAGATCCTTTTCATACAACTCAATTAAATTTATTTACGTGAATCTTTTTCTCCACTTTCTTTAAAGCTAGGCTCACTTCAGCTGACCCAACACACTTTAGCACACCCATCTCAGCTCATCTCTCTTTCCATCTAACCCACCACCCCCCACAAAGGCTTAGGCTACCACAGAGACTCACAGACAAAGGCGGCCTTCATGGAGGTTTTAACAAAGATCTTGCAACAGGGGACAGAGTTTGAAACCCTGGCAGAAACAGCCCTAGCTGACCGTTTTGAGCGCCTGGTTGAACTGGTGACTATGATAGGAGATAAAGGGGAACTGCCCATCGCTATGGCTCTGTCTTCCGTTGTCGCCTATCCTCATATGGTATTGGTTTTGCTTGTATGATCATCATCATTATCATTTTTTAAATCACCATTGTCATCATCTTTTGAACCACCATCATCATCATCATCATATATCTTCATCATTGTTTGAAATTGTTGTCGTCCCATTTTTAGTTGGGATAAAAAAAATTTTTTTGTGTTGTCCACTTGTTATTGCTATTATTATTATTTTTCTTATTGTGTACCCATAGGACGAGTTGGCGAGAGTATTTGTGAACTTGTTCGACGCCAAACATCTGCTCTATCAACTCCTTTGGAATATGCTCAGTAAAGAGGTTAATAATAATAACAATAATAATAATAATACGAGTAACAATATTAATAATAACAATATTAATAGTAATAATGATATCAACGTAACTTCTTAGAGACATTATAAATTTACTTATAACTAATATTTGAAAATTTTTTCACGTTAATTCATAGAAGGACTTTAGTAAATTTACTGAAATTCTTCCATAAATTGATGTAAAAAAATTGTTACATATATATCAATGTGTTTCTATATAGGGATAATTAAGAAATTAAACGGGAAAATATTCATAGTAACTGGATCTCAATCCAACAAACAACCAGTGGACCAACTTTTTTATGAATTAATTTAATTATTTTTGAATAAATAAAACATTTACAAAACGTTCGCCAGGTGGAGATAGCTGATTGCATGCAAACATTGTTTAGAGGAAATAGCCTGGCATCCAAGATTATGGCTTACTGCTTCAAGGCTTGTTATTATTATTATTGTTATTATTATTATTATTATTATTCTTATTAAGAGTATTAGTACTAGTAGTAGTTTTTATTATTATTTTTTTTATTCATATTTTTATCATTAATATTTTTTCCATTATTATTATTTCTATTATGGCTATTATTACAATAATTATTATTATCATACAACGCAACCAACCATCACCATCTGCACCCAGGTGTATGGTCAGATCTACCTCAGAGACCTTCTGAACAACCTTCTCAATGAAATGTTCGATGCAGACAAAAATGGGGTGTCCTACGAGGTCGACCAAACCAGGTTTGATTTTGTATGTTCTAATTATATGAATTATGTCGCTGCGTCAAACCCGTGCTAGCATGGAAACGGACGCAAAACCGATGATGGGATGATGATGATGATTGTGGTGATGATGATGATGATGATGATGATGATGATGATGATGATGATGATGATGATGATGAGTTTTGAAAATTGATAAGCTTCGCACGTGACAAAGTTTTTATACCTTGGTGTTTTTTATTTTTACCGTATGAGTTGTTATTATTATCAATTTTTTATTGTTTTTCTATCATTATTCTATTTTTAATATTATTGTTTTTATTATTTGTTATTATTATTATATTACTATCATTATTATTGTTATAATAATTATTATTATTATTTGTATTATTAAAATTAGTCTCACCATCATCCCCCTCACCCAAAGACTGGAAGGAAACGAAAGTCTAGAGCAGAACAAGAGGGCCCTGTTGTGTTTGACCCAGAAGGTCTTTGATGCCATTATCTCGTCCGCTAAGAGGTGGGTGGTTGGTGTGGTGTGGTATAATGGTATAGTGGTGGAAAAGTGTGGTGTAGTGGAGTGGGGTGAGTGGGTGGGTGGAATACGGTGTGGTGTAGTGGGCTGTGGGAGGAGGCAGTGTTGTGGGGTTTTGTTAGGTGTGGTAGTGAAGTAGATTGTGGGGATTTAGTTTTGGTTGTGGGGGTTTAGAATATAATTAATTAAGTAATTAATTCATTCCTCTATCTATTTATTTAGTCATCACCTTTTCTCCCATAGATTCCCACCAAAGCTGCATAGTATGTGCCATTGTTTGAGCCAGGTAGTAACAGAGAGGTTTCAGCAGTCGACGGAAGAAGCTGTGTGTGTTGTCATTGGTACTGTCATTTTCCTCCGCTTCATCAACCCCGCTATTGGTTTGTGTTCTGTAATGGAATTGAGTTTGATTTATAATTCGCTGATACAACTCTAAAAAGTTAAAAATAACTTCAATTTAAACTAATTAGTATTCAGCTTAACAATACAAGACCACATATATAAAAAGCCCTGCATACCCATGCCTAACCACCTTCTCTTCTGCTCACCCTCCCATCCATTCATCTACGTCTAACCACCCATAACTCACATTCAACCATTCCCAACCTACCAACTTTCATCGACCAACCCACTCTCGTTATCCACCCACTCACCTTCATCAGTATTCCCATGTGAGAACGGCATTATAGACATGCAGCCGACAAGTAGAATGAAAAGAGGGCTAACCCTGATGTGCAAAATCATGCAGAACATAGCGAACCATGTTTTGTTCACCAAGGAAGTGCACATGAAGACATTCAATGAGTTCCTTAGGGCGAACTTTGATGTGGCGCAACAGTTAGTGGGAAGGGAGAGGAGAAAAGAGGGGGGTAATGGGGAGAGATGATGGTGGGGGTGTGGCGGGGTGATGATAGTGGTGGTGTGGTGGGGTGATGATGGTGGTGGTTTTTGGGGACTTTGTTGGGTGTTTTTTGGTTTATTCAGGGTTTTACGTCGTATATATTGTTTGAGGACTAAACGTCACCTTGATGCAAAATAACATGACTTTGAGTTTTAAACAACCAAGCATTTCCTCCTCTACCACCTATCAATCACCAATCAGCATCATCTACCACACCCATCTCTGTCCATCATATCCATCATCAGCCATAATTTACATCTACCACTACAACCCACAGCTTCTTCAAAGAGATAGCATCAGACTGCGAGGCATTAGACACTTCAAACCACAGCCTATCTTTTATCAGTGATGCCAACGTTCTAGCCCTACACCGGCTTCTATGGATCAACCAGGAAAAGATTGGGGACTACCTGTCCAGTTCCAGAGATCACAAGGCGGTGGGCAGACGACCCTTCGATAAGATGGCTACCCTATTAGCTTATCTGGGTCCTCCCGAGCACCGGCCCCTTGATTCTCAGTGGGTTTTTGGAGCATTTGTAGGGATTGTTGTTTCGTTTGCAACTCTATGAATTCATTTGTAGTTTTGATTTTTTGAAAAATTATTTTGTAATATTTGTTAACGTGTATTCAAAATAATTCAACAGGAATTAATTATATTTAAGATACATAGATTTTCGTAAACTCAGTTTGTATCATCAAGTATTTTTTTTATTCAAGTTATCTCAACTTTCAACCACCACCCTTCTTTTGATTCTCTTTTCCCACCTTCCACCCACCCATCCTTTCTCACCAGATGGAGCAGCATGGACATGACAAGCACCAAGTTTGAGGAGTTGATGTCGAGGCATAACATGCATGAAAAGGATGAGTTTAAATCACTCAAGTCTCTTAATATCTTCTATCAGGTGATGATGATGATGATAATGATGGTGATGGGAGTGAGGATGAGGATGATGATGATGATGATGATGATGATGATGATGCTAATGAAGAAGAAGATGATGATGATGATGCTTATCATTGATATATTGTACACAACCATTCAGTCTGGCACGTCAAAACTTGGCTACCCTGTTTTTTATTACATAGCTCGCAGATACAAGTAAGTTTGTGAGGTATTTTGGGTATTTGTATTCTTTGGTATTTTTATTATTTATATTTTTATTATTCATTTTTTTTTTTTCTTATTATTTTGAGTACTTTTACTTTAGGGTTATTTTTGCTTTTTTTGTATTTGTATTTATGTGGTATTGTATTTTTTGCGTAAGCCAATCACATACAAACCAACAAGATATTTTAATAAAACTCACTTTTACACAAACCAACAAGATGTTTTAATATAATTCACTTTTACGCAAACCAACAAATCTTGTAGAATGCTAGACATAAATGGAGACCTTCTGATCTACCACGTCTTGCTTACCCTCAAACCCTTTTACCACAAGCCTTTCGAGCTTGTCATTGATTTCACACATACCCTATCTGATAACAGATTCAAGGTAGGTAATGGGGGTGGAGGAGAGAAAGGGGTGTAGTTGGTTGAGGGTTAAAGGGGGGAAGGGGGAGTTTGAGAAAAGGGTGGTTTAAGAAGAGAATGGAGGAGAGAGTTGATAAGGTTGTTTATGATTTTTTGTGTTAATATTTGTGGCAAGGGGTAGAAGTTGATTGATTATAAGATATGGGGTTTATATGCAAAGTCTCTTTATTTAAAACTTTCACAATAAATATTCACAATTCATAACATAAAAACCCACCAAAATAATTAACATCTGCCATTACACATCAGACTGAATTTTTGGCAAAATGGCTGGTCGTGATGCCGGAAATGGTTTACCAGAACATCCACCTAGCTTACCTCTACAACTGCAACTCTTGGGTCAGGGAGTATACCAAATATCATGACAGGGTTCTTTTCAGTCTCAAGGTTCGTGGGTGTGTGTGTGTGTGTTTATTTGTTTATTTGCTTGTTTGTTTGTATGTTTTTTTGTTTGTCTATGGAGGTATGGGGTTTTTTGGATGTATTCTTGTGTGTGTGGGTCTGTGTTTGTTTTGGTGCACGTGTAAGCGTATGTATTTTTTGGTGGATAAAGCGTTTTTTTTGCAAAAAGATATTTTCAAAATCTAAAAATAGCGCAACTTAACAATCCTTAATAACAAACTTCTAACAACCACTGCACATCCAACAGAACAATCGTAAACTAATCTTCATCGACCAGCCAGGCAAGCTTAATGATTATATAGGTCGGTTGGCTGTTTTTATGAATATAAATAGATTATTTTTATTATTATTATTATTATTACTATTATTATTGTTATTTTTATTTTTATTATTAAGATTCAGACCAGCAACGACTACCTGGAGCGACCTTGAACCTGGAGGAAGACCTCAAAGTTTTTCACAATGCTCTCAAACTCACCAATAAGGATACTAAGGTGAGGAGGAGGGGAGGGTGGAGAAGAAGAGTTAGATGATAGAGGAGTTAGTGGTAGTGATGGAGTTAGAGAAGGTAATGGTGGAAGTGAAGAAAGGGAGGTTGTGTTTGTTGGTTTTGATACTGATGTGAGTGATGAAAGCGTTGATGCGTTTGCATGCCAACATGGCTTGCACAGTCCCAAAATACATTTAATATTCTATACCTCAAAAAATCCTTAAGCTTAAGCCACTATAATTACTTTCCCAAGTATTTTGATATAAATGCATAACTGATACATATGTGGTTGTATTGTATAATATCGTTATCAAACGTTATCAGGTGGCTATCAAAGTTGGACCAAACGCCATTCAAGTTACCTCTACTGAGAAGAGCAAGGTGTGTATCTATATCTATCTTTCTTCTTTTCTTTCTTTCTTTTCTTTCTTTCTTTCTTTTTTTCTATCTATCTACCTAACTATCTATCTATATACCCATCTTTCTATCTGATCATTTTTCTGATTAACTGTTTATAGTTGTTTTTTTTATTCATTTATTTAATGATTTATTCTTTCATTTGTTTATCTATTTCATCATCAATGCTCACAAGGTAATGGGTCACTCGGTCTTCCTTAATGACGTGTATTATGCTTCGGAAATCGATGAGGTAAAAATAATAATAATATTAATAAAGAATAAATAATATAAATATTATAAATAATAATAATAATTTATTTATTATTTTTATTAGGTTTTATTCTTAATATTTCTTTTTCAACTGAAGTTTCAGAATAAGACTGAACTCATTAAAACTACACTTTCATTCAATTTTAAAAATCACTAATAAAATTCAACTCTTCCTATCATTTTCCTTCTCTTCCTCTTTTTCCTTTGTTTCCTCTCCCCCAAACAATACATTCTAAAAATAACCAACCAATAAGGTATGCTTAGTTGATGACAACCAGTTTACACTGACAATATCGAACGAGAGCAGCAATTTGAGTTTTATACACAACGACTGCGATGGAATTGTGCAGGTGGGGATGTTATCGATTGTGTTTCAATGTGGTATGTGTGGTTAGGGGATTTTTTTAATGGTCTTTTGGTAGGGTGTTATTTTTTCATTACCACCATTGTAATATTTACTTTTTATTTTCATCACTATTACATTCTTGCTTCCATGTTCATCTTATCATCTTAATCACCCTCACCTTCTCATTACACCACCATCACCCTCACTTTCTCATCACTCCCATCATCACTCTCACCTCCTCATCACCCCCATCTTTTCATCAACACCTTCAACACATCTCTTCTTCAACATCAAAACTTTCTTACCCTTACCAACAATACTCTCTCACCATCACTATCAATCTCACCATCAGTATTTCTCTACCTTCATTACCCATTTTTTCTCACTTCATCACCTCTCATCCACCACCATTCAGTCGATTATCCACATTCGATCCCGCTGGGAACTTTCTCAACCTGACAGTGTTACTGTACACACCAAAATCAGGCCAAAAGATGTGCCAGGGACGCTTCTTAATATTGTTAGATTTGCCACGTTGTGTGTGTGTGGGGTTTTTAATTGTTGTATGTATGTTCCTTTGTATTCTTTTTTGCCAACGTTTTATGATAAGGCTATACTTATCGAAAATTATAGCTTTTTTTTTCAAATAATAGTATCCTATGTATTTTTCTACATACAAACCTTCAAACGTCCTTCAGGCGCTTTTGAATTTAGGCAGTCAAGACCCAAGTTTGAGGTCAGCCGCTTACAACCTTCTCTGTACCATCACCCAGACCTTTGACCTCAAGATCGAGGGACAATTGCTCCAAACTGGAGGTTTATTTCTTGTTGTTTTGGGGTATTTAGAACTAAAATAGTCCAACAACAACCAACCACTACCATACAGCTTCATCACAACAACCAATACCACACTTACTAACAACATCAACCACAACATTAACCATTAAACTACAACACCATCTCCACAACAATACCCAACATCACTTCAACTCAACCAACACAACACCACATCACTTCAACTCAACCACCACATAACCACCACCACCATCCAGGCTTGTGCATTCCATCGAACAACACAGTCTTCATAAAGAACATAAGTGATAAGATAGCTGCCAAAGAACCTCACTTAACTTTGGAGTTCTTGGAAGAGTGCATTCAGGTGACCACACTAACACTACCACACCAGCAACAACAACAATATCAACATCACTACCACACCACCAACAACAACAATATCAACATCACCACTACACCATCACCAACAATATCAACACCACTAACACACCATCAATGATTATAATATATATCACCGCCACACCACCATCAACCAAATCAACATTACCACCACACCATCATCAACAACGACGCCAACAATATCAACATCACCATCACACCACCATCAGCAACGACGCCAACAATATCAACATCACCATCACACCATCATCAACAACGACGCCAACAATATCAACATCATCACACCACCAACCACCACCACCATTAAACAGGGCTTTAGAAACTCCAACATCGAGATGAAACACTTGTGTCTTGAATACATGACTCCCTGGTTACCCAACCTTACCAGGTTGGTGAGGGTGTGTTTTTGGGGAAGAGGAAAGGCGAGTGATGTGGAGAGAGGAAGAAGGGAGAGTGTGTTTGGAGGATAGGAAGGAGGGTGCTTGGGAAAAAAACGAGTATATGTCCAGGCAGGGATGTATATTTTTTTTGTATTTGTAAAAAGCTTGTTTTTTTTTGGTTTATTTTTTGTTTTTTTTTGTTATCATTGTCATTTTATTATTGTTATTATTGTAGTTGTTATTGTTATTTTTTTTTATTATCTCACCAAAACCCAACAGATTTTGCCGCCACACGGACGATAATAAGAGGCAAAAAGTGTGTCTGATCCTTGATAAACTTATCACCATGACTATTGATGAAATCGAGGTTGTCATTTTTATTGTTCATCTGTTGTTTTTATTGTTTTTTTTGTTATAATTTCACAGTGTTGTTGCTGTTATTTTTGTTTATTTTTTCTATTATTGTTATTGTTATATTTTTTCATTTGTATAATTTGTTATTATTATATTATCCTTATTATTCACTATAAATAATATATAACCACATGCTTAATACTTTATTCATCCCAATTCTCAATCATTCTTTTATTACATCTATTCCAAAAATAAATAACCTAAAAACTGACTGACCTGACCTCCATAGATGTATCCATCAATCCAAGCCAAGATCTGGGCGAATGTAGGTCAGATCTCTGAACTCATTGACCTAGTTCTAGACAGTTTTATAAAGGTTCGTAAAGGTTTTTATTGAAGTTTTTTTAGTTTGGTTTTTTTGAAAACTTCCGCAACACATGCTGCCACAACACTCTACAAAACTCCATCTAACATTACTCTCTATCGCACCACACACTCCAAAAACACTACCACACAGCGTAGTGTAACCGGGGGTCTGGGTTCGATACAGGCTGAGATAATGGCTGATACAGCGGTTGCTTTAGCTTCAGCCAACGTGGCTTTAGTATCGAGGAAAGTGATCTGGAAGCTTTGTCGGGTAGGTGGTTGGTGCTGTTTTAAATGCTGCAGTAGGGTTGAGAAGCATTTTATAAGGTGATGTGAAAATTCAATTTTGAGTTTGATTGGTTGGTTTATAATTAATTTATTGATTTTTTTCCATTTATTTTCTTTATTAAACAACAATGGATCGTGGGTTGGTGTTTAATTAATTAATTAATTAATTAAAACACAACCCACCCACAAACACACACACATACACCAGCTTATAGACAAGACTTGTATGTCACCTACTCAAACTCTGGAGCAGCACTTGATGTGGGATGACATAGCCATTCTTTTAAGATACCTCCTTATGCTCTCATTCAACAATGCTCTTGATGGTGAGCTGGGACTGGTGGTGGTGAGTTTGTGAGGGTTAATAGTGAATTTTTGACGATTTTTTTGTGTGGGTTTAATTAGTGGTGTGGGGATAATTCAGTCTGTTTTTTGGAATGGTTAAGGCTTTAACAGAAATTTGATTAGTTAGATATATGAAAACTCTGCATCCAATCACCATCCATTCTCCAATTACCACGAACCATCCTTGAATAAACAACCACTCAACAACCAAAAAACTAATCATCTTCCAACAACCACCATCATCATCACCAACACCCCAACAACCATCATCATAACCCACACTCTACCACCACCATCATCACCAACACACTACTACCATAAATCTTACAGTGGCCACCCACCTCCCTCTCCTTTTCCACGTGGTAACCTTATTAGTATGTACGGGTCCCTTAAGTCTACAGGCCTCCACTCATGGACTCGTCATCAATATCATACATTCCCTGTGTACTTGCCCTCAGTTGGAATTCTCTGGTGAGTTGAGGAGAGAGGTGGATGGGTAGCTGGGTGGTTTTGGGGGGGGCTGAATGGAGAATAGGTTTTGGATACTTGGGTGGAGGTTGGGTTGGTTGGTGAGCTGAAAGCCTGATTTGCTGTTTAAGTACTTTAGGTTTGAATTGATGGTAGTTAGTTGGACGCTTGATTGGTTGGCTGGTTAGATGGCTCTTTGTTTAATATGTTAGTTCATTGGTTAGTTTTAGTTTTATACACAATCGTGCATCGAAACATGTTTTGTATATACTTATACTGATCTTAAAACTCTCTAATAAACCTCGTAGATTATTATTATTATTCCCTTCATTTCCATCAACCTCATTCAATGATTTCTGTCTTTATTTCCAACTCCTCTCCTCCTCTCATTTAAAAGCATCACTGAACTCAAAACCACCTTAACCCCCGCCCACACCAGATAATGTAGTTCGTATGCTGAAACTGTCTTTGACGGAGTTCAGTCTGCCCAAGTTCTACCAGTTGTTTGGTATTAGTAAGGTGGGTGGTGGTGTTATTGTGGGATTGATGATGATGATGAAGAAGAAGATGAGGATAATGGTTGTAATAATAATAATTATAACTCGTTTTTTTTAGGTTTTATTATTATTGTTTTTGTTGTTATTAGTATTGTTTTTATTAATATTTTTATTTTTATTATAATCATAATTATCATTATATTGATTTTATTATTATTATTATCATTATTAGGTGAAATCAGCGGCAGCCAGTGCTTTCAGGTCAAGTTACAGACCAGGTCAGATCAAGTGTCTTATTATATTCTCGTTATTTAATTTTTCTTTCACTTTATTTTATTTTCATCTTAAAAAATTCATATTAATTTCTGTTTCTACTGCTACCACTACTACTACTACTACTAATACTACTAATCTCACTACTACTACTACTGAGAATACTATTACCACTACTTGTATAATTAACTAGCCCATTTATGTTTGATTTCCTAGGTGACAGATCATTTGCGTACACACCACCGGAACAGGAAAGAGTATCTCTACAATCATTGGAAGTCATAACTGACGCCCTGATTGAGTTGATGGAGGTAAGCGAGGGTGAAGAAAGAAAAGTTGGAGAAGAGGTGGTAATAGTGGGTAGAGGTGGTTGTGAAGATGATGGTGTGCTGAAGGTTGGGGTGGAAACTGAAGGAAGAATGGCTACTTGTTTAACCATTATACTATTTGAGAAACAAAACCCAGCCATCAACCTCTCCAAACAATCTCAGGGCTGTTTGAGAGAGTTGAAGGACTGCCAATGGAGACAGCACTGGACTGAACTAGCCAGAGGTTTTGCCTTTCAATACAACCCTGCCCTGCAACCTAGGGCCATCATTGTATACGGTTGTATCAGCAAGGTTATCACTGATTCGGAGATAAAGCAGCTATTGAAGATTCTTGTTAGGGTAGGAGGGTGAGGAGGGAAGTGGGAAGAGAGTGGGTGTATTTTTTTGTTTTTTGTAGATGTTTTTTGTTTTTTTTATGTGTTTTTATGCTTATAAATAAGTGTCTTATGTAGGTCTTGATTTTTTTTTGTGTTTTTTGTTGTTTTTGTGTTTTTTTCTATATTTCTTGTTATGTTTATATTAACATATTGTGTGTTATTTTATTTATATGTATTCGTCTCATGTGTTCACGCACACATGATTTCCCCATTTACATCCACATACGCATCCCACCATAAAAACTCTCAAAGAATCAACTCAAACTACCAATACCTAAACTACATGAACTCACTCGGCAGGCATTGGAATCATACACAGACCTCAACCTCATCGAAGCCATCATAATGAGTCTCACAAGACTGCAGCCCCTACTCAGATCTGTGCGTTTATGTTTTTTTGGGGGTGTTTTGGAGTTATTGGTGTTTTTTGGTCGTTTCAAAATTTCATCTCAACAGTCAAAACTCTACTATCATCAGCATAACCGCATTAGTTTCTCAGATATCACCATTCCACTTCTATAATCAATCTAATGTCATCATTCACCATCAATACAGTTTTACCATCAAAACCATCTCCACCCCTCTCATAATCTTACCACACACATCTCCCACCTCTACAACCAACTTTACTGCCACCTCCGCACAAAGCTCACCCTCTCCCCTCACCCTCATCTCATCCTTCCACCAAAACCCGACATCCTCACCCTCACCCTCAAAACTAACTTCACCTCCATTCCACAGAGTTCATCAATACACAAGCATTTATTCTGGGTAGCAATCTCTGTATTACAACTGGATGAAACATCATTATATGCCTCTGGACTCGCCCTTCTTGAACAAAATCTACATATGCTTGATAGCCTTGCTGTTTTTGAGAAGCAGGTGTGTGGGAGAATGAGGTTGATTGAAAGGATGGTGTTTAAGAATATGGTAGAATAGTGTGGGGAAACAGAGAAGGGTGGTGTTTGATAACGGGAAACAGTGGAGTGTAGGAAATGGGGGAGAATGGTGAGTGGAAATGGGGAAGGGTGCTGTGGGGAATGGGGAAGAGTCTTGAAATGAGGTATGTGTAAGATGGTAATGTGTGAAGATGGGAGAAGGTAGTTTGCAGGAATGTATTTGGTTGGTTTGTGGGGATGAGAGAAATTGATGTGTGGTGATGAAGGAGGGTAGAGAGTATAAGTTTTGGAGAAGGGCTGATGGGTCGTGCGAGAGGGTAGTATAGTGTTATACGGTGGAAGACTGTTCAGGTAGTATTGTGGGAGTTGAGATAATGTATCTCAAAATCCATATCACAGAGCCTGGAGAAAGTGATGATAGAGACGAGAGAGCCACTAGAATGGCACTTTAAACAACTAGATAACACAATGGGTCTATCCTTCAAAACTAATTTCAACTTTGCTTTGGTCGGTCATCTACTCAAAGGTGGGTGGAGGGGAGTGGGGTTTTGAGTATGGGGTAGAGTTTTTGGTAGGAGGATGGGGGGTGAAGTTTTAAGTAAAAGGATGGGATTTCGGGTGAGAAGGTGGGGTTTTGAGTAGGCGGGGGAGTTTCAGCTGGGAAAGGTGGTTTGATCACGTTGGGTTTTAATAAAGGGTAGATTTTAAAGAATTTGTGTTTTGAGGGGAAAGGAATGGTTTTTTAGGAAAAGAGGGGTTGAAGGTGGGATTTATTAAGAGAAAGCATTATAAAAGTGTTTGGTGTAATAATAATAATAACAACTATCTATAATGATAATAATAATAATCCAGGCCTTAGACACCCAGTTACAAACACAGTGTCAAGAACTGTGCGCATCCTCAATATGCTGCTAACCATTACTGCTAAAACCCATAAACGGTTCTTTTATTGAAAATTATTTGACCACTAAAGGTAATTTTATTAAGTACAAAGCTTTTCGTTAACAAAGTAACATTATCAAGTACGTTAAAATTACCTTTAGTGTTCAAATATGTTTCAGTATTTACTTTGGCTAAAGAAGATTATTAGGTTCTTTTAATATCATTGTTTTTTTTTGTTGCTATTATTGTTATTGTTATCATTAAGGTTATAAATGTTTTTTTTAAATAATTTATTGATTGGTTAAGATATTTATTTGTAAATTATCCATCTTTATCTTTTTTTTTATCACCCCCATGTTCCGCCGTGTAGGTTAGGAACGTACCCTATCTTCATCATCAGGCTGTTAGTGTTGGTCTTAGGATGTTTCTTTGCATATTAAGAACTTGTTCTAAGAACTTAGCCTGATGAGAGCAGACTGATGAAACAGTCTGTGTGGGGTTCTCCAAAAAAATTATTTTGAAACAAGATAAAATAAGTAAGTCCAAAGGATTACTGGAGGACAGGGAAAGGTCGTTTAGATTTGTACCCTGAAAGGGTAGCAGCCCCACCAACTAGCAGGCCTAAACGCTGGAGCGTAGATGCCTTTTAATGTCTTGCTTTGGACAGGTGCCTTTTAACGTCATGCCTAGGATCTTCATCTTCACTCTCATTCGCTCATCAATTCATCCATCTAACCATTCCTTCATTCATCCATCCATTTATTACTTTATCCATCCACCCATCCCGACAGAGACAAGTTCCAGGTCACCCCTCAAAGCGCCCCTTACTTGGCGGGTGAGTCATCCCCTTTCTATTTTTAGACTTCTTTTTGTTAAAACTTTAAGAATAGTCAGTTTTTGAATTTATAAATTATTATTTTTATTATCTTTTTTGTTGTTATTATTTTTGTTATAATTCTTATTATTATTATTATTTCAATTATGTTTATGATTGTTATTATTTTTTTATTACTATCATCATCATCACCACCACAGCCCTGATCACCCAATCAGAGGAGGTGAGAAGCAGATGCCACCTTAAGCACCAGAGATCCTTCATCTCACAGTCACTTTCATCCGACTCCATACATAACGAAACCATCTCTAATAATAACAACAACAATAACATCAATAATAATAACAATAATAACAACCTTATCATGACCTTTAACTCGACCTACTCTTTCCTGCCTCAGTCCAGTAGTTTTCTCCACAGCCGACATCAACATTGCAGGTATAGTTTGCACCTCCATGCATTTAACCACAACAATATCTTCCCACTCCAGCTCAACAATAAGCTCTACAACAACTCTGCAGTCTCCACCAACATGCATCATAGCGCTCACAGCACTTTTTCCACTGTTTCTAGCGTTAGTAGCTCGCAGGGAGCTAGCACTAGTAATAATAATAATAATAATAATAATAATAGTAACAACGAAAACGAAAATAATCAAAATAATAATAATAATAACCTCGGAACCGGTGCGTCTTTTAGTTCACCTAGAGGTGACAGCGACTCAAGCATGGGACTAAGTAGTTTTTGCAGCGCGGGAAAAGCCGCTACAACCACCATCCTACCCATCACTACCTCGGCTCCTGCCGTGGCTAAGAAGTCGAAAACAAGCGTGGAGGTGGTCAAACGACTGTCCCAGCTATCGCTCCCGCAGCAGAAGAACGTACAGAAGAACCAGCAAGCTAAACCACGTCCAGACCAATTTAAGTCTCCAAACTGCCTGCAGCACTTGAAGAAGGTCGGTTGCTTCAATTTTTTTTTGTTTTTGGTTTGTTTCATTTTATCACAAGTTTTAGTTGAAACTGCTTGTTTATGTTTGTGGTTTTTTTTTCGTATATGTTTATGTATTATTTTTTATCTTTTTCATAATATTTCATGTTTTCTTCCATTTTTTTTTCATTTTTTCACATACACTATCATTCAACATCTTCTATATGCACAAACTCACTCCACAGAACTTGAACGACCCACAACCATTCACCTCAAACCCGACCAGTACCAACAGTAAGTTCTGGCACAGTTTAGACCTGGAATGCCCAAAAGCCTCAAACAGTCCAAAAAATACAAACAGGCAACAAACCTTAAGGGCACATCGCAGCAGTTCCATGCCCACTCCTAAAGCCACCCATCCCTTCATCTCAACTCTACTCAACCTACCCACAAACGGCTCTAAGGACAAGAACACACCAGTCTTTTCTAACACCTCCAACATCACTCACTGCTGTAGTGGTGTGGATATGAGTCCATACTCTCAAGGAGACCTGGGCAAGGAGAGAAGTGTAAGGGCGTCTGTATCCAATGAAAATAATGTTCTTCTTGATCCTGAGGTCATCACTGATTATAACATGCAGGCTCTGCTTCTTACTGTTCTGGTGGGTGGGTGTGTGGGGTAGAGAGTGTGTGTGAGTCATGTAGGAGGACTGTTCCAGATTTTTATTGGTGTGCAAGATTATAGAGGAATGTTGCTTTAGTTGGCTTTGTTTCCTCATGTTTCAGTGTTTTTGTTTTCACTAGCATCATAACACCCAAAACTTCACTTTATGTTGTTGAGATTAAAATAAATTCAACGCTACGCCTTTTACATTAATTTTCAGGCGACTTTAGCCAGGAATGCCACAGATGAAAGCGAAACTAGAATCTTATATGAGTACTTGGCTGAAGCTTCTGTGGTTTTCCCCAAAGTGTTTCCTGTCATGTGAGTTTGGACTATAAATAGATTAGTAATTCAGAGTCAATAGTTCATAGTACTTTTAGTATAGTTTTGTATTGTATTTCAATGTGATGTAAATAAAATAATACAGTCTATAATAAAAACACAAAAAATAAAAATAAACTAAGATATCAATAAAAATGTCAACCAATCAAAACACAGATACAGTTTGATTGACAGCAAGGTGAACATGCTTTTAAACTTCTGCCACGATAAAGACATACTGAAATGCGTGCAGCAAATAATACTGAACGCCAATACTTCCTCGTTGGGGGAGGAGCCTTCTCAGCAACAACACACCTATCTACAGAGTATTTTTTTTTCTTTATTAGTTTTTCTATTTTTTTGATTGTTTTTTTGTTTCATTTTTATTGTTTTTATTACAGATGGTATTTTTATTTCTTTTATTTGTACATTTTCCACCAATTTTACAAGTTTATTTTTATTAACCCCACTAAGCTGTTTATAAGTTTTAGGGTATAAATTATGATATGAATATGACGTCATTTTTATAATTCTTAATTGAATCCATGTACTTCCCACAGTCTATAATTACTTATTGAATCCCATATTCCCACAGTCATCGGCTTTGGTGGCTTGTGGAGGTTCGCTGGTCCTTTCACCAAGGTTTTATTCCCATATAGATTTGCAACATTTCAACATTCATCCACATCGCTATTTAATCTTTCAACACTTATCAATATCGCAATGCAACATTTATCAACATTCTGTCTAAGTTGCCCAAACTTTATCAACAGTAACAACAACCCACCATTTAAGCAACAAAAAACTATCATAAATAATGCTTAAAACTAAGCTTATTTACCTCCAAACCTTCTTCATCATCAACCTCCCCTAATCAATCATCAATTCTTTTTAATCGAAACAACCCACTAACCAAAGCTTCGACCATGCCACTTCATTTAATACATTCTTCTAACCAGATCCATCACCACTCACTTCTAATCAAATCAACCACTACTCACCACACCGCAGACGAATCAGGTGCAAGATAACGCTGAGCTCTTCGTCAACTGCCTAGAAGCCATGGTGGAGACATGCTTGCCTGGAGACGACCTGGACTCCAACCACCCTTACCTATCATCTCTGGGCATCAGTTCCAACCTCAACCTTTCATCCTCCATGTCTTCACTTTCCGTCGGTAGCCCTCACTCCCCCACCACCACCGCCACCACCGATAGAGACTCCGTTGATGGAATTTTGTCGCATTTTGGTGCCAATGCTTCAGTATCGTCGATTCGAAGTCGTAGCACCAATCAGTCGCCTAAGATCAATCTTAGAAATTATCGAGTGTTGTAGAAGGTGTGGTGGTTAGAGGATGGGTTCTGTTGTTGTTGTGATGGGATGTTGATGTTGCGGTGGGAAGGGGTGTTGATGTTTTTATTGTAGGATGTTGATTTTGTTGTTTTGGGATGTTGATATTGTTGTTGTCAAGTGCGGTAGGTTGGTGAAATTGTTGTATTATGGTTTTAAAATTAGGTATAAGGATGTTGTTTTGTGGTTGTTGTGACGTATCCTAAAGTAGGTCAACTAGTGAAATCACGTACACCACCATTCTTGACGCCGCAGACTTAATTTTTCTCAACTTCTGGTCAGTCGTGATGTGCTCTCAATTGCTGTTAATTCGGCATTTATTACGCTCTCAATCACTAGATAAAATATAGCGATGTGTTATGATGACGTTCAAAGGTAGAGTGCAGTTACCGTTATGAGGCTATATATATATATATATATATATATATATATATATATATATATATATATATATATATATATAAAGTTGGAGTAGAGGTGGTGTTTGCTCTAAGTTTAGTTCTTTTTCTGTTATGAAGATCTTTTCACTTGCTAATCAAACTGTTGTTAACACTATTTTTGTTAATTATTATTATTGTTGTTGTTTTTATTAGATAACTAGATATTATTATTATTATTGCTATGATTGCTATTAAAATTACTATTGTTCTTTTTGCTAATGTTTCTGGAAATAGAAACGGACTGAGAGTGAGGTGTTGAGTGATGAGGGATGAGTGCACATTTAACTGTTTATCTATCCATCTATATCTCTATCTATCTATCTATCTGTTTATCTATCTATCTCTATCTATCTATCTATCTATCTATCTATCTATTTATCCATCTATCTATCTATCTATGTATCTATCTCATAGTTTTACCATCATGAAACACTTTACAGACGGTTGTTACATTGGTGAGTTAAGAAAGGCATCTTAGAAATATTTTATTTTGAAAAAAATTTAAATATAGTTCACTTTTAGTATATTTTTGTTTTCAGGTGATTTTTATTATTTTTTTTTCTTTAGTTTTTTTATTCTTATTCTTATTGTTTCTGTATTCCTTCATCAACTGAGTTGATTATATTCCATCTGCCATTTCTTATTCAATATTATTATTATTATGATTATTATCATTTTTATTTCATTATTATTATATTTTTTTAATTATTTTTTTTATTATTATTAATATCGTAAAAGTATTAGTTAAATCATGTTTTGTATTAGATTTGATAGTTTCCATTCAACTTGAATTCTCACCATTGTTATTGTTTCTATTTTTTATTTTTATTGTTTTTTTTACATTAGTATATCTGTTATTATTATTATTGTTTTATTATATGCTTTTTTTGTTATTATTGAACTTATATTTCTTTTTTTATTTTTATGCTTATTGTTATTATTTTTTCATTACTATTATCATACTAATTTTCACCGTTGTTGAGCATCGCAACCTTGTTAATAAACACTAAAATATTCATGTATTTTATTCTTTTTTATTCGAATTTACTTTTAAACATTGTTTTGGTGACGTTGATGTTGTCATACTTATGATTATAGTCACTTATTTGAACTTTGAATAAAAGACATTAAAATTGTTTTTCATCCCGAAAATAATTTTAAACTTATATTTATATATAATTAAAGTCGTTTTTTACAATTTATAAAATAATTAAAATTATTCACATGCAATAATAAATATCAGATCATATATTTTCCAAGTTTTAAGTTATATATTTTTTCAAATATTATATATAGCTAAAAAAATATATATATAGTTGGTGTTTTTGTGTCAAGATATTTTTTAGTTTATGTTGAATCAGCTGTTGTATTAACAGTCAAGTTATTATTATAGTGTATTCGTGTGCTGATCATAAAATGAACGGCTTCGGAAGATCTGGGTACAAGTGAGTATCATAATTAATAAAAACTGCTTATTTTGTTCATTTTTAACTCAAAATAATTAAATTTAATTAATAAATTATGAATATAATTTAATTAAAATATATTCAAATAATCGACAAATTCTAATTTCCTAACCAACCAAAAATTATATATTCAACTAAATTTATTTGATATCTCAACAAACCCTCATTCAAACCTCAACCAATCAAAAACTACCCAGTTTATACAAACAACCATACCATAAACTCAGTCAATCAACTCCTCCCTCACACCCAATAAACTAAACAACCTCCAACCCAGCTTGGAAACGTCAGAGTACAACCCGGAGGTTTTTTATGTATATAATCAACTGTGTTTGTGTGTTTATGTATGTGTATATATTTGTATCTGTGTATATTTAACATGTATATATATGTATAGATTAATGTATGTGTATAGAATTATATTTTTGTATGTGTTTATATGTGTTTGCATACCTATGTGGTTGTACATGTGTTTTATATACTGTGGACTGTGTTGCTCCCCTCTTGTCACTATACTCATATCAAATACACCCGGTTTAGCCATTAAATACGAACACTTCCAGCTTGATGAGAAATACAAATGGTACACACAAAAATGGAAGAAGGTTCTAATTGAGTTTACTTTTCAAACATATAATAAATAAAATTATAGGAACATGAACTTCAAAAGTTACATGTTAAATGTTTTATATATAAATATATATATATGCAATCTCCCACAAACACAACTTTATATTCTTATCTTTTCAGTTGTTATTTCAAGATACTCCCATTCAAACTTTATTATTATTGTTATATTATTTTTATTGTTATTATTATTGTTATTATTATTATTTTTTTTGTTATTGATGTTTTTATTACTATCATTATATGTAATTTCCACAACTCACACACACAAGCTTATAAAAGAAGACTGCTCGAACTCACCCTGGGACAAGCAAATGAGGAAGACGATAACACTGAAAGAGATCAGGATAAAGACGCAAGATATCTTCAAAGGTGAAGAAGGGTCGAGAGAGACGTATGAGGTGGGTGGGTGAGAGAATGGGTGGATGGATGGATGAAGAGGGCTTGATGGAACGGAGAGAGAAATTAAAAATGGGTTGTGTGGGTGAGTGGTGATAAAAATGGGAATAAATAATAATTTAGTGGGTAGGTGGGTGGTGAAAATGGAAAGGGGGTGAGAAGTGTGAGATGAAAGGGAGAGATGATTGAATAGGATAGCAAGAATACCTAAAAAAGCAAAACAATCACAATATAATTGAAAAAAAAGTAAAAAATATGAATAAAAAGAAAAAAAAATAAATATTAATAATAAAAATAATAATAAATCCTGCAAAAGCAGACGAAAGATGAACGAGAAAAGTGCGGGAAATCCTGTGAAGCTTTGAATAAATCTTTGGCACCTCTGGTTTTTTGTATTATCATTTTTATTTTTATGAATAATTTTATAGTTTTTTTTTTATCAATAGCTTCACAAGCACGAATCTTCCACGTTTAGACCACTCATTATTTCAATTCATCACCGTTTTAGTTATCATCATCATCACCATCATCATCATCATTATCACCACCATCATCATTATAACCCTCATTCCCGACCAACCAACCATCACCCTCACCACCACATCACCACCACCATCATCACTAAACCATGCCAAAGGACGAAAACAGACTGGTATGTGGCAAACAAAAGTATAAAAAGTGCAACTTATCTAAGGCACTTCGGTTCAAGGGAACTGTTCATGTATGGTTTTTCAATATTTTCATTGTTTTTATTTTTTTTTATTTCTTTTATTAGTTTTCATTGTTTTTTTTATTTTTTTTGTTTTGTTGTTTAAGCTTTTATTTACTTTTTCATGAAGAACTCAATAAATAGAATAGAAAAGCTTTTAACTAATAATTATTCTAACCTTTTTGTTTAAGTTATATATAAATTTTTACGTCATCATATATTTTTTCCCCATTATTTTGTTTTTAATCAAATTATTACACATAAATTTACATTGCATTTAGTTATTTTGCATTCATAGTTCACAAAATTCAATAGTCTAGAAACTTATGAAGTTAATGCCACTATAAACATACTCATAATTGATTTGATTTGGTTGTCATTCCATAACACTTCTATCCTTTCCCCCCAGTCGCAGTTTCCAGGCCCAGGAGCATACAACCCAAAGACTCCCAACACCAAGTACTACATGGACTTTTGTCGGTCCCTTGGCAGAGATCTGCACCTGGATAATACTTTTGTTATTATTATTTTTATTTTTCATATTATTTTTAATATTTTATGATTCTTATATTTTTAATGATTGTTTTTTCCATTATTTTTCTCTCATCTTCCCTCATGGCTATTTTTGTTCATATCACAACAGAGCATTTATCAAAATCACATCTAAAAAACCTCTAAAAATTAACTTGCGTTCCAATCTTCCCCCTTTTTCTTCACCCCATCAACACTTCATAAATCCCCAATACCACTCAGGATTCTGGTCTGGCTCCCAACATGTACCACAAAGAGTGGAAAGAGTCTATCCCCGGAGGCTCATTTTCCAGGGAGCAGATCAGACAGCAGCGCGTGGGTGTATAAAAATAAATTAAATATTTTGATGTAATGCGGTATTTATAAAGCGCTTTTTCTTATAGATCAAAGCGCTAGCTACAAATTTAATGTAGCGAAAACACACTGTGGAACAGGTGCTGATTGTCGGCCCACGCGGGATCGAACCCAGTAACTTTAGATAATTAGTCTAATGCTTTACCAACTAAGCTATACGGGCATAACATTGAGTAAACATTATTATCCTTATTTTTATCGTTCGTTTAACGTCTTTAGTCTCATAGCACGAGGTCAGACGTTTATAATGATATAAACTAGAAAATATGTGTTGAGTCCACTGGTTGAGTGGAAAAGTTTTATTTGGGTTGTCTAGGCGAGTTATATTGCTGTTTTTTTTGTGTTGGTGAAAGATTGTGTAGCTTTAAAATTTATTTAGCTAATTTCTTAGAAATTTTGATCAAAAATTTTACCGTGTATTGTTTTCAACACTGAGTTTATTGCTATTGCAATATCACAACAACCTTCCAACAAACCAGCACCCTCTGTGCCCCCAACACAACAAACCAACAACACCCACACCACTAGCCACCCCCTCCACCTCACAACACCAACCACCCTCTTCCACCTCACACTACCAGCCACCCCCTCCACCTCAAACCACCAGCCACTCCCTCCATCTCACAACACCAGCCACTTCCTCAACTTCAAAACACCAGCCGCCCCTCCACTTCGCAACACCAACTTATTCCACTCAGTTATACTCAGTGACGAAGAATGTAGCTTTCAAATCCATGCCATCAGACATTGAAAAGTCTGCTCTGGGAAAGAAGGGGATTTTTTGTAAAACTCCCCGTTTCCCTGTCCGCAAGGGATTGGTATGTCTAATTCATTTTTATTATTATTATTATTATAACCACAACCCGCACAGCAAGTACCAGGGCCCGGTCATTATGAACCGTACAAAAAGTGTTTATGCACTAAGGCAGAAGTGAAGGCAAAATCGGCCTGTTCCAACAAGATGAAGATAGGACAGTATAAGATTGGCGTGTCTAAGCAGGTTGTTGGAAGTTTGAGGGCAGGGGAAGAGGAAGAAGGGGGAGGGTGAGGAGAGAGGTTTATGGGTGAAAAAGTGAAAGAATGAATGTATATAGTGGAATGGGTGGTTAGGAAAATGAGTGAATGGGTGGCTGGAGTGTTTAGTATTAAAACAAGAAAGATGTCAAAATTTTGATTATTTTTGACTATTTTATGTTAACACCGACTACAAGTTGATACTCCATCACTGAATTTCTCGCAACCATATCAAAAACCTCCATAACTCTCCATTAAACCCTCTAAACTCTTTCACTACTTTTGACCATCTTTACTCAACCCCTTCTTTCGCCATTTCCATCCTTCTACTTTCCATTCCACCAGAACATAGCGGCACCAGGGCGCTACCAGTTGAACCCCATCCCACTGGCCAGTATTAAGGATTGTAGGGCTGCATTTAAAGCTCCCAAGTTCACCAATGTGTTAGCTTTTTTTTTCTTAGTATCAAGCATTGGGGGTTTATTTCTTATTGTGAATGGTACAAATCCTCAAAGCTTCAGTACATAGGAGATGAAACTGGATCCAAGAATGATGGCTGGTTTAAGAATGTTGCTCATAACAGTGACATATAAATAAAATTAATTGGTTCATGCATGCAAAAAGCTGAGAATTTCCAAAAAAAATACTTTAAAATACTACTAAGTTTTTTCCGTTTTCCATGGTTTCTCCTCACAATACTATTAGTCAATTGTTCATTTTCCCTCACACAGAAATGTAAAGGAGTCCTCCACAAAATGCATGCCTAACTGCGTTCTGTACGACACCCACGACGTCATCAAACAACTCTAAATTTTGGCGGGAAATTATCAGCCAATTAGGCGGCGTTTATTTATAAACAAAGGAATTTATTTAAGGTTTTCAATGTTTTATTTGATGACGAATTATTTTATTCAAATAGCTGATTGTATCATTTAAAGAGGGAATTTGCAAATTAATATTTGGTATGAAGACATAGAAGCCATGCTTTCTGACGTCATAGATATTTCCTCTAGCGCTGTATAAATGAGTTTAATTAAAACGCCAATGAAACGTATCGAAAGAGTATAACTGATGAAATGGGTATATGCTTTAAAGCCTATTAAATTTGAGTTTTAAATGCATTTTAGGCGAATTTGAAGTTTAACGTATCATAAGTTTATAAAAAAGAAATAGCACACAATAGGGGATAAAGATCACAATTAAAATGATATAGTACAAAATAAATGTGTGAAAAATAAAATAATAGAAACAATAAGAATAATAAAAATGGAATTGATAATAATAAGATTAGAGAAATAATAAAAACAAAAAGATAATTATTAAAAAAAACATGATAATAATCATAAAATAATATAAAGAATATCAACGTCAATACTTATGCTGCGGGAGATTAAGCCAGAAGGTGGAAAATACAATTGCACGATTACAATAATAATTATTATTAATAATAATAATAACTAAACTCCGGTTAAATGATTCATTATGGGCAGAACATAATGATGATGAAATTCAATAATAATAATAATAATAATAATAATAATAATAATAGTATTATTATTATAAAGTAATACTACAAATGATGTTGATATGAACAGCAAAAATAATTTAATTTTAGCTAAACAATACCCAACCCATAAAACCACGCATCCCTCAACCATTTAAGCGGGTGTTATCCCTCGAACCTGCCTTTCATCACTCCCATCAGCTTAACCCTGTTTGTAGCAACTCCCATCAGCTCAACCCTGTCTTGTAGCAACCCATCAAGCCAGTCTGAACCATCACACACGCCAACCTTCGCTGCTAAAACTCCCATCAATGATTGATTTGGTATGAGGCCCTCTCACAGTGATTTTCAAAGCGTGTATAGCACACTGTACCAAACCTCAAAGCCCATGTAGCATACCCTCCACCATTAACCTTTAAGCCCATATAACACTCTCCAGCGTCATCGAACCTTGACGGTTGTACCTCACCCAGGAACTATTAATATCGCTACCAACCTTTAAACCTCTAAACCTCACCCCCATAAAACCCCAAACCACTGCACCACACCCCCATCAATCTCTCAACCCTCCATACACCCCCAACTTAAGCCCTCAAAGATTTTACACTACCTCTCAAAACCCTCTTAAGCCCCGTTGACCCCCCTCTCAAGAACCAATCATGAAGGAAGAACAAGAAGGCATGGTAGTAACTCCCTCATGATGGTGTGGTGGAGGACCAATGACGTCAACGATGTCCATTCTTTTGTCAGTCCCTGTGTGTGTGTGTGTGTGTGTGTGTGTGTGTGTGTGTGTGTGTGTGTGTGTGTGTGTGTGTGTGTGTGTGTGTGTGTGTGTGTGTGTGTGTGTGTGTGTGTGTGTGTGTGTGGTTTGAAAAAAGCAGTTGACAGGTAAAACCCAGCGGATTAAGAAAAATTATACGAAGCTAACAGCTCTGCTACAATTACTTTAAGTAATACAGCAAAAACAGCTACAACACTGCGTACAGCTGATAACTTACCAGTGCAAAGGGCAACACACACCATATCCACAGAAAAGATTGAGAGAATTGGATGCTAGACTGTAAAAAGCCTTGGCAACCCAACAAAGTTTAGCCTTAAAGTGGTGATTGTTATTGGAATCATGCAGGACAAAAACGTAGTGCTATAAACGATTTCAGAAGCACAAATAAAGCAACAAGAACAACAACAATAGCAAAAATCAAAACAATAGAAATAACAACAAGAGTAAAAAAAACAACAATAATAGCCACAACAATCAAAACAATAAAACAACAACAATCGAAAACAATGGCAACAACAATAATCGAAATAAAAAGAGCAACAACAACAACAACAACAAATATAGCAACATTAATCAAAACAATAGCATCATTAATCAAAACAATAACAGCAATAAAAGCAGCAGCAACAACAAAAATAGCAACAATCAAAACAACAGCAGCAACAAGAATAGCAGCAATCAAAACAAAAGCATCAACAACAATCTAAACAATAGCAACAACAAAAATTCGAAAAACAAAGAGCAACAACAACTACAATAATAGCAACAGATTCAAAACAATAGCAACAATAAGAACAGTTCTGACAAAGTCTTATCCTGCACGTTTTCCGAGATGCAACAGAGTAGCTGCCAGTAAAGCAGGTCTGGCAAACCACGTGAGACAGAAGCACCAGACACAAGCAAGCATAAAGTGTCAATACTGCGGGCTGAACTTCAAACCACAAGGCATTTATAACCACAAGAAAAAATGCTCATCTCTCAATCCTTTGCACCTACCTCATGGTGGATGAACGCAAGAACAGTGTGTGTGGTTAAAAAGTGAATTTCATTACTATTATATATCGTATAACTGTAAAAATAAACATTTAACACTATTATAATCTTAATTTTTAAATAATCGAGTTTTTTTTGATTTCGTCTGGACACTCGTAACTCAACTATCGCTCAAAAAGGATATTAATTGTGGAAAATAAGTTGATTCGTGGCTATTAAAACAATTTAAAAATAAAATGTAAATATTCTAATTTAAATGGTTTTTGAACTTTAAAGTGAAGTTTTTGAAACAAAGGATTAATAGCGGTTGATTGCGTAAAAGTGAACTTTGCATAATTAAAATAAATATTTTTGGAAATTGGTGGAAAAAAAACATTAACATAACTTTAAATAATTAGTCTAATGCTCTACCTCTGATCTATACGGGCCGACAATTATTATTATTATTATTATCATCATTATTATTACTATTATTATTAGATCCTCCACCTAACCTTGATCTTGAAGGTGTCTCTGGTGGTCTTGACGATGAGGTAGTGAGTGATCTCATTCACCGAGTCATACTTGGGTACTTTTATTGACAGGGCGTAACACCCTGAGTGTGTGGAGAAATTTTTTGTGAATTTCGTTATGATTATGTGGCAAGATGTATAGGTGTGTTCGTTTGAGGAAACATCTATTTGAATATAAATTATAACCAATTGCTTTCATTTACCATCCATCAACACATCCACCCATCAATACAAGCACCCATCCATCCACCAATCAACACAAGCACATATCCATCCATCCACTAACACAAGCACCCACCACCCATCTAACCAGGATGTGTGGATGAATCTCTCACAATGAATGATCCATCAGGCTGTTTCAATAAGTGGTTCAGTGCCACATCTCTGTGGCATTATGATATCTATCCATCTATCTATCTATCTATCTATCTATCTATCTATCTATCTATCTATCTATCTATCTATCTATCTATCTATCTATCTATCTATCTATCTATCTATCTATCTATCTATCTATCTATCTACCACTCACCTAGGTACTCCAGGCTGGTACCACACAGCTTCTTGAAGTTTCGAGTCATTAAGTTCATCTCCTCTGCCGTTTCTATTGGTGACCATCGTGATTTGTGAAGCATTCGATTCATCATTCATTCGAGATTGTACTCAAGAGTTTATAAGTATAATCTCAAATTATAATACTAATTGGGATTCAAGATCCTATTAACGTGATTATTTTAGGGTCCATATCGATTATGATTTTTATTTTATTTTTTATTATTATTGTTATTATTCATAGTTAATATTGTTATTATTATTATATTTTATGATCTCATTTTAAAGTTTCTTATGTATAAATCTTTACATAACATACACAACCTTCACATAATACAACACTGAATATAACCCGCATACAGCCCAAACTCCATATACCCACTTATTAAAATATTCCCTGGTGAAATTTTCCAGATGGCCCTCTGGCTTTTTCCATTTCTTGGCTTCTGTGGCCATAGATACCATTGAGACACTAGTGGTGATTGGGTGCTGTGGTTTGAGGTTGGTACTCCAGGCCTGGGTCTGGTGGAGTTGTAATGGTGTGTGATGGGATAGTGGTTTGTAGTGATGGTGGAAAAGTGGTTGGTAAATTGCCATGGTGAATTAGTGGAGGTTGGGAAATTAATTCATGTGGCAGTGTGTTGTGATGGTGTGGTGGCAGTTGGGTGATGAGGTAGTGTGAAGTTGGTGATGGTTGTAGGATTGAGTAGTGTGGTGGTGACAAGTGTTGTAGTGACTTTGGTGGAGTGGTTTTGATTGTAGTGGCCATGAAGGTTAACTTGGATATTACTTAAATTAAAACGTTCCTAAACTTTTTATTTAATTAATGTCATTTAATTAACAAAAAAAATTTTTTAACAGAAAAAATTATGACGGAAAAACAAATTTTTTATTTTAAAAAAATAAAAACAAAATGACTCAAAACCTGTACAGAAGTGAGATCGGGGGGCATATGTGGTTGGTGAGAAATGCCACCAAACACACAGGTGAAGGTCTCATCGATGAAATCCATAATTGAAACAACCGGAGATGTGGAAGTCTTTGAGAGTTTGGAGAAGAAGTGGTGTAGGGGACGAGGGTCGGGGTGCAAGTGGTGGTTGGTGAGATGGTTTGATGTGCTGAGGTCATTGTTGTGATGGATGTTGTCTATGTTGTTGTTTGTGTTGTCGAAGGATGTGTTGCCTTGTGTTGCTTCCGATTGGAGGAGTTCTTGTACCATGCGTCTAGCCTTTGTGGAGAGTGTGTGATTTTTTGGGGTTGGTGTGTGGTTTTTGAAGGTGGTTTGAGGTTGGAATGATCCCAAATGGTGTTTTATTTTTGGTTCTATATGATGTTGTTTTGATAGATGCTTTTTTGATAGAGATTCGTTAGAGTGGGTTGTAACTTGCCTATTTGATAACTAAAAAATAGGAATACAGCAAACCCAAGCAAGAGTGCTCTCATCCAGGTCACCATATGACTCTCTCCTATCCTTTCGTTGCTGACACAAGTTGTCTATGTTGCTTGTTGATATGCACAGCAGCTGGTTGCTGAGGAGTTTCTGTTTCTCCTTGTCGGCCATCTTGCTGTCTATTTGTTGTTGTTGTATTTGCGCTTTGATCAGATCATTGAAACTTGTTGTTGATTGCAGGTGCTCATTGTTGTTGTTGTTTTGTTGCTGTTGTTGTTGATATGCGATTTTGAAAGCATTGGCAACAATGTTGTTGAGTTCCTCAGCCTGGCCTGGCTTTTTGGTGGCGAATGTGTGGCAATATTGAACGTTGGAGGCTGATTTTGGCTCTCTAGCCAAAAATGAGAACCTGCGCTTCTCTGATTGACATGTGGCATACGAGATGCGTTTGATTGCATGCGACATGAAGACAGTCTGTGGGGTGAGTATGGTGGTTCTATTTACAGGCTGTTATTGTAACTGTTGTATTGAATAAGCTTCACAATAAACGAGTGGTTTATATTATATAAATAAAAAAAAGCAATCATTTGAAAGCTTGATTAAAAGAATTTGAATATAACACTTTTAAGCATCACAATGGCTAAATATCTATAACAAATGTGAACCAACCTCTCCTGACCCACAACACACTTTGATCCCAGATAACGAAATGAGTAACAAAACAGGCTTGGCTGGAGAAGTTACCTTGAAATCACATTTTTATATGCATATTATAGATTTTATTTATAATTAGTTTTAATGAATTCACGTTCACACTTTTTAATTATCATTGTTTAGATACCTTCATGTTCAAGAGATGTTTTTTGATGTATTCTGCTCTGGCTTCCTGGGAGGTCTCATCAACTGGAAACGACCCGATGTACTGCAAATAAATGTTCAAATTCTATCAGTTTATTAAGGTTTGCATAAATAAATGTGAAAAAAGTTTGTTAATTATTTGTACTTACAGAAGCTTCCCTGATAGCATCAGATTCAAAGGTTTTCAAATTAATTTTGCGGTTGGAATTTACATTTTCCGGCAGTTCGGAAGCGTGAAAAAGTTTTGGGGTCCCTTCCCTAGAGGAGGAAGAAGATTGTTGCCACAGTTCTTGGGAGTTGCTTAGACATGAGACATTAGTTATCACTCTGTTTTGTTTCATGACTTGAAAAAAAATAAAACTTATATTTATTGGTTTGAGTATTGAAATGAAGATTTCTGAAAGATTAAAAATGCACAGCCTCTTTTAGAACTTTATAGGAAAGGCTGTCGGACTCGTCTGATGATAGTTGCAAATCATTTTAATGGGGCTAATATCTATAATATTAACATAATTCAAAGATTTATAATTATATAATGGCAAAGCCTTTGTATTAAATTGCACAACCAAGAAAATTCACCACTGATTTAAGTTTTGTTGTAATCAAATTATCACTAAAATTTTTAAAAACTCATTTTGAAATTTCTTATAACAATTAATTTTTTTAAATAAAAAAAACACAAACTTTTATTCATTAAAAGTATTTCAAAAAATTTTGTAATTTAATAAAATTTACATAAATATTGGTTTTTGTATTATTTTTTGATGTACTTTTCAAATATATCTGCTTTTGAAACTCAAAAGGATTTTTAAAAAAGTCTTATAGTTGAACCTCATACTATGTTGTTCTTCCTTTTACGTTTCTTTCCCAAAGCGTGAGTGGCGTTGTGTTATTATATTTTTATTGGTCAATTTAAACTTTATAAATAATCAAAATTAATCTCAAATTTCATTATTGTTTTTTTTTCAGTTTTCACTAAAAATTCATCATGAGAAACAAGGTGCGTGCTTCATAGAATTTGGTTAAATACTTTTCAATATTCTAAATATCTTATTTTTCCATCAATTGTTGCAATATATACAGTGGCGCAAAAAGAGAGTAAGAAGATTAAAGAGAAAGAGAAGACAAATGAGAGCTAGGTTGAAAATATTTTTACCAATATTTTAGTCCCAACGTGCTAATATTTCATTATTTTCAGATCCAAGTAAATCAAGGATCTCTCAAGCCTCATTAATCAGCGGTTCTAAAGATTGTTCTGATTATGTCGGACATTGTGCTCTTTTCTTAAATAAAATACAAAAACTCTTGTCACTTGTTATATATTAAAATTTTCGATTTTACGCCGATCTAAATTCGTATTTAACTTTTATACGAAACAATGCTTATATCAAAACATGCATTTTAGTAATAGGTTCAGAATAAAAACTTTAATCATGATACAGTATGGTTTAAATAGTTATGAAAGTTTTCAGACGCAATCAACAGTATCGAGTGTTGCGTGGATTCAAGTTGTAGTCACACCCATTCCCTTGGAGTTCTCAACACTTCCATCAACTTCTCTTCTTTCGATCCTGGCTTAGCTTTAAACTGATACTCCCATCTCTGGGAACATAAATTGTCAAGTTTATCAAAATGTGATTGTTCTGTAGCTTAAGTAATCTAACCGCCAAAAGAGGCATACTCATGAGGATACTCTCAACTCTGGCCTCAGGTGTCATCAAGCCAAACTTGGTGCCCCTGTCGTACACCAGGTTAAATTCCACGTACCTGCCTCTTCTCAACAACTGAAACTGTCTTTGGGGGTATTTGGATTATAATTAAACGAAAATGGCCTTATATACTGAATATATTAATATCCATTGGTCTCAGCTAGTTTTAATGTTAATGAACTAAAAAATATATTATCGATTAACCTCTAACGCTATTTTGTGGATATCAAATCCATTAACTTAATTACCAGGCTCATATATGTTCGTTTGAATTGTATAAAAATAATATTTTTGATAAGCTCCAATTACAACCTTACCTATCCTTATAAGTATATAGAGCATTTTGGTGTTTTGCGATCAGAGGGACGTAACATGGGATCATGGATTCTGCGCAGTCCTTCATTTTGGTTGTTCACAAAATAAGTTAATATTAAATCTAGAAAAAGAAAATAAATAAATATTTTAATAGATAATCAAATACAAGCATGTAAAAACATTAAATAACTCACAGTAACAAACCGGAAACAGTGTTCTTGATCTGGAGAATCTAGGTCATCAAAGAAGATTCCTCCTACGCCTCTACACTCCCCTGTGTGTTTGTGTGTGTACTTTTTGCGGTTAAGTGCACCGGCCTTATGGTGTATAAATGAACAAAAAGAAGTATGTGTTTGTGTGTGTGTGTTAAATTGGAACTTTAACTTCAGTTTGGTGCTAAAGACCCAAAATATATAACAGAAATCCCATATAAAACACCCATCAGCTCCACATAAAACCCCCTCTCCTCCCTCCAACCTCTGAAACCGATATAAAAATAACGATCACACCACGCCTTGAACGTCTTGTAATAACCAGTGTCAGATTTGTCGCAGGCCTGCTTTATGGTGCGGTGGAAGTGAGTGGCGTCCTGTTGGTTTGTATTCCTTGGTTGTGTTGTTCGATGTTGAAGTGGGTGATATTGTTGATCTTTATCTTAATTGGTGAAAATATAACAAAAAAATCATCAGCCTCTTTCTTCTCCACACACACACACACACACACACACACACACACACACACACACACACACACACACACACACACACACACACACACACACACACACAACTTTCCCTGTACACACACACACACACACACACACACACACACACACACACACACACACACACACACACACACACACACACACACACACACACACACACACACAACTTTCCCTGTACACACACTCACTTCTTCATGTAATATATACGGCGTCAAGTCAGACCCACCGCCAAACCACCACACCACTTTATTTGCAGTGCGATCTAACACCTCGAAATAGCGATAGTTGAAATGGAAAGAAGGGATATGCGGATTTCTCTATTAAATAAATATTTGAATTTGAATCAAACGCTAAGTGAAGAGAGAAAATGGATTGTGTTTCGCCTGTTTAAGTTATTATTATTATCTCAAGTAACATTTCTTCGATTATTATACGTTGTCATTATTATTATTAAAAATACTATTATTTCTATTATTATGATTAACAATGATGTAATTAGCAACAACATCACAGAACACGAAAAACTTGCAGGATGTATGATAGAGCTGATTCCTGCTACAAAGAAGGTCAGGTCATCTCCTCGACCTACAAAATCTTTGAACCTGAAGTCACGATGGTGATGATGATGATTCATGTGATACAATTATGTGAAAAGAGAAAAGTTAACAAGAAATATAGGAAAAAAGAAGACGTAGAATAGAGTAAATAAAATAATGAGAGTAACAAGCATGAAGTATTTAATAATTCAATTCAATTTTCGTAAAACAAACTTACATTATCAAGTTAAAACAAATGAAAACACTCTATAAAAAAATTAATATTAATATTTAAAGAAACGAAAAAAGTATATAAAAAAACACTAACATTGAAAAGAGAAACAAAAAAAAAGAACAAAAAACAATAATAATGAAAATAATAAGAATAATAAAAAAACAAAATAGAAAAAAATAATAACAATAATAAACCCACTTCACTCTCATTTGCCGCAGCATCTCATCAGGCAGACTGCCATTGATGACAGACACATTTACTCCCGCCTTCTCAAACACGTCAGAATCTTGTAATGCACACGTGACACCACCACCACCCTGTGATGAAGGAAGCAAGAGGATGAAGATGGTGGTGAAAAAGAAGTAAATAAAAAAATCATTAAAAAAATGGAAACGATGAATAGTGAAAAGGTATTGATGATAATGATCCTACACTAGATATAGTAATATTAATTGGGATAGTATTAGAGGGGTTACCACTATTAGTAGTAGTAGCATTAGCAGTAATTAAAAAAATGAAATTTCAAGACATAGTTAAAAAACTAAAAATTTTCAATAAGACTCGACTCATAAAATATTCCTCACAAGGCTACCCACCTTCTTCCGATGCCATCTTTCAACTTGGAATTTTGCTTCCTTATCTTGTGCTTCCAATGCTCTGCACATTTCTGCCTTGAAGTATATACAACATAAAAATATAGTTCAATACAATTTAAAATACGCAGTTTCATCAATATTAATTTATAAACAAAATAAAAAATGGGAAAAAACCATATGTATATAAAATTTGATGCAATAAGATTTGATATATAATGAAAGCACATCTCAAATATAGCTTATAATAAATTAAATGAAAAAATTTAATGCATAATAATGCATGGTAAAAGTTTACAAACAAAAGCAAAAGCAACCTGCATTCTAAAGATCATCAACTCCATACGAGTCTTTATGTCTTCAGGGTTCTAGTGAGGGTGATGAAAATGATGATGATGGAAATGATGACGTTGAAGATGGTAGTGGTAAAAAAATTAATGGATATTATTAATAAAATGAAGAAAAAACAGAACAATGCTTTTACTTATAATATATTATCCATAAAACATGAGAAAAATACTAATATCAACAACAAAAAATAAGAGAAAAGCTTGCAACCTTTTGTAGTTGTTGCAAGCTTGTGATTGGCTGCTCCATAAACAGAGATGTATCAATAGTTTTCTCTATGGCATGGACCTGTGAGATGTTTAGTGTATGTGTGATTAAAAGTAGTTCTATTGTTAGCTCTTTAAAATTGAGATGCTGGTGACACGAAAGGCATGTTTTATAGTTTTTGTTAATGGTGGTGAGAACTTACCTTTCTGTTGTTCTGAAAAAAAGCACCAGCAAAGATGATTGCAGTGCCAAAAAGCCTGTTGATTGATTTCTAATTATAGTTTATTAGTTATTATAGGACCAAACATTTAGAGATTTTATTGTAACATATTGAGTTTCAATGGGTTTCAATTGTTAGCTTAAATAGGGGTTTTAGTTTTGTATAATGTGTAATTTTAAATAAATTTATACCAACTTTTTGTTGGAATTTTTTTGGAAACGAGTCAGGGTAACAGCTGACACACATTTTAACACTTTTGAAGATGATTTTAAAATTTGAGACAAAACCATCATCAGAATTTAGTTGAATTTATAAAGAATAATTATTTAAAAAATTAAAATATGCAAAATGATGTTTAATTAGTAAAGTATTTAATTGATTCCTTAATTGATAAAGTATCTCTTTTAAACTAAAGTTCACTTTTATAGTTTTGCCTAAAAATGAATGCAAGGTCTTTACTGAAAATTGTGAAATTAAATTATTCAACGGTTTCAACGAAGCAAACAAATTGTTTAGCAAGAAAAGTTACATTTTCATGTATCTGTTTAGAAAATTTCCGAAACTTTTCAGCCATTTTCACATAATTAAATAAATGCATGGCGATTGTAGGAAACTCTAGTAATAGAGCTAACGAAATTGTTAAATTCATTTTCAGATGTTCAGCAAAGAAATTATTGGCGTCCCAAAAAAGCTAGGGCTCTTTACACAAAGGTGCTAGATTTCAGCTACTCAGGTTAGAAAAACTTTATTTTAATTTCGAAATCTTACCGAAATAAAATCATTTTGAAGACTTTTTCGAAAATATTAATCAAATCTAAACAAATATTTTTTTTTGCTGAGTAAAACAGACTTTAAATTATACAATAAAGATAAGAATAAACAAAAGATCCAAAAAAATTAAACTAAATGTCTATTTTTTATTTACAAAAAATCTAGTTGATTCTATTACCTGAAAGGTGATGCATCAGACCATTTAGTGAAGGTTGACACAAAAACTCCCCGACCAGGCTTCAAAAATCTATTGAAGGACTATGAAAGGTTAATTAAGAATCAAATCATTTATTCAATTTTCCAATAATTCACCAATTGAACTATTAATTAATTAAATATATCTCAACAGTGATGAAGTGATAAAGAAGTTATTTTCTATGGAGTATGGAAACCATGTATGTGTGATCTCTACAATATTATTATTTTTTTATTACTATTATTTCCACTGTTATCTTTATTATTATTTCTATTATAACTAGCCTTTCTCACACCACTAACGTTTCATTCTCAATAACATTTCCCCATACCAACTTATCTGAACCATAACAAAATTCCACCCTCATCAACAACCTCTCACAGCACTTCTATATATTTTGTTAATACCATAAACTTCACCCAAACAACCATATACCTCAGCATACCACCAAAACCTTACCCAAACTGCCAAAAACCTTCACCACACCATACACCTCACTTGAACCACACTACCAAAACTCCATCACACCAACCTTTCACCCCCATCAATATTTCACCAACACCGCATCTACACCAACATTTTTTGGCACCATACACTCAGTGTGAATTACTGCATCACATGGTGAAAGAGGTGATAAAGATGGTTCAAGATCACCCTCTTGATGTCAAGTCCCTTGAAGTTGACAGTGAGTGTTTGGAGGAAGAGGAATAAATTATTGAAAGGGTGTTTTGATAGATAGATAAATAGATAGGTAGATTACTTACTTACTTACTTACTTACTTACTTACTTACTTACTTACTTACTTACTTACTTACTTACTTACTTACTTACTTACTTACTTACTTACTTACTTACTTACTTACTTACTTACTTACTTACTTACTTACTTACTTACTTACTTACTTACTTACTTACTTACTTACTTACTTACTTACTTACTTACTTACTTACTTACTTACTTACTTACTTACTTACTTACTTACTTACTTACTTACTTACTTACTTACTTACTTACTTACTTACTTACTTACTTACTTACTTACTTACTTACTTACTTACTTACTTACTTACTTACTTACTTACTTACTTACTTACTTACTTACTTACTTACTTACTTACTTACTTACTTACTTACTTACTTACTTACTTACTTACTTACTTACTTACTTACTTACTTACTTACTTACTTACTTACTTACTTACTTACTTACTTACTTACTTACTTACTTACTTACTTACTTACTTACTTACTTACTTACTTACTTACTTACTTACTTACTTACTTACTTACTTACTTACTTACTTACTTACTTACTTACTTACTTACTAGAGCTGCATTCATCCACCTTCAGGCAGATGCAGAAAGGTATTGAGTTTTTTGGCATTTTTTTACGTGATTTGGCATTCCTTGTTTCTTGAAATATTTTCCACAGAATTGACATTTGGATGTTTTTTGAAAGTTAGTGGTATGCGATAGTCTGATGTGGTTCGCTAATCCGGTTTTATTGAGGCATATTTTGTTGCAAGTAGGACATTTTAGATCCGTTTCAGATTTTTCATTTTCTTTTTTGCGGTCCTTCTTGCCCTTCTCTTCTGTTTCCTTGAAATGGTTTAAATCATGGAGTTTAGCCAGAGGTTCCTGTTTAAGACTTTTGTTCTCCATGTTGAAACCATATCTAAACTTAAGATCCGCATTTACCACATCGTGCCACCGTTGTTTCTGTTTTCCGTGTAGCCCTTTACTTTCTTTGATTTGCTCATTACTAGTTGTCTTGGTAGACGTGAATTTTCCATTCTCTGTATGTAGCCAAGCCATCTGAGCCGTCTACGCCGTAGTAAGGTTTCTATGCGTTCAATGTTTGCATGTTTTCTTATTTTATCAAAAAGAGACAAACCTAAAATAGTTCGCAAGCATTGATTGACAAAGGTATTTAGGCGTTGAAGATGGTGGTTAAGTGGCGCCCATGATTCACTTAGATAGATACCAGGATAACTTTTAGCATTTACATTTAGGATACACAGTTTATATCTATTATTAGTTCATATCTCAATACGACTCATTGAAGTCAAACCTTTTTGCAGATTCAATGATTATCAAAAGTGAATTTTATTTATTAAAAATCATTCCAAAATACTCAGTCGCCAAGAACACGGTGCTGATAAGAAACCAGATCAAACATTGTCTACGATTCAGACATGTAAGTTGGTGCCGTTATGCTTTAAGTTTGTGTCTTTTTATTGATTATGTTATTCAAGTAGAAGGAATTTCAGTTTTTGTGTTTCTAATATTGTTTTTTAAGTTGATAACTGACCATCTAACACACTTCCCAAGGATAACTTCTCAATAGTGGTCCTTAAAAATCGAATCAGTCGACGAAACGATGTTCTAGGGGAACTTCTAACCGTTGACAAGGAGAAATATGATTGGCTAGTGGAGAAACTGGGTTTAAAATACACTCCTCTAAAGAAATACAAAGAGCTTTCCAAAAGAGCCACTAGGAAGAAAGTAGCCAGAGACGCTACCATCGCCATGATGAAGAAAAAAAACGAGGTAGGGATAGACTTTTGAGTTTGCTCTGCTCAAATCGATAATGAAGTGTTTATTTGATGATGAGCTTATTTATAATGTATTTAAATTTGATCATAACTATGATGATAATGGTAGGATTTAAGAGAGAAGTTGGAGGCAGAGAGAGAAGGTTTTGAGAAAATCAAGATGGCAGAGCTTGAAAGGATCGAGAAGAGGATGAAGGAAATGGGGCTAGGAGAGGTTTGAAAAATCCTACTTTAACACGTTTATACAAAATCCTACACCACTACCCTATTTATAATGAATCTCACATCAGTATACAACGACGCCATCACACCACATCTATAACCCCTACACCAACCATGATATGAAACAAGCCTACCCTCTCCCCCCAATTCTACGCCAGCCTTCTATAACCCACTCCTTCCTCAGGTGAAAAGCATCGAGGAAGCATTAAGGGCGCTGGGGCACGAAGAAATGATCCCCAAGAAGGAGGTCATTCCAACAAGGGCCCAGCTCATCCTTAAGAAAAAGATGGAGGCGTTTATGCCGGGAAAGAAAACCGCTGATGATAAGAAACTTAAGGAAAATGGCTTCCTTACTCCCACAGAAATGCCAAGAGTTCCTGATAAATTGTTCTATTGATCGTTCGTTGCTTTTATTGTTGGTGCGTGGTTTGAAGAGCTTAAAGGATCGGAGTTGTTTTTTTTTATTTAGCTGGTGGTTACGTATGACATCATAATGACGTTATTGCTAATTCTTTTATTAGTGATGATTAATAAATAGGTTTTGCAATAAACTAATTTGTATATCATTTTAGTTTCACCGACTAAGTGTGGTTAAAATTGTTCCATTCTTTCTAGCCTCACTTACAACTATTTCTTTCCATCTCCATTTCCTTCGACCAAACACTTCATCCTCTCCAGAACTTCTCGTAATTATAACTAATATAGTGACAACAACAACAGGAAAAAGAACATTTTAAAATTTGTGACATATTTATTCATAGTAAAAATCATTTTAATTAAAACCAAAAATTTTAAAGTGATTGATGATACAATGGCAACTAAACAAGAAATTTGAATATACGTAACTTTGATGAATAAGAAGCAATCAAAAATCCCAAAGAGTGACTCATCAAAGCACGCAATCTAGTAAGATTATAGAAGCATCGGTCAACATACGCGTTCTCTAATTGTTACAGTTTGTTTATATACACATTTATATACAGGCATTTGATCGAATACATAAAATATTTAAAAAGTAATTCAATCCGAATATTCATTGAAAAAGAACATAAGATAATAGGTAAGACTCGGTGAAGATAGTCAAAATCCATTACAAAATATTTGCATGACTTCAAACTGGGAAGGTCTATTCGTCTGGATGTTAAATTGTGCATGTTTTTTTTTGGTATTTTAATGTGTGTACCCGCGAGTTTGTATGTATTAGTGTCTATATGTGTGTGGGTTTCTAGTTTTGTATGTATACATACTTTGTCTGTACACTGTGACTATAGAATAACATGTGTACGAATATATGTTAATATGATGTATGCATTTATGTGTATGTAGAACAAATCAAATTCACCATCAAAATAGATCGATATCACTTAATTATCACAAAGTATCTGATACGAGTAACTTCGCTAGAATTTATAACTATAGTTATCGCGAATAAGTTAGAGGTAACTGAAGATTACATTAGTTTCCTTTAAGAATTCTCTAAAATCTCCTAATTTATTCATTATTCGTGTGCCAACTAGTTCACTGTATTCCCTTTTAAAAGCTAAGTGCTTATCAACAGTGATCTTTAGTTATGGGTGCTTCATGGAATATTCCAGATGTACCCATTGTCACTTCATCAGTACGCCAGCAATACTCACCTATCTCTCACACCATACTCACCACATGCTACCAGCCTTATGCACCGAAAATTCTCATATAAACCGCCATCTTCTAGGTTTCCACCCAAAACCAGTGCCCATCAATAGAAGGAGAAATTACACCCCTCTCTCTCAAGCCATGTCCCTGGGTTTGTTGTGGTACTCGATAACATACTCAGGGTAGCACTGGGAGCTGTTGAAAATGACGAAGATGGTCGGGTTGGTCATATCATTGACGCACGAGTCATAACACTTGCCGTAAGGATTTGATGGCCGGAGGTTTGCGGTATGCATTCTTACCCAAGCTGTATTCTCCTACCAACACTCTAGACAAGAACATCACGTGAACGTGCTCTTGGTTGTTCGATGGTGGGTGGTTTGGTGGGTGGTTTGAAGAGTGGTGTGGTGGTTGTAGGGGGATGGCTATGGGAAGTAAAGTTTGGGGTTGTTGGTGGTGGGGGTGGTGATGAAGGTGGTGGATGTGTGACATGGGAGGATGGGTTGGTAGGTGGTGCATGCGATGTAGAGCCTTGTTGGAAGGACAGTTGTTGGATGAAGCAGATCTGAGTAGCTGCGGCACACCCCCGCAGACAGCTACCGCAGATGGTGGACCTGATTGTGAAGGCTGGGAAGCCCAGTATGGGGCAAAGGTAAAGGGGGTGAGAGAAGAGGATGGTGCTGATGGTGGGATGATGACGGGCTGGTGGTTGTTGGAGGGAGGTAGAATAGGGATCCTGGCAAACCTGCAGGACTGCAGTGCTGCTATACTCACCTAGGTGCAAGGTGGTAGGGTTCAATGAGTTCATATGCATGCTAATGATGAAATATAAGACATCAATGGTGATGCAGGTTTTCAATCAACGTATGTATCAATGTAATAAAATGCCTCGATTATCAATCGAGAATATTTTGAAACTAAATGCCAAGGAAACAATCAAAGCAAACAATACAAAGCACTTACTGAATTGCTGGTTCCAGGAAAGGTTTGGAAGATGATTTGATGAGAAGCGGGAGGAAGTGGATTGGGTTGGTTGATGTGATGGTGAGGTAGATTATGGTGATGCGATTGTGGGGGTGCATGGTTGGGTGCACCGTTAGGCGCTTGAGGTGCGTTGAAGAGGATGGTGCTGGGAAGGGGTGGAGGGGGCTGCAGGTGGCGGGATGAAGTCTGCTGTAAGGGCGGTTGATCAGTGTACATGTGGGAATATGCCGCGTCTCTGGCGAAGTAGGACCCCTGGCCGTACATGGTGCCGTGAGAACCACACAACCTCCAGTCAAAGTTCGTTCTGCATATGGCCTCTATCGCTTCCTATAAAGGAGGGTTGTTCAATTAGCAAACATGAGATTGACAAACGTTTCATTATGAGTAAAGTCGATGATGAAAAAATACTAATGTTTTGTGGTAGGATTAATCTCCATCTGAAATACACAACGCTTAAAACTGCCTCATCTTAAAACCTTGAATGTACAAAGACACTAATAATCACCCAAACCACTCTAAAACAAAAAAAAACCTCTAGCAACGTTAATAGATCGTCATTATTTAAGCAGATAAACGGCTAGATATAAAGAATACTCACAGCCGATCTACACGCCAGCTAACATGGAAATAACCACCCATCATTACTCCACACCAACATGGGGACAACCACTCCACATTAACATGGAGACAACCACTCCACATTAACATGGGGACAACCACTCCAGTAGATGCTCTATTCCAAGATGGAACAGCTCACCACCCCTATAGATGAACCACAATGACACAACCTCCTCAACCCACCTTATTGGTCCCATGAAAAAGGTTTTTTTCGTTAACTATGCGGTTGTTGTCCCTCTCCATCTGTTGCTTCTTGCTGTGTGATTATGATGGTGATGATGAAAATAATGAAAGGATAATATCAGAAATAATAATAATAATAATAATAATAATAATAATAATAATAATAGCATTTATCATTTTTATTATTATTTCTATTATTACTATTACTACTATTTATTTTCTATTATAAAGATTATCATGACAATCAGCTTCATCGCCATTATTGGAATTTGGACACACACACACACACACACACACACACACACACACACACACACACACACACACACACACACACACACACACACACACACACACACACACACACACACACATGTCAATATCGATCTGATAACAGTTCATGACGCTAGAACAACTGAGTCGCTGATACTTCGTGGTGGGTGACTTTATCGCTCGAAAAAACTAATATATCGATGTGTGCTCAATGTTTCTTCGATTATTTCATAAATATTAAAGTCACACTGGTGTGTGTGTGTGTGTTTGTATCAAAGGGTTGTTTGTGGGATGTATGTTATTTTGTGTATGAGGGGGCGTGTGTTTCTTTGTTGTTGTTACAGCCGATGTTATTGTTGTTGTCTATTTTGGCGCCTATGTTGACGTTGCTAGAGTTGCCGACTTGAACTATCATTTAGTGTGCCAATATTTCGAAAGATGTTTGTATTGGGTGACCAATGGTAAAAACATGAAGAAGCATCAAATCATGATCAACTTTTTTGTAATTAATTAATTGTTAAAGATTTGAAAATATCAGCAGTTATTCAATAACTATAACACCATGAAAAACCAACAAATAATCTCCAACAAAACCAACAAGCCACTCTCACAACAAATCAACCTCCTCCTTCTCCTCCTCCTCCTCCTCCTCCCCAAAAACCTCCCCCTCACATCCACTAAACAACAAAAAGCAACTTACACGCTGTAGAACTGCCAGAGCACGGGGTTCTGCAGGTGTTTGATACGCATGATGGTGGCTCTGGGCTTCGTCATGCTCTGGTGGAACAGGCCTGCCACCCATGTCCACTCTTCACTACCCTTCATCACATCCACTAGTCTGTACTCCTGTGTGTGAGTGTAAGGGTATGTGTGTGTGTGTGTGTGTGTGTGTGTGTGTGTGTGTGTGTGTGTGTGTGTGTGTGTGTGTGTGTGTGTGTGTGTGTGTGTGATGTGTGTGTGAGGGTGTGTGTGATGTGGTGGTTGAGTATTCAGTTCAGATTGACGTGATGAAACGGTGTGATAAAACTAAATGAATTCATACATGCAATATTTAGATATATGAATAAGAAGGAAACCCTATAAATAGATCACACTAACATACATAATCAAACTCAAACACACACACACACACACACAAAACCTCATTAGAGGCCATAGGTTCCCAAGACTTGGGCAGGTTGGTATAAATGCTATTATTAAGGATGCTGTTAATCTTGGTTGTCATGGCGGCCATTTGTTTAGCCTTGTGGCACCTATGTTGGCATGCCATGGCTGCGTTGGTTATGGCGTTGTTGGCGAGGTTGGTGTTCTTCTTCAGTAGGTTGATATCACCCACGTCAGTTGCGGGAAAGAGCTTGGTAGATTTGTGGGGTTTGTTGTAGTTGTTGTTCGATTTGGCTTTGTTGTTGTTACAGCCGATGTTATTGTTGTTGTCTATTTTGGCGCCTATGTTGACGTTGCTAGAGTTGCCGACTGCGTTTTTATCGGTGTTGAGAATGACATGGTTGTCGGAAGTGCGACGAAGATGGTAGTGGTGTTGGGAGCAGGATTTCTTGACATTAGGCAGTTTCACAAACAGCTTATTCTTCATATTATTATTGTTGTTGTTAACGTTATTAGTGGTGCTATTATCACTGTTATTACTATTATTATTATTATCATTATTATTTTTTTTATTGTCTTTATTATTGTCCTGATGCTTGTGGTTTAGGAGGTTCTTGACAGACGTATCATTGTGTGCATTGTTATTCAAC
>OZ038325.1:1511405-1546621 GCA_964035795.1 Pterobdella sp. o SKG-2022 | reverse complement strand
CAACGTGTTGAATTTGATTTTCAAGGTCAACACCATGGAGGGATATGCAGTAACGATTATAGAAAAATATCATTAAAAATTTTGTTTAATCATAATAATAAGAAAAATAACATAATAATAATACTAGCATAATAATAATAATATTCTTATTATTATTATAACAGTAATCTTTAGTTCATAATGTTATCAAGTGATATAAAAACAAGCACAACCACAACAACAATAATAATAACAATAATATAATAATAAATAATTTTTTCCCAAAACATTATCGATCAAAACTCAAAGAATCTCCGGCATTGTTTACATTCGGCACATTGATCTTACCAGCAACACGCCGGCCAGGGGAAGGATATTTAACGGAATATCAATGACTTGATGCTTGTATAATAATGTATTGAACAGCCAGGAGAACAAAGGTGAATATATTACTAGTTAATTAAAAAAATAATAATAATAAATAATAAATAATAATAATAAATAATAAATAATAATAATAAATAATAAATAATAATAATAAATAATAATAATAAATAATAATAATAAATAATAAATAATAATAATAAATAATAAATAATAATAATAAATAATAAATAATAATAATAAATAATAAATAATAATAATAAATAATGTTTATATGTGCTTAAGGAGGTATATTAATAACACTAAATTTTTAATTATTGATATCAAATTATCAAAAAACGTTCACAAAGCGTTTTGCAGGATTCCCTCCCCACACACACTCATTATTCAGTGTTTGTGAATCACTATGGTTTTGAACGGCTATAATTTTGAGTCATTTAATCATTCAAAAGTACAGAATCACTTCAATATAGGGGCACAATGAACTTTTATTCACAATTCGCTTCGCTATACCATACATAAAGAGGTTGAGGTGAATCATTCTAGTAGTTAAAAAACGACAGACACCATCTTCATACTATTATTATTATTATTATTGTTATTATTATTATGGTTATTATTATTTTATCATTAATATTAATATTATTATTATTATTATTAAAAGCTTGAATCGCACTGAGTTTAACCATCCATTACATAACAGTGTCAAAATGATATAAGAAAAACAAAAAAAGTTAATCTCGATAGATTATACAGCATAAAAATATATACTGCATCCATATATATATATATATATATATATATATATATATATATATATATGGTCCATAATGGAGTAGAGAGGGCATGAAAGAGTCATTAAAAGCGAGATTTTGTTGCAAGAAGCTCCGTGTGTTTTGTTTGATAAATACTTTGTGTTTGTTTTCCATACATTTGTGTCAGGCTAAAAACAATAATAATAATAATAATAATAATAATAATAATAATAATGATAGCAATAATAAAAATAATAATAAAAACAATAATAATAATAATCCAATTAGATTATACTGCTGTACATGTCCCAGTTACTGGACTTGACAACAGTCGACAATAATAATAAATAAATAATAACAAAAATATTAATTTAATTATTATTATTGTTATTATTATTATTATAATCCATAATATGTTGAAAGTGCAATACATCAATCACCCCTATACTACACAAATGAAGTCAAGTAAAACCATTAGAAAAAAGGATCATTAGAAAATATTTCTTTTAGTGGTGATAGTAGTAGTAGTAGTAGCAGTAGTAGTATTAGCATTAGTAGTAGTAACATCAGTCTCCAGACACAGCAGCAGCAGTAGCAGCAATAATAATACTAGTGGCACTTCTCATATCAAAAGTAACAACATCATAACCAATGGCAGAAGCTGATCAAAGCATCCAAGGTTTATACAAACATAAGAGACTTGATAATAAACATTTCTTGCGAAATCCCTCACGATGAGGTATCTAAATAAGAGTTTTAAAAAATATTTTTATTATTATTGGTATTGGTATTATTTTTACTATTATTCTTATTATTTTTATTATTATTACGGCTAGTTTTATTATTATTATTTACTATCATTAATTTTATTATTATTATTATTTTTACGTATTGAAATGAGGAGTTAAAAAGTTGAAATGACGTTGAGATGAAAAGTGGAAAGCTTGTGGTGATGCATTTGATATGTATGTGTGATGGTGCATTCCTTTTGACAGCGTTCATTAGGTATTTCAATTAATAATTTAATATAATTAATAATAACAATATTAATAATAAAAATAATAATAGAAATAATAATAATAACAATTGTTATTGATAATAATAATTTCAATCCCCACCATCACGAAAATCATCATTTATGTTATTATTATTTCTAAGATTGTCATTCCTGTTGTTATTATTATTACTATTATTATTATTATTATTATTATTATGGAAAACGAAGAAAATGTTAATTTAATATTTTAAATCCATAAAACAAAAGCCAGACTTATGATAAATGCATTATCTCTTAACCCGTCTCAAAACCCATGTTTACAATAATAATAATAATAATAATAGTAATAATAATAATAATAAATAAATGTGAATGGTACCAATAAAAAAAACAGTATAAATAGGGAAAGTATTGGCAATACAAATAATATTCGAAATAAAAATATAATTGTGAATAAAAATCCATGAAATCATCCTCAAACCCATCAGAAATCTATCGGGGGTGAGTGCAATTAGAGAGTCAATGATATTGATGGCAATCCATGCCATTATTATTGCTATTAGTATTAATGGTAATCGATACCAACTGATGTCAATGGCTATTGGATTGAATATTGATGATAATATATATCAATGATCTGCTTAATAAAGTTGATGGCCGTTTGGGAAGATGAAGCGAAAAAATAAAAATGAAATATCATTATTAATATTTTTATTCTTATTATCATCAAAATTTTTATAGCGCACAATTATTGTTATTAATATTATTAGTTTTTATATTCTTATTATTATCGCTAAAATTTTTATAGCGCACAATTTACAAACAAATTTGTTTCAGAGAGGCTCAAAAAAAATGATATTGTAATAAGACCAATAATTAAAATTGTGTTATCTAATGATAAATAAATTAGAATATTAAATAAAATTGAAAGAAACTATTGAATAAATATGAGATGAAAAATTACAACAAAATTGAATAATGATGAATTGAAATAATAACAATAATAATAATAATAATAAACATTGATAATAATAAAAAAAAAACTAATAAATAACAGTACTAATAAAGTATTACACAAAAACCTTATCGACAGTGAATTATCACACTCAAATGGTTTGGTAAACTAAGATTATATCTGAAGGTCTATTATAATAAGAAGAATAACAATAATAATAATAGTTATTACTATTAGTATTATAAATATAGTATTAATGATAATATTACTATTACTATTAACAAAAAAAAATTTGCAGTAATCATAATATAAGTTCAAATAATCATTATCACCATCCTCATCCTAATAAGCACTAACATGACAGACCTTTGATAAATAACAAGCCATCATCACTTGAATCATCGCCATCATCCTAGGAATTTATGGTCCCCATCATCACTAACACTACCAATGTAAACGTTTGAAAGGCACCTGGATTACAGGAGAGCAGCAAAATACGCCATCTTCATCACTAACTCGTCAAAAACTGCATTACAATCACCATTAAAAACACTTAAAAACTTCCATCATTACTACACCCCATTGAAAACAAACCAAAATAAGACCTCCTTCCTCCTGCCCTCCATGGCACTCAACCCACAAAGCCCCCAAACTCAACAACCCCTTGTTAAACTCAGATGCCTCGATGGTGTGAATTACCTCACCCTTGCAAAACTGCATTCATTAACCGCCTTACTAACCCATGTGCGCTGTTTGCTTGAATTTTTAATTATATTTTTTGTTTTTTTGTTTTTCAAAAATTTTTTTATGTCAATCTTATTATTTATATTATTAATATTATCTTTATTATTTTTATTATTATCATTGTTATTATTACCACAACTAGCATTGGCAGTTGTATTTAAAATCTCATTATTTCCCTCCACATTTCTCATAATTTTCCCCAAAAAATATCATCAACACCGTCTTCAACATCACACCCTAACCACTCCACTATCACCACCATCAACATCACATCACCAGCATAACTCCCACACCATCACCACCATAACCCCCATCATCACTATTAAGTAAGTCGGCCATTTAATCTCCCCTAGCTGGGGTTTGGCTTGCGAAATTGATTGGTTTCACAGGGCGCTACCCAATGTGGACCTCTATAATATGTGAATGTATAAAACGACCTCTTACTAACAAGCAACCAAAACTTAATAACAACTAAATAACAATATCTTACGCCTCAAAGCTACAATCTCTTGCTTATCATTTGTTAGATAGCCTCTTTTCTACAGCAGTTGATAAACGTTTACAAGTAACATAAGGTTATGATGATGATACCCACTCAATCAAGTGGCCCGGAGAACCTTCGAGTTAACGCCAATTTAATCATACTCAGTATTGGATTTTATTTTAGTATTGCGTTCTCATCCCAACTAGCTCACACCGTTGGTTGAAAACAAAACGGCCTCTCAATAAACAATTGTTACATTTCAGCGTGTTATTTGTAGGCTAGCACGTTGGTTGTAGAGACTAAGAAGAGTGAAGTTTGTTTTTATATGAATTAAAACTGTGTTATACAATGCTTCATAATGGTGTGTTGATGAATTCCCTTAGCTCAGTTAATATGCCGTAAATAAGAGCCTATCAAATAACTATATCTATTGATAAGCCCTTTAATATAATATGATATGGTGCAATGTAATATAATATAATACAAGAAAAAAATAGTCAAAACAGTATAAGTAACTACGAAAACGACAATGAACAATAACAGCCCCAACCACTAACAAAACAACGATATAAACAACCACAATAAAAAACACAAAAGCAGCGACATTCACAACAATAAAAACAACAAAACAAAAACATCCACAACAAGAACCACAACACAAAAACAACAACATCCGCAACAACAACAAAAACATCAATTACACCTAGGCCTGAAGAGCATAATTGCCCCGCCTAAGCGGCCTTAATTACAGCTGTGAGAAGACAAGCTAAAATTAGAATTAATGTGATGAGACACATTTTAATTGGTTGAGCATTTGTTGAAGGTACATCAAGGGGAGCTTGTAGCCGCCAAGATAGCTTCAAGGGGTAGCTGAATATGCACTCATTTATATATACACATAATTGAATGCGCCTCAAGTGCTCTGCTTAGCGCTATACAAATGAACGTTAGTATTATTACAGTTATTATTGTATTATTTTTTTATTTTTATTATCAAATTTTTATTATTATGATTATTATTATCAAATTATTATCATTTTTTACTCACATTATTATACTTCTTTTTATAAAGTTATTGATATTATTATTACTATTATTATTTTTATCGAATTATACTTTTTTATCAAATTATTACTATTATTTTTATTATTATTATTATACACTCACAGGAGCCAATGACACTGAATGATAGGTATATATATGTTTCATTATGCCACATATAAATATCCTCAGAGATATATCATCATTATCGATTGATATACAAATTTTCGCCTGTTTCCTCCTCTGCGCTATATAAATCGATTCTACTAATATCACTATTGAATTTAATGATATTATTATTAATATTGTATTAAATAGGATTATTATTACTATTATTTCAATTAATATTATTGTATAAATAAGATTATCATTACTATTTTATGAAGGGTGTAACTATCAAACTAAGCTTTACAGCAGTGGATGTTTGGTAAGTTGTTTGTAAGATGTGTAAGAGGCAGCTAGAGGCATTGAAACCTTTGTACAAGTCACCCTACAACATACACAAATAACACTGACAATTTTTACAACACTACACATGTGTATGCTTATCCAAAAAAGGGTGTATGTGAAAAAGAATAAGTTTATGAACAATAAACGACCACAAAAACACACATTTCACATTCGAAATTTATACTAAACTACATAAAAAACCATAAAACGACACACGCCACAAAAATATGATATAATACTCATACACAATGACATACAAATAGAGCGTCGTTGATGATTTACGTGCTTTTAGCGTATATATGCTAAATGGCGTGCTTTTAGGCGCAGTAATACTAGGCGTCTGGGCACAAACACATCCTCACTTACAGTCACAGATACGTTTATACGTAAACTTACAATAACATGAATAGACATTTATGAAGGTAGTAGAGTATACGTAGATGGATGAATATATATGTAAACATTCACGCACATAGAAAAAAATACAGACAAACATGATAAAACACACAAAGATACAAACAGGTACGAACAAACATAAAAACATCAGCAGATACAAACAAGCATAGAAACATTAGCAAGTACAAACACACATACAGGTACATAAAAACTCCCGCATGAAGCAACCACGAGCAAATAAAAATTCAAATAGGTTATTCTGTGACAATTAGCATATGCCAATCACATCTTAAAACTCCATCTAACATGGCGATAAGTAACAAATTATCCATAGCACCAACTAACTAGGGGAATAGCATCCCTAATAGACCATCTAAGCAGACGAAAGGTATCCCTAATAGACCATATAAGCAGACGAAAGGTATCCCTAATAGACCATATAAGCAGACGGAAAAAATTCCTAATGACCATCTAAGCAGACGAAAAGTAGCATGCACACATCAGAACCTACAGAAGGGTGCTGGAGCTGTAACCCAATAAATAAGCTTATGCAAGGACAATGAAAAGTATGTTTATGTCTGTTTGTACACACACGTTGCGTACACTGTAACACATGTGTTACATAAGCACAAACGCACGCACACACACAAATACACATGATACATACAGAGCTGCACACAGATTAGTTGTTTGTGAAGAACAAGCTACTTACCAATCAATCTGCACTACCTTGCTAAGAATATGTTTGTAATGTGTGTGTGCTTGCGCGTGTGTTTGTGTGTGTGTGTACATGCCTTTGCATTTATGTACGTGTTTGTACGCCTTTATGTTTTTGAATGTTGCTGAGTGAATTTGTGGATATGTGTTTGAATTTATGAGTGTTTCTGCTTATTTTAAACTGTTTCACCTTCACTTTCGTACACATGTGCTTCTTCATACGTTTTCCAACGTTTCACAAGCTCCAAAAATGTGTGTGTGTACGTGAACAGAAGCAACTCTAGTTTTTGATCTACACATAGTTCATTAGCATCAGTAGTTGATAATGACCTCGGAGAAAATGCCCGGTACATCTTTCATGGCCATTTAAATATCGTTTTAGTTGTTAAATGGTGGTGGTAGATTGTCTATGGAAATTAATTATCTATGGGAGTGTTATCAAGTACTTGTTTTAAGCCGTTCTTTTCGCCATTTGAGGATCTACCACTTAATTGACAATAATAAATATATGAATAATAATGATGCATACAAAAATAAAAATAATAATAATAAGAAAAATGACAGTATAGAAAAAATAAAATAATGGAAATAATAATGAATGGTAATAATTCCAGCAATAATGCTCAATTTTATTATTATTACTATCATTATTATTGTTATTATTATTAATCACATGTTTAGCTTGAATTAAAATAATCATCATCATCAAACTGTTAGACATGTATAGAATTGTATGCAAGAACTTTGAGCTTAAAAGTACTGGTTCATAGGTTTACAATGGAGGCCATACATAATGCCAACAATTATTAATTACATAGTGGATGGTAAATTGCTTAATTATATCATTATTTTTATTCTATCATTTTTATTATATTATTATTATTATTATTATTGTTGTTGTTTTTATTTTTATTATTATCATCATAATCAGTTATTGTCATTAGCATTTTTATCACTATTATCAATATCATAGGTTATAAAGTTCATAAACACTTGAAGCACAGAACAAGTGGTATTTTATTACACATATTCATAATGTAACCCAACAACAAGCACTGTTTGTGAGAGGAAAAATCAATCAGAAATGGAACTATACCATAATGTAAATTAAACATGATCATACAAGTGGGAATACTAATTATAAATGAGTCTAGATAATTTAAAAGATTTGCATGTTCTACTACAGGGATAATAAAAATATGAAACCTTCCATTTAAATAATAATAATAATGACATCATAAATAAATAAATATTATCTGGTGAGTTAGAACATTGGGCGTTTGATCTAGGTTGTGTATGTAACAATGGGCTGCTATTAGCAAATTATTAGTATTTTTATTATTATATCTACCATTGTTGCTATTATTAGATATAAGCTTTTTTTATAAACCAGTATTGTTATTATTAAGTTATCATTATTTAAATGATTGCTGAATGTATTTGTCTTTGTAATATTGAATATAAATTTATTTAAAAGATTCAGTATAAGCATTTTATTTTTGTTCAAAATATAATGTAGTTTAATACAGGTACTTGTGGAAAATACAAGGAAGGTATGGAGGTAATGAATGGGATGTCTTATTTTTTATTTTTCTAATCTATTTTTTATTGAAGAAATTCTTATTAATTTATTCAAAAAAACTTTAGTAATTTAATTGTTTTATATGTTTTTCAAATCCTTAAAAAAATTCTCACAAAAATTTATTTTCTGAAAAATTAAATTCTTAGACAACTAGTCTTAGATAAAAACTGATTCAAAAAAATCCCAACCTTTTTTCCTCTGGCTAGAAGAGTCTTGACCTGTCTTTGAATACAACCACCGCATGAACCATGGCCAGTCATACAATGGGAAAGATTGTTCGAGGAATAGGATTTCTTGCAGCCAAAACACATAGCGGTGGTCACTTTGGTGGGTAGGATGCTTTGAAATGCAGTCGATGAAACAGGTAAAATTGTGCTTTGATGATTGTTGTGTAGTGCTGTGATGGTGTTTTGGTCTGAAGTGTTGTGTTGTAGTGGTGTTGAAGTGTGGGGGTTGGTGTTGTTTTGTGGTATTGAGCAGGCGTCTGTGGTGCTGAAGGGGGAGTATTTTAAAAATGTACTTGGATCAGTGTTGATGTGTTTTGAATCAGATTTTTTCCTCCATGTATCTTTCATTAAGTTCTCAACACTTAATGTTTTATTGCTTGCTATAGATTTTTTATTTTGGGTTGATGTAGTACTTGGAGAAGTGAGTTGTCTATCAATTTGTGAAGTGATTCCATTTGTTTGTGGAGCAGGCAACATCAACGAAGATGAAGAGGAAAGAACTGAAATTTTGTTCTTGTTGGCGGTTTTACCTTTCCTACCTCCATTTTGTGGTTTAACTTGTTGATTTGACATTTGGACAGTAGCTTGTTGCCTGGTATGTTGGGGTTGTTGTAAGTTATACATTGAGTGTTTTTTGTTTGAATTGCACGATTGTTTGGTGTCATTATGTAAATCTTTACGGGCTTTTTTACAGGGTAGTTGAGGGAGAGGTGTCTTGGTATGTGTGCCGGAATGAAATCTTTTCAGTACCACCTTGTTTCGTTTGTTACTTACTACTGACCATTGAGTATTGTCACTTTCATGGGTTTCTGTGTCACTTTTCACCTCCGTGGGAGAGTTCGGTGTTATCAGTTGATCTAAAACTGATTTGTTATGATTATTAAACGGTGGTTTATCATCATTATCATCATCATTGTTGTTTAACACATCCCCAATGTAGTTTTTCTTATTGATAATGGTTGGCAGAAAGTTGTCATTACAAACAAAGTTTGAACTGTTATCTACAAAAGAGTAATCTGTCACAAGGTTGTAATCATTGCGTAGGTATTTAGAATCATTAGACTCTGGTGCATTATCTCTGTGTTGAAAATTAACAAAAGAATCATGGGACCTGTGTGGAAGCAGTTGCGGAGAAAATGGCAACTCATCAGTCTTTGGTTTTAATTCCTCTTTAGAACGATCATTGGTATTAGAGGGTGCTGAAGAGACGTTTTGAGAAGATGTTTTAGCAACAGAATGACTGATGACATGAGGTACTGTGAAGGACGGGTGTGTCTGGAGGAGTGGAGATGTTGATTTTGAGTAATTGTTGGTGATAAAAATGTTGAGAGTAGGAGTATGAGGTTGAGAAAAAGAGGATGAAGTGATGTCAGAAGGAGTGATAAAAAGCTGCTTATGCACTAAACCCTCAGCCAAATGACCTGTCTTCTTGTTAGAAAAATCTGAAAAATTGAGAGGCACATTGAAAAGTGGAACTTCTTTATGAGAAACTTCATTTTTTGGTTCTGAAGCGTCTGAAAGAAATGGGTCATTCCCTTTCACCATTGAATTACTCATGGCAACTACATTGCCAAAAAGAGAATTTACCAAGAGATCTTCATCAGATTCAAGACTCACAATAGGCTTGTCATCTGTTTTATCATCATCACTAAGGTTAATAATAGAAGCAGGCGTTTTGATGAAAGATGATGGGTTTTGGTTAGAAGAGTGGCTTGTAATGGGGGAAAGATGGTGGGATGTGAGGGTGTTCTGGTTGTTGGAGAAGGAAGAAATTATGGCAATATCTGAGTCATCCGAGTCAGAATCATCTGGTATGATGATTGGTTGTTTGGTGGGGATTTCTAAGGTGATTGTTACATCATCCTCTCCATCTGAAATTTTATTGGAGTGTCTTTGGTGGTGTTTAGGTAGATGAAGTGACAGGTCAAAAGACATCTGGAAAATATAAGACATTCCCAACTAAATATTATTTTAATTTGTTTTATTCGTTTTTCTAATACGACTACGTAAAATTTATATAAATTAACTTCATTTACTAAATAATTTCATGAAAATATTAGTATGTATTAGCAAAATGTTAATAAGGGATATTTTCAATAAATTTCAACTTCAAAAAAAATAAGACATACCGAAGAAGGGCTGTTTTGATCGGGGAAAAAGTTAAAACAAATAAACTTATAGTGTTTTAAAAAATTGTTGACAAACTCATCAATTTTCCTTTTAATAGCTTCAATTGTAATCCAAAATCCACATCTTTTCAAAAAGTCCAGGCAATGCGAGAAAACTATTCCAAATTTATTAAAATAACAACACTAATGACTCGAACTTTTTTTACAAGATATCAAATGTATATTCATATTTTACTGCTACGTATATTTCGAACAGAATTTGCTTGGATTGTGAATTAGTGTAATTGAATTGGTTCCCAAGCAGCTGCCTGAACAGCTAAGTGTGCTTATTACAAAATTTTGAGCTGTTATTAAAATAAAAGATTCTAAATTAAATTTCAACCACTTAAATTGTTTTTCTTATTTATTTGTTGGCTTGTTGAAAAAATCCTTTTCACCACTAAATGTAGCAGTTCTAGGCAAGCTAATACGGTACACTCACATTTTAGCCTATGAAACCAAAGATTAATGAATTTAATGAGCTATGGTGTGTTTAATACTTTCTAACAACTGCTTAAAAGAAAAAAAATTTATGAAAATAGTTGTGTATCTCTCACTCGATGAGAATATAATAAAAGTTTTTGAGCCAACACAATATCCATCTATATCACCTCTTGAAACCAACATTTGCATAGCAATACCTCACGTACGCTCCTAGTTTTCTCATAAATTTTCTCAAGAATAAATTGTCTTTTATGATAATTCAAGCCTTATAAATGCATTAGTAGATATACCAAATCGTAAAATTTTATAGATTTAAACACCCCAACAAAAAGCTGCGCGCTTAGCATTCAGTTCGTGTATTTACTATATATACCCCAAAGATTATTGATCAAGTAAATTACATATATTCATATGGCGGTATTTATAGCGCCAAAATCCGTGTGTATATATTAATAGGGTGAAAAAATCGCCAAAAATATCCCATCATATTGTATGTGTGTGTTTTTTTAAGTGTTTGTATGTATGTGTATTTGTTTGTATGCGTATGTGTGAATGTGTTTGTGTGATTTTTCTTGTTACTTTTTGTGTTTTTATTTTTCTCTTTAGCTTCATAATGACTGTTTGTATGTCGTTTTTAAGGTGCTTTAATCGTTTTTTCTTTTGTCTGTAGTTCGTTTTTAATTTTTGTGTGCTGTGCTATTTAAGTTTTTGGTATAACAATGTTATCAAAGATCAAAATTGTTTAAAACGGAAATAATTTTTTTATTAACTTTTTCAAAAATTTCAGCATCAGATCATCATCTAAATAAAAAAAAATAACAATAAAAAAATAATAAAAACATAAAATTTAAATTATTTTTTTCATTAGTTCTTTGTTATCTATATTCTTTTGTTATGACCATTTAATTTCATTGCACTTCCTTATATTATAATGTTATAATCATTCGTATAATATCGGTAATTATAATATTTCATAATTTCATAACATATGTTTAAGGCTTTCAACTACAGTAGTTGCTCGTGGTTATAATGAATGATAATAATAAATAATAACAACAACAAAAGTCAATAAGATAAATAATAAAAATCAATGATAATAATAAAAAACATAAAATGATAATAATCAAAATATAAAAAATATTAATAATAAGAAATAATAAAAACAATAATAAAATAATAGTAAGAGAAATAATAAAATTTAAAAAATAAAAAATAAAAATAGAAAGAGGTAGTTGTATGTTATTGTAAGCAGTTGGACTCATTTCCTTATGAGATAATGCTATCTGGTCGTACGTTGTTTGGATAATAACAATAGAAATAAAAATTGAACAATAACAATAAAAAATGAATAAATAAAATAAAAATGAAAGAAAAAATTACTAAAAATAACAATATGAATAATAATAATTACAGTGAAAGTTAATTAACTTAATCTAATGGAAACATAATAATAGGGAAAAAGGAGATGCAATGTGAGAAGAGAATCATAGTAATGATATCCATATATTAAAAAAAATATAATTGAACAAGAAATCCCTAAAGAAGAAAAAAAAATAGAAAGGAAAATTTTCCCTTAATAAAAGTAACAAAAGAATAAGACATTGATAATAATAATAACAAAAATGTAAAACAACTACACCAAAGACATAATAATTACAACAATAAAAAATAACAATAAAAATGATAACGCCCATGAAAAAATAAAAAATAATAAAAGCGCCAATGATACAGTGCTATAAAACAATGCGGCCCTTTTAATTGGCAGGAAAGTTACCAATAGATCTAGCGAGATTCCCACCCCAAATTGAGTCATTTTTCAAGCTGATGACGTGGATTATGACATCATTAAGTATCAGTGATTTTTGATGGGGCATATTAGTTGTTATCATCAGTATTTTAGTGTTTATTAACTGTTATTAGTGATATATTTTTAGTTATATATTAGTGTGTTTAAGTTATTATTAGTAACGTATTAATATTCATGGATATTATTAGTACCATAGTATTCATTAGTGATTATCAAAAAAATAAGTATTCAATGACTATTATTAGTAACTTATAAATATTTATTTTTTAGAAGATTCCAGATTTCACGATAGCTAACATCAACATTGAAGTAGACTTAGAAAATAATCACCAAGCATTTATTGGCCATTATATTGGTTTGAAGATGGTATAACTAATGTAACACAATTAGCTTGGCCTCTTCTCTCCAATGCCTGTTACTGATATAATCAGCTATTAGGGGAGTCAGTTAGACTCCATGAATTAACAACAAAAAGTATTAGTTGAACTAAATTCCACGAAAGTTAAAAAATTTTTTCTTTCTCAAGTTAATTCTGGTTAACCTTCTGAATAAAAATATTGAGCGCTATATAAATTATTTGTACTCATGCATACTAACTTAAAATTCATAAATCCCCAACAACACACAGAACAAGAGTACGCAACTTTTCTTAGGAATAACTTAACGACATCACCAAGTTCACGATAAAGTTAGTTATTTTCAAGAAAGACTTACTTTTATCAATAAGCCGTTGTTTGTTATACATAGATTAAGTTTAATCGACTTCAAAGGACTTTTATCAATGTATGGTTTTGGACTTATGAGGTTTATATATATAATATATGAGTTCAGGATGCTTATGAAAATGTAATGTGACTAAGAGAACTTTCAAATCTGGTTATGATATGCCGGTATGTTGAAGTTCTATTGATAAAATGTTCATATGCCAATTTATATTCTCTTCAAGTTCTCTTTCCCCATAGACTAATTCAACCATCTTTCAAGACTTATTTTTATATTACTTACCGATATCATTCATAATGATATCCAGCTGGACTGAATCATTATCAATTACGAGTATGATTATAGTGGCATTTATTCAGGAGTTTCTAGACCATTATATTAGAAAAAGCTTAGCCCAAGTGTGAGAAATAGAAAAATTTAATAAATACAAAATAATGACAATCTTGCCGAAGTTCACTGAATTGAGAAACAAATGGAAAATCAATGAAGAACCAAGCAATTAAAAAATTTTATGATAGCCTTTAATCATTAGTTTGAGGTGGATTTAGTTAATTGATATTGATGAAATAATTGGAAATTCTTCAATAAATTAAAATAATAATGCATTTTTATATGCATTCACAATGAGAATTAATGAAATCTTTATACAACTTTGTGAGAAATAATAAGAAAAAAGTGAATAATCAAAAACTAAAAACAAAAAAACAGTAAATAACTAAATAAATATAAATTTAAAAAATGATAAAAATCAAAATTCAAATATAAGAATGCAATTTTTACCAAAATTTAATTAAAATCATTCAAACTTTATATTCATCATCATCATCACCGCCATAATCATCCTCTTCATCACCGTTATAATCATCCTCTTCATCACCGCCATAATCATCCTCTTCATCACCGCCATAATCATCCTCTTCAGCACCGCCATAATCATCCTCTTCAGCACCGCCATAATCATCCTCTTCATCACCGCCATAATCATCCTCTTCATCACCGCCATAATCATCATCATCACCATGAAATGATAGATACCAAGATTTTGAGGTGATAAAAATGAAGGTACCTTCCAACAATATTAAACGAAGTAAATGGTCTATTCAAAACCATTATTATTAATATTCTTGTTTTTTTTATTCCAAATATTAGATTTATTTTATATTTTATTTGAGTCTAAGTTACCGTCCGTCTATTTGGTTGACAAACTTTTACTTACAAAATAATCATTATAATCAAAAACAAGAACAAATCGGTTAATCACAATAAAAATAATAATAATAATATAAAAAACAACAATAATCGAAATAATAATAATAATAATAATGAATAACAATAACGCCAGTAATATAAGGAGATGGAGATATATAGACAAGCAAACATCACGTGACCACGCCCCTTGACACAACACACAATCATGAAGTTTCTTGAGGTGTGGGAGGAGGGTTTATGGGCGTGGCTTGTGACGTATCTAGTGACGTAGGCAGAGTGGAAGATGGATGTGTGAGTGAAGAGGGGGGTGAGACGCTGAATGGTGGAAGAGTGGATGAGGTCGGAAGGTTATCTGTTGCAGCAGACGATGGTGGAATATTGGGGATGAACGGGGGAATAGATGGGGGAACGTTAGGGTTGAAGGAGGGCATAGATGGGGGTGCGTTAGGGTTGAAAGAGGGCATAGATTGGGGTGCATTTGGATTTAATTGAGGCATTGATGCTTGTACAGTAGAGATAGACGAAGGAACGAAAGATGGAGAGATGGTGGAAGGAATGGATGAAGGAAACGACGAAGGAAAAGAGGGAGGGATGGATGGAGGAAGGAAAGAAGGAGGAATGGAGGAGTAGGGTAGAGTGTTGGGTATATTGAAATTCTGCAACTTCAACTTCTCAAGAAATTCTTCAGTGCTGAGGGCTGATGAAGGGGGCAGCGTGAATGCTGGTACTGCCACTGCTCAGGGAGGTGTACATTCATTATCATTGTTGTAATTGTTATTATTTTTTGTTTTATTTATTAAAATTATTCTTATTATTTCAGTTAATATAATTATATTTGTTGTATTAATTTTAGTTAATATAATTATTGCTACTGTTATCATTATCATAACCCTCACCATCAGCAGTTTGGCCTGAAGCATTGTTGAGTCCTAGGTGTGTTAAAGGAGTCACAATGAGTATAATAATAATATAGATAAAAAGAATAAAAATAATTATTACTATTATTCTATAATGGGCTGACGATAACAATAATAATAATAATAATAATAGGGAAAACAAGAATAATACCAAAAATAATAATTATTATACCATAATGGAATCACAACGATAATAAAACAAATAATAATAATTAAAAAATAATATGAATAATAAGATAATTAAAATTATTATTATTATTATTATACCACAATGTCATATTGCTATTGAGATGAAGCCATAAATATAGGAGATATACTAATGTAACATACAGGTGTATAAATGATAGACGAAGGAATAAAGCTACGTAATTAATAGAACAATTACAATATAATATTGCTAGATTGATAGATGGATGGATAGATAGATAGAAAGATGGATAGACAGATAGATAAATAGGTAGATGGATAGACAAATAGATAGATAGATAGATGAAGATATGAAGGCTATACAAATTTTATAACTAGACTGAAATACAAAGCTTTCTAGGTAACAAAATGGATAGAAATATAATCTTATTTGATGCTCTGAGGATGTGTACAAACCAGAACTCATGAGTTTGTTTATCTGTTCATTGAGGGCATCTGCGTCTAAGTTCACCTGTGTTTGTGTGTGTGTGAATTAAATTTAAATAATAACAATAACAATAGTAATAATAAAAAAAAATTGAAAAATTAAGTCCAAAATTCAAAACTCTATGAACATTGGAGAAATCTCCATTAATGAGAGGCGGAGGATTGGGAGCTGGTTGGGGCACCTCAGGCGCGGGCTGCGGTGGATCCTGCCCACCTGGCACCACTTCAGAGGTTTTCTGGACTGACACCCCCTCCAAAGGTGCAGCTTTGATGGGGATGCGGTGCAGGTAGCCATAGCCTATACCGCATCCAAGGCTGTGTTGGTTGGGTAGCGAAATCTAGAATTTTTTGGGATATTTATGTATATAATGAGACTACCATATTACAAGCCCATCAGCTACCCAAATTAACAAGAAACATCAAACTGATCATCTCAACCGGCAAGCTACACCCTCTTCAACCTCACCCAATCTTCCTACCACCTCATTCAACTTCACCCAATCTTCCTACCACTCAACATATTAAACCCCACTTCTCAACTCACCACACATATTCTACTCAACTACCCACATAACTCACCCCACTTTTAACCACCCAACCTTCCAATTCTCAACAAACCAATCCACCCAAGCTTCCTAGCACCTTTCTAACCCACTCCACCCACCTCCCAGTACCCCCCCAAGCAGAGTTGGGGATGATGGTAACTTCTCTGCACACATCCACTTCAGTGTTATACACGTACAACTTCAGTGGTCTGCCTTCATGGGCCTCTATCAGCGTGAACAGGTCCTCTGACTGTGGTGGGTGAAGATAATAGAAAGAGAATAGTGAAAATTATACTAATAATATTGTAGTGAAAAGTATAATATAATGGAAACAATAAAAAAAAAAAAATAAATATATAAAAATAATTGACTAGGTCATAATTTGAAAAAAAATTAATAACAAAAATATAATAAAACGAATTCATGAGATGTAAATTTAAAAAAATTAATAACAACAATAAATCTGATAATAGTGATAATAAGAATAAAAGCAATACATCTAATAATAATAAGAAAAGCAATGATAATAATAATAACATCTTGTAGGATGGTTTCAGCTCCGATGATGTAATCAGTGTCAGATCTCAGTCCCGCCATGGATGCTGGAGAGTTGCTTTGCACCTCCTGTGTGTTTGTTTTGTTGGGAGCTGTGTGTGTATGTGGGAAAAGGGAGGAAAGAGTTGTTTATGTCTGTATGTTTAATTTATTTATCTGTTTGTGTTTTTGACTATTTGCGTGTATTTATTTGATTATTTAGTGTATGTGTGCGTTTTATTGTGTTTGAATTCCAGCGTGCAACTACTACATAAGTCTGTGTTTATTCAAGTCTTCCAAACATTGAAAAGCTCTATACAAAATTTTTGTTTTTTAAGTCAAATCAATTTAAGAAAAATAAAAAAAATCAATAATAAGGATAGAAAAATCATGAAACAACGTCCCAAAAACTTTTGAAAAAATCAATAAAAAAAAATCATAACACAATTACTCACCAAAACATGCCACACGTTTTCATTGGAGCCTTCAAAAGAGCAGAATCTGTGTGTGTGTGTTTATGTATGTGTGAATCATTTGTTTGTAGTGTGATAACTATAGTATACGCAATGATAAGATTAAAGCCAAGGTTTGAATATCTATTTTTTGGTCATCAAAATGACTCTTCTATCACTTGATAATGTAAGCTTGTCTTACGATAAGCTTTGTGACTCTGTTTCAAAATAAATACTTATTGTTTGTAGACCTTACATTTTCTCTTTCATCTACTTAAACAATATAAACATAATCAATAAATTATGAGACTTAATGGAAAAATTTAAAATTGAATAAAATTATTATTATAAATAACGAAGAAAAGTGAACATATAAATAATTAAATTAATGGGCATATGTATATTTTCTGATTTAAAAACAATAATATGTATAGTAGGCCCATTGACATGGACAAAGATTTAATAGGAATAAAAACTTTTAAAATGATGAAATAATTTATAATATAAGAAAAAATAATAATAATGGAGATTAAAAAAATTATTAATATAAAAACAACAATAATAATTAAAAATATATAGAATAGCAATAGAATAATACAAAGTCAAACCTGATGGAAACACCCAGTAAGCCTTGACCACCCCAGTGCTCAGAAGGAGTGAGGTTGAGGGTCCGTAGTTGGGCAGTCTTGCTTGAGTACACCAGCATGCTAATGCTCTTGCCTATGTTGTTCTTTAGCAGATCTTTTAATACTTCATTGTCTTGGTTCTGTGGGGTGATTGTTGGGATTAGAGTGTGGTGGTTAGTGTTGGCTTTGTTGCTTATGTGGTATTGAAGATTTAATTTTGTTTAATATGTGGTTATGGATACTAAAGTTTTGGTGAATTTAACATTTATTGTTTAGTTTTCACAACTGATTAAAAATTCCAATTGCTTAATTAATATTAGAAATAAAATTAGAAGTTAATTAATATTAGGACATATAAAACTTAGAAATTTGTATAAATTAGCTTTATAGTGATAAATAAGGTAGTTTAGTTACCAGACGAGTATCTCCAATGCACACAATGAAGTCAAAAAAAGCCTCCAAGCCTGCCTTTTCTCCTGGACTGTTATCTTGAACCTACGAATTTGGGGAATTAATTTTTAGCGATGAAATTTATCAAGATAATCTCGTTTTTTTAGAAAATTTGAATAAACAGAAAATAAATTTGAAATAAAGCAGAAGCTATTTGAAAATTGCAAAACAATTGAAAATATAAATAAAATACTAAGTAGTAACTATCAAAAAAAATTTCTTTAAATCACAAGTATTAAAATGCCGATATTCAGATGCCGCTAGAAAACTATCGAAAAAAGTAAAAATATTAAACTCACTCTCAAAACGTGGTAACCTTCACTCCCACCTCCAGGAATTGGCAAACTCTGTGAACCACCCATTTCAAATACAAACAACTTGAAGGTAAGTTTTGTTGTTAAATTAAAATGGAAGAGACGTGGCAGAGCTTGATTAAAAGTTCAAATATTGAAATTTGAATTTTCGGAAAAAAATTTAATATTGGTTTATAAATCTTAATCACGCAAAATAAATTTTGTTCAAAGTAAAATTATAATTTTTTATTTGCTTTTTAGTTATATCAAAAATGAAGGAAGGTTTTGCTTGGTGTCAATCAAGCTTATCTCCGCCTATAAAACTGGCTTTAGTGCTAATTTTGTTCTCAAATGCATCATATTTTTACGAATATGGTTTCAAAAATTTGAAGGATTTTTATTGAAGATATTTTTATTAATGTTCAATTGAATAAAAACGTTTTAAAACGTCAAAATTTTCAAAAATTTCATTTTGGAGGAGTGATTTAGACATCTTCCCACCCATTTGTTTACCTTTCTCCATCAAACTTTCATTGAATTATGTCTTCAGAAGGCAAAAAGAAGGCCAATAAAGACTATGTGACACCAACAAAATCATCTAAGGTAAGTTTATCATTAAAATTAATAAAAAATCAAGTTTCTTCTTCAATTTTTCACCTCTATTTGAAACGCCCAATATTAACCACACCCAGTATATATTCAAATCGCATACAAACCACACCTTTAGGAAACCAAGCCATCCCCTTTAGCGTTGCTGGCGGCTACATGTAGCAAGATAGGAACAGGAGGAGCGGAAGGAACTCAAGACCAACAACCAATACGCGTTCAAATCGGTTCGAACGTCATAACTGTCAACGATGTCAATCTTTTGCAGCAGTTGGTCAACATGCCTGCTCAGAACAACCAATTCATAGACTTTTCATCATCCCAAAAATTCCAGCAGCCACAAAATGTTCCTATGGTAGCCACTCCAGTGATTGGACCTGGAGGAGCCATCACCTACAACCTCATCCCTCAATACCCTCCTCTTCTGATGCTCAACAACCAAGATGACCAACAACAACAACTATTACATACGGTTGTCAACAATAACCTTATCAACAACACAACATGTATAAACAACAATGCCCTCCCCTTCAATAACACAACCAACAACTCAGATACAACACCTATAAAAGAAGATACAAAAAAGCAGCAACAATCTCCTTCAAAACCGCCTCAACCAACCATACAACTTACCAACTCTGCCTCCAACAATACTTCATTCATACAAACTCTACAAGTGTTTTTATTTTTATTGTTTTTTTTTTATTAAAATTCACTTTACTATCATTATTATCATTTTCATTATAATATTATCTCACATTAACAATATCACTAGGAACTCTGACAATACAAAATAACTAATTTTTTCAACTATTAATTATTTCGGAAAATAAATAATAGAATGAGTCTGTATAGCTCAGAGGTAGAGCATCAGACTAATCACTCAAAAATACTGGGTTCAATCCCACATGGGCTAACACTTAGCATCTGTTTTACAGTGTGTTTTCACTACATTAAATTTGTAGTGAGAGCTTTGGTCTATAAGGAAAAGCGCTTTATAAATACCACATTACATTACATTAATCTCTAGAATTATATATACCATTATTATTGTTGTTCTTCATTATAATTTATTCTCATCATTTCTATTATGACAAATATATTATAAAAATCATAATTATTCCTTGTCTAGTTACCAGTACAGGCAGGATCGAACCAAATATTAAACACTGGCAGCATCAGCAATGACCAGCTACTTAAGGTAAATCCCCATAGTTTTATCACCATGATTGTAGATATATATGATGAGGATGATGATGGTGTAGATATGGGATGTGATCTAGGATTTATGAAATAGTTGAGTTAAGCCTTTTTGTTCTTCATAAATTAAAATGGTTAGAAATTTATTATTTAGAAGTTATGATGGTGATGATGATAACTATAATAATTTTATTTTTGTTTAAAAGTTATGATGATGATGAGGATGATATTTACATGAAATTTCCCACCAAACCCACATCATCATATTAACCGCAAAATCCTCCCTTTGCAGCTAATAATACCTCAACAGCAGCTACTGCAGCAACAACAACCTCAGCAGCTGATCAATAACAGTACCAACAACAATCAATTAGCAATGGTTATGACGTTGCAAAATGGCCATTATGTCCTTGGTCAAGCTCCTCTTGCTTTTCCGCCACAACAGGTTTGTTGCTGCCAGCTGCTTAGCTTAGTAAATGTTTAGCTGGTGTATTAGCTTGGTAGCTTCCAGTTTGGATTATTGATATTTCAATTTTATCAAAATAACTTTTCAGCTAAGGCTAAACTTATCTAAGATTATAGCTTTTGAGTCTCAATAAATGTATCAAAAATTTTTCTCATTTGATGTTTATCATAATAGTTTCGCTATTTATTGTAATAATAATTGATAACTTAATTTTTATTATTTCTGTCATTATTTTTTCATCATAATCACCACCACCATACCATACACACCCACCCACCCAGCAACTACAGAATATAATGCTGCATAATGGTCAACTGGTCCAAACAGTGGCCACCCCTCAACAAAACGGACTCTTCCAAAACTGTTGGAACCCTATACAGCTGCCTGTAAGCGCTGTGATAGTGTGTGTTTACTTGTTTGTGAGGGTTTGCGGGTGGATTTTTTGGTTTTGAGATTTGTGTTTTTTTTGTTATTAGGTGTTTTTTTGCTTGTTTATAACTGATCATTGTTCTTTTATTGATTTTTATGATACTGTTCTTTATTAAATATTCTTCTCACTAACAAAAAAATCAACAATACAGAACGCCATGCAAATAGACCTACAACAATGTCCTCAACTTATTCTCAACAACAACACCAGCAACAACAACCTACAACAACAAGCACCCTTAGTCACCCTTATCAGCAACCAACAACAGAACAACAACCCTGTCACTCTCAGTTAGTTGTTTTATTATTATCAAAGCGTATACTATTATTATTGTTATCATTTTATTTTTGGAAGTTTTTTTTGCCATTTTAATTTTATTTTCAAAATTTCATTCCAATCACCATCCTCCAACACCAAACAAACCAGTGCTGAAGAAGAATGGAATAGACGATTACATTACAATTGTACCTCAGGTGTGTTCATTCATGTTGTTCTGTATATTCAATGGTGAATTTAGGGGGTTTTTGGAGAGTTTATGATTTTGTGGAGTGCATGGCCTTGTCTTCAATATGTCAAATTTTATAGTGATCATTCAAAACACACACACACACACACACACACACACACACACACACACACACACACACACACACACACACACACACACAGGAGGTGGAAGAGACAGCGACAACGGAGGGAGAAGGCAGGAGGACGAAGAGGGTTGCTTGCACGTGTCCATACTGCAAGGACCCCAACAGGAAGTTAGAATTTGTTACTATTTATAGCTCATTGCTACTGTTGTTTTTTATTATTATTAGTATTATATTTCTTGTCTTTTTTTTCTTCATTTTTTTCAGTTATTGTATTTCTATTATTATTGTTATTATCATTATAACTGAAGAGCGAGTGGAGGAAAAAAGTTACATTTATGTCATTTGGAGGGGTGTGGTAAGATGTATGGGAAGACATCGCACCTCAGAGCTCACCTCAGGTTATCTATCCATCTATTTATTTATCTATCCATCCATCCGTCTATCTATCTATTTATCTATCTTTATCTATCTATCTATCCATCCATCCGTTTAGCTATCTATCTATCTAGTCAACTATCTATTTATCTATCAATCTATCTATCTATACCCATCAACACCACGTAACAGATGGCACATGGGGGAACGTCCCTTTATGTGCAACTGGATCTACTGCGGCAAAAAGTTCACCAGGAGTGATGAGCTCCAACGTCATAAGAGAACCCACACAGGTTTGTGTTTTTGTTTTAGCATCCTTAATACCGAAAATAATCCATCATCATGTTCATCACCACAACACCACCCATTTACACAACCACCACCTTTTATCCTCATACCCACCTAACCACAATCACAGGAGAGAAGAAGTTCACATGTAACCAATGCGACAAAAGATTCATGAGGAGTGACCACCTCACTAAACACACAAGGACACACAAGAAGAACTCCACAAAAAATAACGAAACCACAGTAAGGAATTGTTTTTTATTATTCCAGTTGTTGTTTTTATTATCGCCATCTTTATCATTTTAGAGATCATTTCCACCCAGGTATCACCATGATTAAAAGCATCATTATTACTCACATCATCATCATAATCATCCATTCCACCCCAAAACCACCATCATCACCACAACCACACCCGTCATTATTAGTATCATCACCACAACTATCACCTCCCACCACTGCCATCATTATTAACATCACAACCCTCACCACCATCATTACCACCCCCCAACCACCTTCTCCCCATCAGACAAATGAGGAGGAGGAAGAGAGCGACGAGGGAGTGACCTTATTGGACAAGAACCTCTCAGTACAAGTGCTACAGGGCATCGTGCGTCCCACGTGACCCTATGAGTCATCTTACTATTTTTGTTGTTTTTTTTATTTATTTTTTGACTGGTTGTATGTTTTGATTGTTTTATTTATATTTCAAGGTTATAATTAATATCCTTATTTTTATTATTATTAATAATATTTTTACTGTTATTATTATTATTATTGTTTCCACTGTAATCATTTGGTTGCATGTTTCGATGTTGTGTTTGATATTATGTTTGTGTTAGTGTACGTCTCTTTGTATATTTTATACCTCCGTGTATATATGTGAATATGGTTGTATTGAGTAGTCATTTTCCCTTTAAATTTATATTTTAGGCACCAGCAAGCTAATAATAAACATACTAAAAATAGCAAAATAGATCATTCATCCATGAACCTTTTCCTGGACAGAACTTGCATTATCAAGTGCTTGGAAATTTAATTCCAAATATAAATAAATTATTTAATTCATAATTTTAATAATTTGCATTATTGATCAATAATATTCGTAGTCATCATCATCATCATGGCTTTATGTCTGTTAGTATACTAATATGTTAAATTATAAATTAACTCACATAATAAAGCGCTTGATGAATGAGTTCTTTTTTAATAAAAGTTTTCTTTGTTAATATATCCATACATAAGTGATTTATATCGTTTTCATCGGTTTTAATTAATATTGATTCAAACCAATAGTTTCATTTGTTATTTGTGGTTATAATCTCTCCAAACTGCTTATCTTGTGTATAGTAATCCCCACCATCACCATTAATATGTTCATTATCATCGTTACTTTTACTATTGAATTCATTATTACTATCATCATCATCATCACCCTCATCATCATAAAATGACAGTATGTATACATTTCAATGGCCTGAATTTTCTTACGTCAACGCCACTTACACCATTCGCCACCATCATATGTAATTAGAATATTTTTCTGAATAAGTTGTTTTCATATTAATCTACTTTTAAAATTTTAAAATATTGATTTTTATTCTTCACTCAACATCATCATCATCATCATTAATTTTTGTACCACCCAATGAGGCTAATTATTCACGTTGCCCAATCAATTTAATTAGTGGATTTTATAAATTTAGTTGACGCTACTTAATTTTACTTCATAAATTCTTATATTTAGGGGTATGACTGAATATAGTATCTGCATTTTGTTGTTTAATCATTATCATCACCTTTTTCATCATCATTATCATCACCTCTTTCATCATCATTATCATCACCTCTTTCATCATCATTATCATCACCTCTTTCATTATCATTATCATCACCTCTTTCATTATCATTATCGCTTTCATCTTGTCTTGTCTACTCTTTTATCGCATCATTAAGAAGCATGAAAAACCCGACTTAGGGAGGTTATTGGCATGTCCGCATATGTCTAGCTATGTTCGTGTCTGACAGTATACTTTGACAGTTTTGGCATTGTTTTGTTTCTGTATGGTTTTGTTGGTGTAGGTGTGTTTTGGTGTACTGGTGTATTTTTATGTGTTCTCATGCGTCTAGCCCGATTTTCTTTATTTCTCCAGAACCCACACACTCTGAAGTTGAACCTCTTGCCATCGACCTCTTCTCCCTTACACGTTTTTTGATGGTTCTTCCAAGTCGCTTCTTGTTTGAAGATTCTTCGACAGTGTGCACATGTTATTTCAATTGGCGTTTGAAGCATCTTGTGCATTCTTTTCTTATGTATCGCCAGACCTGCTTTGCTTTTGCAAGTTTTGCCACACTCTTCTGCCTCACATGTGAATCCAGTAGTTGAATGTGTCACAGGCACATGTAGTGTTTTTCTGCCAGGTAGACGTCGATTTTCACTATTCCGGTTCTGGTGTTCTTACTGACATTCGTACATTTTCAGCCACTTTCTTCGATAGCTGACCTCGGAGTTCCATCTTTTACGATCTATGACTATTTCTTACAAGTTTTCTGCATCCATTAGGAGTTTGCACCAATAGCTGAGTGTCGTCTATTGTCTTCTTGCTTTTGTGAGACCCTCCGATTCGGCATTCCAACCTAGTACCATTCTCTTTACCAATCTGTCGTCGGGTAGACGCAAAACATGGCCTATGCGCCTGAGGTAAGCTATTTCTATTTTAGTACGGATGCTCTCTACTCCAAGTTAGCGTTTTACGTCCCACATGTTCACGTGTTTCTCTTCCATTTTCTTTAACGGCTTCTTGTTACCACTACTCCATATCAATCTATACCTCCTGTCCATTGCATTCTGCAGTTGTTTCACTTCTGACTTGTAGAACAGTTGTTACAGTTAAAAACATAGTGTTTTCTACACAAGTATCTAGTACTAAAGCCTGTGTTCTCTTACTCAGTCGACTTTTGGTGAAACACTTCCTAATCTTAGCAAAGATCAGTGCCCCTCTTCTCAATCGTTGGGAAATGTCCTCTTTTCTACCGAGGTATACTCCGAGCATTCTGATGTTGTTTGCTTCCATTGTTCCTAACCTGGCTCTTTCCTCCTTGGCATCATTCGTTCTCTTCTCAAACAACGCTAAACTTTCTTTCATAACCTGGGTCGCCTCATCTATCTCGCGCGCTTTTCCAATCAGTGTGGTGTCATCTGCGAATAGCGACTCCGTGAGGTACATTGTGTTGTTTTCTTTAGAGTACTTGTTTACGTTTTGTTGTGGGGGGAAACTCGTGTCCAGACCTCCATGACTTCTTCACTCCAGCCTCTCGGCGTCTCAATTTCGCCGCTTCCTCTCTCTTCTGTTGGTATGTCCTGATTGGTGCTTGGTGATAGATATTGAAAAGTATCGGTGAGGATGCACAACCTTCATGAAAGCCTCTCTGAGGGTAGAAGGGGCTGCTAAGTGATGTGCTACCTTTCACCTTGTATACAGTAAACTCGTGAAGATCCTTCAGTTTGTCGATGAACGAGTCAGGCATGTTGTAATGTTTTAGCAACCTCCACAGTATTGGCTTATTGACTTTTGGGTATGCTTTCCTTAGATCCAGTAGAACTATCTTAGTTTCAGTCTCGCTCATGCGGTCACTCACATAGGTATGGAGCTTTAGTTCGTCTTCCTGAAGTCGTATGAAGATCCATGTCGCGTCAGCTGTTGATCGATCCTGTCGAAATCCTGCTTGATTCTCATCCAATACTCCCACCTTCTCAGTCCAGTCCCGAAGTATCTTTGCCATTATTTTTGCTAGTACTCTGCTTGTGAAAGGTAACAGGCAAATACCCCGGTAGTTATTTTTGTCTCGTCTGTCACCTTTTTTGAATAGAGCGAGTATGTTGCCAGATATGATCATTACCATTACCTTTTTCATTATCATCATCATCACCACCACCTCCTCTCCCATCTTCACCTTGTACCCTTATAATCATCATAATATTAATTGTTCTTATTTAAATTATTTTTGACTGAGTTTATCATGCCAGTAACATTTTCAAAAAATTTTTAAATCAAAAAATTCAGTCTTTCAAAATATCTCTTTGAAAATGTATAGGAAATTGATAAGAGACTTGAGTTACAATTAACCAATAATATTGGGATGACACAAAATTAAAGGTATGCAGATATTAGTATTAAGAATCCCTAACGCGTCTAGTGAAACGAATTGTTACCTACATAATATGATGGAGATGAATGAAGCTCAAAAATTTTCTTGCAAGCAATGTCAGTAAAAGTGATCCATTGAAAGAAAGGTTTGATTTTGTGTGTTTGAATGTCTGAAAGTATTTGAAAAAAATTCATTTTTTAAATAAATATAAGATTAAAATGACTTCCATTTTAACGATAACACCTTACAAGATAATTCCGGTTAGAACTATAATTAATGCTCTCTTGATGATCAAACCTTAATTAAATTAACAAAAAACTCAACTTGTGTCAGTTTTTTTAATCATACAACCGCCATTAAATCAAACCAGATGTGTGTTTCATTTAGGATAAAGTGAAACTTCTGCTTGAAGGCAACAGTAAATCATGCAGCGCTTATTTTTCCTTCATGTGTTGTTTCTTCTCGGTTTACTTCTTTCATCGTTCATAACGTTTTTTCTTTTTTCCTGTTTTTTATTCCGTTGAAAGTCTTGAGTTATTTGAGTTTTATGTTTTTTTTATTTTTTTTCTAGTTTTTTAGGTTTGAACACAGTTATACTCATGTTCTTATATAATTCCACTTCATAAATTTAAATTGAACGCTCTAAAAACTATTGAATTTATTTCTCACACCCATGAAGTTCTTTTCCTGTTATTTCCAATAAAAACTGATCAACCCTCACTAACGGATTGTCATGACCCTCTCTTGAGCTCTTATCTGTGATTCACCTTCTTCATTCTCCAACTCCTAATCTTATGTACCATTTCTTCCAGCTCATATAATAGCATCACTTTTAGAAGGAGAAATTAGTTTTAGTTTGAAAAGATAGTGCTTTGTTTCACTTATCCATTTTATTTCCATTTACTGCTTTTCACTCATCCACCAATCCATCCCACACTCATCCACCAATCCATCCCCCCCTCATCCACCAACCCATCCCTCATCCACATATCCATCCCACACTCATCCACCAATCCATTATCCCAAACCACGAAATGAAGCGATGATACTCAAGCAAATTTGTCTTCAATTAACTTAAGTTGCTTTACTGTCTTGAGCTTCTTGTATATCTTCTATTAATTTATAACCTTTATTTTTTTTATTGTTCTTTTTATTATTACTTTTATGATTTCTTTCATTATTCTCGCTATTATTGCTTTTATTTTTTTTTTGTTCACTATTCCATTTTGTTACTTTTTATTCCACGTTTACACAAAAAAATCCCATTCCTCAAATTAAAACAAAAATAACAACAACAACAAAAATAATAAATGGTAAAAAGATGATAACCCATATTGGTATTAGAAAAATGAAAAGGTACAAGAAGAGGTTTTTGGACGGGGTTTAATTAGAAGCACACAGCCTTCAGTAAGAGTCTGTATATGTCATAATAATAATAATAACAATAATAAATATTAATAATAATAACAATAATAAATAATAATAATAATAACGAAAATAATAAATGAAAAAATTAAACATAATAGTAATTATTATAATTGATTTTGATCATTAAGTGGGCACTGAGTGTGTTTTGCTCAATGTTTGTGGTAATTGGAATTTTGGTTGTTAAGAGCAGGAGGAAGAGAAGAACAAAAGAAGAAAAAAATGAAGATAATGATGATGATAACGAAGAAGAAGAAGAAGAAGAAGAAGATGATGATGATGATGAAGAAGAAGAAGAAGAAGATGATGAGGATGATCATGATGATGATGATGATGTTGAACAGCAAAAAACACATCCCACCACAGCATCTTGTATTCATTTTTAGTTGGAAATCAACAGGAAATCTCAATGACGTGGCATTTTGATTTATTTCTTTGAGTTTATGTTTTAAAAATTCAGTTAAAGTATTGTGTGATGTCGCAACAAAGGTTATTAAAATGCATAATAAAAATAATAATATGAAAAATAATAATAGGAATAATAACAAAAATAATATCAATAATGATATTGAAGAAATTTTAATAATACTGATGGCAATACTGAAGTTAATGATACAAATAATCAAACCAATAACATTGAAAAACAATATCAATAAAAATAGAATAAAAAACAAAATATTAGATAATAATAATAATAATAATAATAATAATAATAATAATAATTCGGTAGTAATAAATATTAATAAAAAGGAACAAATCATAAATATGAATAATAAAGTTGTTACTAATGTTATCATGCATGTTTTAATGCTAACATACTCATTACTTTTATTATTATTATTATTATTATTATTATTATTATTATTCTATTTTTTTCAGCACAATTCTTTTATTGATATAAACAACTACATGAAACTCAAAAAGTTGAAGTGAAATGAAAAGCAAAACTAATTAAGACTACTTATAAGAATAAAAGAAAATGGCTTAAATGGAAACAAATCAAATTAATAAAACATGCCTTTCAAGGGTATATGATATACCGTAAATGAAATTGCATAAAAAAAAACAAAACAAAGAATTCAAATCGGATGAAATAAAAAATAAGGTAATAACAGACTAGATTTATAACTTGGAGCTGTTTAGAATATATTTTTTTAAAAGGGTTTTGAATAATTTTAATGATTTTATGGATTTAAGATTATCTGGTAATTGATTCCAGCATTTAGCACCTTTTACTCTTAAAGATAATTGCTTTTTATTAGTTCTATATTTTTCTATAATTAAATTGTTATCATTTCTTATATTGTAGTTATAGGTTTTAGTGTTAAAGTGTCTGTACTAGTGAGTCGAGTTCTTCCTCGGTTTTGGCATACAGTTTATGATCATCCATATAGAGTAGATGGTTGATCTTTTCCTTATTTGCAAAGCTGTAACAATGTCTTGTAGCTTTCAGTATCTGCGTTAGAGGAATGAGGGCTATGACAAACAAAAGTGGAGATAATGAGTCTCCTTGGAATAATCCTCTCTTTATTTCTACTTTACCCAGGTTTTCATTGTTACAGGTCAATTTTACCCGCCAGTTTTTCATTGTGGATTGCAAGAAGGTTATCAGTTTTTTATTCAGCCCAAGTGAATAAAGGCAGTCTATTATCCAGGAGTGGGGCAGCATATCTAACGCTTTTTGGTAATCAATCCAGCCCATTGCTAGATTTTTCTTTCTCGTTTTTACCTCTTTCAGTATCATCTTGTCTATGTATAACTGATCTTCTGTTTCTCTGCTTTTCCTTCTGCATCCTTTTTGTTCTTCTGGAAGAAACTGGTTGTTTTCCAAAAAGGCGTAGATCTCATCTGTTAGTAACACTGTCAATACTTTCCAACATAATGGTAGGCATGTAATTGGCCTATAGTTGCTTGCAAACGTTCCTTTTGATTTATCTTTTTGTATCAAAACCGTTCGGCCTTTTGTCATCCACGCTGGCTTTGTTTCTTTGTAGCATTCTGCTAGATATTTGACTAACCATTGATGCATGGACTTGAAGTATTTTAGCCAAAATCCTTGAACACCGTCTGGTCCAGGTGCTTTCCAGTTTGGTATTTTCGACAAGACATTTTGTACTTTTCCAGAATTAATAATAAATCCTTCTTGTTTTGGTTTTCCATTCATTGAAGTTTCGAAGTCTTTTAACCACTTGGCATTTTCATTATGTGTTCCATTTTTACTCCATAAGTTTGACCAAAACTCTTTTGCTTCTTTTTTTCCTGGTATCTCACTTGTGACGTGCACATTTTCACTGTTCAAGCGACTATAGAAACCACTTCCGTTGTTCCTAAACTGTCTGTTCTGATGATATTGCTTTATTCGTTGGTCATATCTTTTAATTTTTCCACTTTTGGCTTTCAATTTTTGTATTAGCTCCTCTTTTACTCCTAGCAGTTTTGTTTTTTTCAACTTATATTTTCTTTGCAGCGTTTCCAAATTTTTCTTTTTTATTGGCTTATTTTCTTTTATTGCATTCACCCAACTAAGCTCTCTTCTTATATCTTTTATTTGGCCTTCTAGTCGACGTTTCCACCAGGGTTCTTTCTTGATTCCTGTCTTACCAATTTTAACTCCCACCATATTAGTCACTAGAACAGCTCCGCAATATATCAGATCATTAGTTTCAGTAATACTTTTTATTTTATTTTGCCGAGTATATCATCTATTTTCTTCACGGCTGCATATAGTTTTGTTTTATCAATTTCTCTTAATGCTGGTAATATTGTTCTATTATTCTTATTTATTTCATTCAACCGGTTTAGCAAAATTTTTTCTTCGTCTTTGGCTTCCATTTCAAAAGAATCTTTCTCAATAGGCACCTCATCAACAAATCTATCAACTCCATTCCTTTTACATCCTATCTCCTCTATAAGCACTGACGATTTATCTTCACAACACAATTTTAACTCTTCAAGTTCTAATTCAGAAAACCATTGGTTTTTTATTATTTGGTTTTTTTGGTCAATCAATCTCTGCTGACTTACAGCGAACATGTTCCTTTTCTCCCAGAAACGTTACCAAAGATTATTACCGGGATTATTATTATTATTATTGTTATTATTATTATTATTATTAATTGTTTTCATTATTGTTTTTTTTTGTTATTTTTTTTTCGTACAACATACTTATTATTATTTTTATTGCTTTTGTATTATATTTTAATTTGTATTAAATGATTTATTATTGTTTTTTTGGGAAGGAGGTTTACTTCCTTCATTTTATTTTTAGAAGTTGTGTCTAGGTTTCTTCACCTTAGGTCTCCACGTTTTTATAAATTTAATTATTTTTTTCTTGTTTTTTTCATTGCTCTTATTCCATCTGTTATTTTTTTATATATTTCAATTCATTGTTATTATTATATTTCAATTCATTATTATTATTATTATATTTCAATTCATTATTATTATTATATTTCAATTCATTATTATTATTATATTTCAATTCATTATTATTATTATTATTATATTTCAATTCATTATTATTATTATATTTCAATTCATTATTATTATTATATTTCAATTCATTATTATTATTATTATTATTATATTTCAATTCATTATTATTATTATATTTCAATTCATTATTATTATTATATTTCAATTCATTATTATTATTATATTATATTCTTTTCTTAAATTTTAACTATTTTACTTTTGTTTCATCTATTCTTATGTATTAACAAAATGTTTACTATCTAAAAAAATAATAAAAATGAAAAAAAGGAATAATAAGGAAGCCGATTTATTATCTTTGTATGATAGTTGTGTGAATTTTTTTTTCTTTCAAGTTTTTTGATGTTTGAACAGCGATTTCCTTTTGAAAATATGCTAAAAGTAAATTTATATATGACTTTACAAGGTGTTAAAAGTGGATTTATATTTAATTTTCAAATTTTTTTCTCACATGATGTTGGAATGATGGGGGTTTTGAGTTGATGTTTTAAATTTAGTTTTATAAAGGGAAAAATATTTTTTTTTGGGAATATGTTTATTCACAAATGACAATACGTGAGGCTCAAAAAATTTTAAATAAATAAGTAAAACTATTTTCGACAAGTAAATGGTCTACCTTCATTATAAATTTTCAAAATACTATTTCCACAAAAAACAAGAAAAAATGACAACTTTTAAAGATAGAACAAATAAAAAAGTATAGAAAAATCTAAAAGAGTATAAAAAAATATTTTTAACCAATATTTTATTATCGCTAAAATGTAAAAAACGAAGATTTAGAGTTTTTGGTTACCAAGCCACAATCGTTCTTGTAAGTATCTTCAATCTTATCAATACAACAAAAATCTTCCCCATCATTGTCACCCATACAGTCTCGATTCTCATTGGCTGGTTGAGAAATCAATTGGCTATTATTAGCATCATGAATATACATATCATTACTTGCGGGTATATTCCACAACTCAGGTCGAATCAAAGGGTAGTCACAATACTGAGTCAAAAACGTGTTCTCAACGTTGAACGGTGTGGTGTGGTACCCGGAAATTTCTTCACAGTTCTTATTAAAACCGTAATAATTACTATACGTTTTATTTTTGGTTTGGTCGTTCAACGTGTATTCGTTGTAAAGGGCGCTATGAGGGAGGTCAGATATAGTTGAGTGAGTGTTGTGTCTGTTGTAGGAGCAATCGATGTGGTAGTTATTATAGTTGTACAACTGGTTGTGCGGGGCTTGATCTATGTGGTAGACCAAGCGGTTGTTTGGGAAATTGCCTTTAAGGTTGGTTCTTCCTTCAATATCGCTATAAGGGTCAGAGAAGTTCACAATATCTTGATCAAATGTGAGGTATTCTGGTATTTTGTTGGTATCTTCTTTAAAATTTGATTTTCTGTTTCCGGTTTCATACAAATCTATATATTTCTTTTCATCTTCACTTATTTTCGAAACAAAGTCGTCATGATACGAGTAAAAATACTTCGATTGTTGGTGTTCTGATTGATTGTAAGAGTAGGGTGAGGTTTGAGGGAAGATTGAAGAGTTGAACTTGGAGGGATGTGTTTGAATGATTTCTTTAATTGGAGAATCTATCAAGAAATTTTTGTCTATTGTTTCTGTGTTTTTAGTTGTTGTGCTATATTTATTTTTGTTCTCTTTGTATTCGTTTATATAAGTTGATTTTTCTATGTTTTTATCGTTTTTAGTGTTATTCTGTAGCTCCTGCCTACACTTTCCTCTCAGAATCTTTTCTCCACAGACATTTTTTCTCAAAAGGTCGTCATTAAAGCTCTTCAAAGCACACCCATCTACCAACTTATGACTATAACTCTTCTCAAGTGGCTGTTTACAGAACAAATTTTTATTGGCTGCCGAGAAATCTCTGACTCCGCCCAAAACGACATTTCCACCAGTTCTTGGTGTAAGTTCTTTTTTCTTCTTCGGTTTGTACTTGTACCCTGGAAACTCAATTTTGTGCAACTCATGGAGTCTTTTGGCTTCTTCCACGTAGGGTCTCTTCTCTGTGCTGTTCAATTGCCGCCACCTAGTGACGAAAAATGAAATGATTCTTAGAAGGAATGATGGTAATTGAGAATAAACAATTAATACTTGTGAATATAAAGTATAAACAGCTACATAATTCACAAAGTAAAATATTACTTTTTATTAAGCAAAAATAAAACAAAAATTATGTATTTTTTAATTTAAAAATCAACCGACTTATTGGAAAGAACATAACAGCCATCCAGCCAACCTATCTTACACAATAACCTCCAAAAAATACTCAAATCAACTTAATAAACTTTCACCCGCCTACCTTCCCCCTAGTTCCTTGCTGATATCAGCATTATGTCTTTCTGGATCCAGTGATATTATTCTGCGTCTCTCCATCTGTGCGTAAACCTGTAAAAGGTACGTAGGTAGGTAGGTAGGTAGGTAGGTAGGTAGGTAGGTAGGTAGGTAGGTAGGTAGGTAGGTAGGTAGGTAGGTAGGTAGGTAGGTAGGTAGGTAGGTAGGTAGGTAGGTAGGTAGGTAGGTAGGTAGGTAGGTAGGTAGGTAGGTAGGTAGGTAGGTAGGTAGGTAGGTAGGTAGGTAGGTAGGTAGGTAGGTAGGTAGGTAGGTAGGTAGGTAGGTAGGTAGGTAGGTAGGTAGGTAGGTAGGTAGGTAGGTAGGTAGGTAGGTAGG
>OZ038325.1:1276405-1506405 GCA_964035795.1 Pterobdella sp. o SKG-2022 | reverse complement strand
AGAAAGGGAAAGAAGAGAAAGAGGAGGAAGAAAAAAGAGGCGAAGAGGAAGAAGAGGAAGAAGAGGAAAAAGAGGGGTTGTTGAAGAATTGTTTTTGTGATGATGATAGGGGTGTTTGATGTAGTGGCTATGATAGCAATGGTGGATGTGATTTTGTGGTAGTAATGACAGTCGTGTGTTGGTTGCGGTTGTTGTAGTTAAAGTAGTTTTGTTGAGTTTGATTTTGTTGAAGTTGGAGTTTTAGATGTTGTTTGTTTGGGGTTGTGGTGTTGTTATCAAAAGGATTTTTGATGAAATTGGTGTTGTTTTTTTAGTTAACAAAGTTGTTGTTTTTGATTTTTTTTGATAATGATGTTTTTTTTTGTTTTTTTTTGTTTTTAATGATGTTGTTGTTGTGGTTGTTGCTATTGTTGCGGTTGATAATGAGTTTGTTGTTGTTGAAGATTTTGTTGCTTTTATCACTTTTGAAGGTTCTGTTGCAATAGTTCAAAAATTATAATGCTGCTACAATATTTTTATGATATTAATATAATGCACAATTATGTTTTTTGTTTTCATAGTACTTTTTTGTCCTTTTTATAATTGAATAATCAACTCACAGTCGCATTATAAACTGTTTAAATCGCATTTGAGTTTTTATATTATTCAATATGATATTTAATATAGTATTTAGATATTAAATTTCATTAAATGAGAGCAGCTTTTTGAATTTTTTTCAAAAGAGCCTAGTAATATGTTCAACTAAATTTATGAAAAAAAAAGTATGGACTAAAAATAGAAACCTGTAAATATATTATTTGTGTTAAATATTTTACACAAACTTGTTAGAATATTTTTGGTTTTTCACCATTTGTTCGGTGTTTATATATGAGAATTTTATATATATATTTATATATATATATATATAACTGCCTTGTTTAGATATGTTTAATAATAAAGAACTGCCAATCAATTTCAACAACCAATCAGGTTCCATATAAGTTTTTGGCTCCGCCTGCCAACCTACTTTTCAATCTTCAACTATTTAGACAGTTCTGGGAAAGTATGTCATTTGGTTTAAATAATAAAAATATTTGTTTTTAAAGTTTATTTTTTAAAATTTTTATTTTATTTTTTCTCTTTTTTATTTTTTATATTTTTCGCCATAAATATGATTTTTTTATTTTCAGTTAATGGAATATCACTTCAAGATTGACAACATCTTTATATTTTTTACAACAATTTAAAAGTAACTTCCAATTTCCATCAAGTTTTTTCTTGGCTATATTTCTTTTTATATCTACCAATATTTCATTATCAAATAATATTTGTATACAATTTCAATAGCCATTTTTTATTTCTAATGTAGTTTCTTCATCCGTTATTTTATCGGTTTCTGGTGAACCTTCTTCGATTGAAAGTGTCTTTTATTATATTTATTTGCGAAAGTAGCCAAACCGAGTGAAAAAGTAAATGAAAGATTAAAAGTTGAATTAAACTTTTAAAAAAAAATTTTAAAAATATATTTATATAAAACTTTCAAAAAATTTAAAAACATTTATTTTATATTAACATTCCTAGAAAAAGATAATAATCTAAATTCAAGACATAAACACAACACAAACCATAAATAAAATAACAGCCCAGGTCACGTTAGATAAAATACTAAAAATGAATCCTAACTATAACATCAAGCCTCACACTAGCACTAACTTAGCTGTTTTGTGATGAGCATTTGTACCTGGATAAGATTTCAGCACCTCAATTCAGCGCTAAATAAATATGAATCCACTTTTAACACATGTTCCGAATAAACCACTAGTTACCCCTGATTGGAGTTTTGGTTGAAAATAATAACAATCAATAATATGAATTTATGAAACGATTAAAATAGCACGTGAACAGTCTGAAACATTATATGTATTTATATCTATTCATATAACGCTTCAAACAACATCTAAAACGTAAAAAATGTGAAATAACCCTATTCGTTGGACCATAGTACTACAAACATAAAAAGAACGATAATAAAGGTATAAAAAGAATTTTCTGCCATTTAGTCTTTATATAGCATTAATCCTTAAATAGTATCAATATCTGAGTAAGTCGACCATTAGATCCCCCCTAACTGAGGTTTCGGTTGCGAAAATGATGGGCGTTCCAAGGTGCTACTCTATGTGAATCTAATACAATAAAAAAAATATCAGATATTTCATATAGATATATATGAACTTGATAAAAAGAAACAAAAATGGAACGCTGTGATAACGGAAGTGAGGATATTATTATCATCTGTGTGTGCTGATATGTGATTGGTGGAGTTTTATAAGTTATACTACATACAAGCCTAACTAATTATATTTATAATATTTTTTAGTATAATAAATTATAATATTCTGAGTTATAATATTATGATTTATAATATTATGAGTTATAATATTACGAGCTATAATATTATGAGTTATAATATTATGAGCTATAATATTGAGTTATAATATTATGAGCTATAATATTATGAGTTATACATTCAAAGATAACTTATTAATATTTATAATTTGTATTATTATTTCTTATTATATTCATAATAAATCATAATATAATGAGTTATCTTAATTAGTAACTAAGCATCAAGTAAATGTGATGAGTTAAAGTATAGTTAGTGATAAGTTTATGAATATTATTGTTATCAAAGCCATGGTACTGTATCGGAGGTTCGTATAGAAAGAATAATATCAACAAGTGAATTACAATGCGTTTGATATCATTATCAGAATATCATTTCAAATAATATACCTTATTGTATTATTTTGTATTGAATTGTATTATATAGTATTGTATTATATTGTATTGTATTTTATTGTATTGTACTGTATATTATTTTATTGTATTGTATTGTTTTGCATTGTATTATATTTTATTTTATTTCCTTGTATTGTATTTTATTGTATTTCATTGTATTGCATTGTATATTATTGTATTGTATTGTGATTTCTTCGTACCTAATATTTCTTCCACCTCTACTAAGATTTTCTTAAGTCTTCCAACCTAGCCCCCCCTCTCCCTTCCCCCTTCCACTTTAACTCTTAGTAAACCAAGCAATAACAAATCCAACAACAAAAAACAACAAACAAGCTATGCTCATAACAACCCCCATCTTCATCACTGTAACTTCATATTCCTTATTGCAAATGTTTTTAATACTTCTCTTTATTCTCTCTCCCCGTTCGTTATGGCTGAAATCCCAGTTGCCTTGATATGCCCTTGTAGTCTTGTGGTTATGAAGGTTATATTGGGAGATTCGGTGCGATGGTTGCGTTAGTTGGACGGCTTGTCGACCGTATGGCTGGTTGAGTGGGTGGCTAGAAAAGTGGTTGGATGGGTGGTTGAGTGCGTTATGAGACTGTTGTTTTTCTGGGTAAAAATGACTTGGGTTTAATACTATTTGCTTGCTGTTTTGAGATGTTTTGTTTTGTGCGTTATTTGTGTTTTTGTCATTCAAAAGATTATTTATATTATTATTTTTATTAAAATCAATACGGTTGTTTTTGTCGTTATTATCATTGTTATTATTATTATTGTTTATTATAGATTCTGTTTTGTTGAGTTGTTTTCGCTTGCCTTCCTGGTCTTTAAACGAGTATTGGCTGCTGAAGCCTGTAGTAGAAAATATAACAGGTTAATATAGATATTATATTATTTATTATTAAAATATTTAATATTAATAATAATAATTAGAAATTATGAGAAACATCATGTATCAATTTTCTGTCAATTGTTCAAAATAACTTCATAAAATGAAGCAACTTTATTATAATTTTTCTAATTGAAACTATTTATTGCAAAAATTCCAATTATATTACATAGTTCATCAGCATCTAAAATATACCATACCTGTTTTGATGTCTTTCCGTATTTTTTTGACATCTGACGGCATAACTCTTACAGTATCTATGGAGTATGTGGATCTGTTTTGAGACTTCTGTACGCCATTTTGGTTAAAAGTGGCGTTGTTGGTGTGCTTCGACGGGGTTTTTTGGTGGTTTTTGGGGAGATTTGGAGGGTGTTGATCGTTGAAGCTGTTTGGAGGTTGTGGGCAGAATTCTTCAGTGGAGTTTGGAGAGTAAAATTGTTTGAATGGCGGTTGCATCAGGCGTGTGAATGAGGAAGATGATGCTTCTAAAAGTTGAGAAGAAGACGAAGAAGATGATGTTTTGTAATTTTCAGAAATTTTCAGCATAAAGTTATTATCTGAAGATGTTTGGTGTTTAGTTTTACCAAGGGCGGGAATATCAAAATCACTGTCTTCATGGCGGAGGTTAGGTTTTGCTGAGTGATCGTTGTAATTAGTTGGCAGGTGAGTGAATATGTTGTTTTTATTGCTTATGACATCTTTTATTTTGCTATCATGGTTGTGGTTAAAGTCTTCATAGTTCCCATAATCACTGGAGTTGATGGCGAAATCTATCAAATCTAATCCTTTCAAATCCTGCTTCATCTCATTTTTTACGCTTTCACGATCATTATCAAGTCTCCCATAATAATTATCGTTTTTTTTAATATCATATTTATGTGTAAACGGGCAATTATCTGAATCATTTTCAAAGTTATTGAAAGAGTTAGAGGCGAACGTGAGCTGGTTGAAGTTGAGGTAGTTTTGAGTCTGTGTGGATGTTGGAATAGGAGGGGCAGGTCTTTTCTTCATTCTTTTTCCTTCGTTCAATCTGTTTTCACCTATCTCTACCCACATATGATTAGCTTCATCCAACAGCAACCCAGCGTTTATTTCTGTGGTTTTTATTGGTTTTTGGTGTTTCCCATCTTTTCTATGTTGTTCTCTTGATTTCTCTTTTATCGCTCTCAATTCTTTCTCGATCTCCTTCAGAAGCAGATAATTTGGTTCTCTCACTTCTTCTTGGTCGACCATACTTGGTGGTGGTAGTCTGAATGAGGTTATGAATTCTCAAGTATAAAAAAAATCATAATTATGTCCATAATAATTATAATAATAGCAAACTAACGTTTCTTTTGGATGTCTGATTTCGTGATATACACCATTTCTCCAATCTCCTACCCTGGCGAATTAATGATGAATAACTTATTAAAATAGAAAATGATTGTAAATATAATAAAATTTTTACACGTACTAGGTATTTTTATTTTTCAATTTGTTGGAAGTCGAAAAACAGCATCAAATAACTAACATTTTTCATAAGTTTTCCAGCGCTAAATACTATCAAGATATTTTAATTTTTCGGGGTCTCTACAAAGACAAATATTGCCATTACATGGAAAAAAAAAATTTTTTTCGTCGGTGGTATTCCATTGTAAGGAAAATGCATAGATCAATCGAAAAACAATCATCTATCGAGATAAACCAGGTAAAACTTTATCGATTGGAAAAAATTGCTGCACACAAGATATATTTTTGAGCATATAAGTTGAAATTCAAAAAAAAAAAGTTTATAATTTAATTTTTATTTTTTTTTAAACAAAATATTGAGAATTTGATGTAGTTTTGTGTTTTTAGATACATTTTTAATGTTTCTATGTTATTTGAAGTTATGCACGATAATAAAAGTAAATACGTATTATAAATAAAACTACGCGAAAATTCGTTAGAAATTATTCTTATGACAAAAAACGAAATAAGTTGGAAAGTTGGTGATCGATTAGAAGCAAAGGATTATCTCAATTGTTGGTATGATTAGATACCATTCTACGAATAAAATACCAAAAATTTATTTTTGAATTAATTTGAAATTTAATTAAGGTACAAAGCTCGAATAATTGAACACAACCCTAGTAAGAATTTAGTACTCGTTCATTTTGAAGGTTGGAATCAAAGGTTCGTCACAATATAAAATTTCCTCCAACTAATGAAATCTAACATACAATCTTATCAATAAAAACCAACATTTTAAAATTTAATTTAGATACGATGAATGGCTGCATGTATTGAGTGGAAAATTGAGGCCTATTAAAAAGCCTGAGAATCTTTTGAATGCTGGTCAGTATGTGCTTGCAGAATGGATTGATGGCAAAAAATATCCAGGCAGAGTGAGGTCTGTGAACAAGAAAAGTGGCAAGTATGATGTTCTTTTCTATGATAACTCTACCCAGTTGACTTGTCATTCAAGTGTTGATCCCATAAGTGTAGGTGAGTATGAAAGGGTTTCAAAAGAATTCAGGACTAAAGAAGTCGAAAAGACAGTTTCATGTGATTTTTGTAGTCAGGAGTTGAACTCTGAACAAGAATGTTTCATCTGTAAAAGAAATTTTTGCCCGAGTTGTTATGAGAACCAAGAAAACCTTCCTCACAACAAACAGCCTCCCACTAACCCCAATAATCCAGCCATTGATACAAGCATCACTAATCACCAATCCAAAGCATCATTTGTGTGCATTGTGTGTTTTTTAGAACAAAATAATGTTGAGCATAGGTTTTTAGATGTCCATTTCAATTCTATCACAAGAGAATTGGAGAATTTAATTGAAAATTATACTGATAACTCTAATGACATTACACAATTACAAGAAAAATTAAAAACTATTGAAGAAACAATAAATAAATTCTCTTAAAAAGTTTTAAATCTTTAAAATTCAAAAAGCGCTTACCAACAATTAAATGAATCATTAACCTAGAAATATTTTAAGTCACAAAACTAAAATAATTTATATTAAGGCAGGAAATAGAATGTTTTATTCAAGGTTGTTTTGGTAATGGGCTGTTGCAAGATTGTACCATTTGTTCGTTTTATAATCACACTTCGATGTTGGGCATTTATCTGTCGAGGAGATTATTCATTGAGTATAAATTGAATTTCCATCTGTGAAGAAGGTTCTAGGCCATAATTAACATCAAAATAATACCTTTTGGTAATAATGATGAATTGATGATATATTTTGAAAGATATATGATTTATAATGTATAAAAATGATGGTGACCACAGCTTATTACATTTGTTTTCATATAATACCCTATCTTGCAGAAATTTTAATACATTATTAGTTTCCATTCTCAATGGTTGAGATGATATTGTTTTGTGCTAGGTGTCTTGAAAAGGAGGTACATTATGATTCTGAATCAAGTTTAATCCCAACTAAACTGAGGATGGCCAGAATAACTCCATGTCATATTACATATATTTATATTTAACAGAACATTTCTTGCAGTTTCATATACATCAAAACCTCCATATGTTTTTATGAACAAAAATCTAACCTCAGTCATGATATCGAGAAGGTGCCAGTGATGACAGTGGTGGGTGATGGTGTGGCATAAGATGTGGATAAAATAGGTCCCTTTATTTCTGTCTCTCAATGATTTCTCTCCTTTGATGGGGATGATTGTTTGAGAATGGATATCGATTTATGAATACAACTACCAAATATGTAGAAGTAGAGAAATATCCTTTGAAAAAACTTTATCTTTGTGCTATACAAATTTACAAGCTAAAAATGAGAAAAAAATAAACAATTTACAATGTAGCCACTTCTAAACACTGGGAATTAATACCAAAATACATGCTCCACAACACAACCACTCCATTAAAGCAAACAACCTGGAACAGTGGAAACCATAAAAAAGAAATCAGCCATCTTGTGAATGGTGGAAGAGATGGCGTTAAAGGCCGTTTGGTCTCTTTGACCTGGATCTTTCCAGTAAGCGTCCTCATTACTCGATTCCACTTCATCTGTGTGTGTGTGTGTGTGTGTGTGTGTGTGTGTGTGTGTGTGTGTGTGTGATTATAACTTAAAAACTTTAAAATTTTATAGGTTATATCATCTTGGGTTAGTTTGGCGGGATTTTAATCACTATAATTTATAATTTTTGAATAAATAAATCAAAAATTAAGATTAAAACAAAAAATAAATTATTTAAATCAACAAACACCACCAACCAGCCTGGCAAGCCTGCACGAAAAACAACTTAGGCTTATCAACCAATGCTGAGCAATTCTCTCCATTGAACAACTCAACTATTTCCGTTATGTTGACATTATTTCTATTTTTAGATCCATCAGTGCCATATACATGATCTTTGCCTCCATGACTCATGATTATTAATACAAAGGCGCCGATATTGTGGTATTTATGGTAATTTGATGAGTTTTTATCTATGTCAGTGTTGTTGTTGTATTTGTTTAAATTATAACATTCCTCTTTTAGCAATGACTTCAATTCCTGGTGTTTGATTGGTTGATGGGTATTTAAATGTTTTAATTTATTCAAAGCTGAACTCACCTGTGCTTTGAGATCATTAAATGTTTGCACATTAAAATGGAGTTTTCGGAACAGAATTTCAAGCAGTTCTACATCTTTTTCTGAACCTGGGCAATATCAATTTATATTGAAGCTGTAGTTTTAATAATAAAAACAGAAATCTATTGCAATTAAATTTTTTAAAGTTGTATAGTGGTTGTGTTATGGTGCTTCAAGAAGGGTGTATCAAGTGATCACTTGATGAAGTGAGATTAGTTTTAACCAAAGCTTGTAAAAAACCTAGTCTCCATGCTAGTGTAAAAAATAACACATAAAAAAAAGATAATGAGGTCTGATTAGTTATCTGTCAATGTAGGTAACAGTTTGTAGTGGCAACAAGTTTTACCTTCTCTGTTGTCAAGGAAGAAAAAGTTATAGTTGTTGATAATCACAACCCTACCCAGGTTGTTTGCCTCTCGTTTGACCAGGTCCATTTGGTAGTAGTTCTGTGTTGTTGTTGGTATTGTTAAGAATTTTATTGGCAGTATTTTCCTTAGTAGTAATATTGGCACTTTCTGATGTTTTTTATATTTTCAATTATTAAAAATTGCTATTATTGTAGATTTTGAGAAATTGAAACTTAAAATTCAAAAAAACGTTTACTAAAATTAACTCTGTGATTTATTATACACACATTGGCAGGATTCACTCGGAATTCCAATTCTGATTTGTCTAGTTTCCTAAACACTATTTGCCTCACATCAAAATCAACTGGAAAATTTAATTATAAATATACGAAAAATTAAATTTAAATCAAAGATTATAAAAAAATGAATAATATTATTTTTCAAACATTTATTCATGCAGTTTAAATTACTTTCTTATGAAAATAAATATTAGATGTTGTGAATTATCAAATGATATAATTTAGTAGTGCAAACATACTTGAAATTTTAATGAACATTTTTTCAAATGAATCAAAAACTATAAAAATAAAATAAATTAATATAAACATATAAATGGCACAAACTAATTTTAAAGCTGCCACTGAAAGCATCAATCTGATCAAATGAATTGAAATCCTCTTCAGGGTCTAGCCTCATAGCTATACTCTCATATTTGTGTTCTCTTAAAATGATAAGAAAGCCTCGGAATCCTTCAATGGTTAATAATGACAAGCACATACATAACTCTCTGTTAAATCTTCTCTCTTCTTTTATTGCCTGTATGGGGTGTAATTGGTGGTGTTGATTTTGAATGGAATTCATTGTGATTTAAAGTTGGAATATTTAATGTAAAATATAAAATCGTTTTTCAAACTGTATTTGAACATTATAGCAATAAAATTTTATTCGATTTTTAGTGAATGATTTTACCATTAGTCGCTCAAACTGGTCGATACTAATGATATTTTTTGACAGTAGATCATCCATAAGCTTATGGCCATTTTTAAGATTGTCAACAAGGTGTTTGTGGTTGCGTTTTAATGTTAAAGATATTTTTTTTAATTGTGTCATTATTGGTATTTACATAAGACCGGTATTAGTTCTATAGATTGTAAAGTTCGAGTTGTATTATTGTTTTACTTAAGTTTTCTTTTATGTAGGTGAAAAACTTTCGAAACCAAAATTTTATAATTACTATTTTAATTTTATATTTTTAAAAATACTTTTCAGCTCGATGTATGTTTTGATACTCTTTTAACAAAAATCATCTTCTTTTTATAAGCTCAAAAGAAGTTAAAAGAACCAAAGCAACGCACTATAGTTGCAATAATATATAATTAAAAAAAAATAATAAAATACTTTATATATTTAACTTTTTCCAATATTATTCGTTTAAATACTCTTAAGCTTTTTGGTCAAAAGTAAACTTAACTCCAAAAGTTTTTCTTTTTTATTGTTTTAAATGTATTTCCTTTTGGTGTTCTACTTTTTTATTTCTCCTCATCAAACTGTCTTAACATTGCAGTATGATATTGGCTCTAATGAATTTTCCACGTTTAAAAATCTTTCAAATTATTATAAACACTGCAAAGATCTTATTCAAGTCAAATTTATATCTGCAAACGAAACCTACTCATGTCTGTTAGTACTGAAATAATAGAAGATTTAATTAAGTTCATAGAAATTAATTTCCAAAGTCAATATTTTTATTTAAAAAATTGAAATAATATATTATCAAAACATACAATTATAATTTAGTATCGATGAATAACTCAGGAACTCTTGTAGATACACAGACCCTGATTTAGACGTCTGTTGGTATTTTTCACTCAAGCATCGAACAGAAAAGGTCATATCTGCTGTGAAGGATTTATATTCCATTCTTTTACATATCCACCACTGGAGGACTTTCAATGAAGTGGATGAAGGTCTCATTCTTAATGAAATTCCAACCAATAAGAACTCCAATGATTTGAATATGACCAATAGGAGTATTCCTCGATCCAATAAGAATAATGAGCTATTCATAAGTAATTCATTTCTTCCATACTTTTTTTATAGAGATAAAATGCTGAAAGTTCATTCAACTGATGTAGGTGAAGATGAAGATGTGATGTACAGTATGGTGACCAAAAAACAGGAAGAAGGAGGCATCAGTGGACGAGTACATCGAAGAATTTTGTCTTCTGTTTACACTGAGGTACTTTTTATTGTCTGTTATAAGTTTATTTATAGACATAGCTCGATAATGGAAGTTCAACTTATGAAAAACTTTGTGTGGATAAGTTAATCATAACCTGAAGAATAACACATTGAGAAACATAAAAATACATTCAAAGAAATAATGCAAAAAAAACAGGCAGGCATGTAGAAATATAAAACATGCACATGCACACACACACAAAGAAACACACAAACAACCACCCAACTAGTACAAGAGACAAAGACACTTATACGACGATCACCCATTCATGGATCTACCTGCAATGACGTGTCCTACCCCATGTGATTACTCATCCAATATTTGGCTGACCAACTTTCTGATCTCTCTAGCTTGTAATATCATTCTCATTACATTTATATTCCTCAGTCATTTGAGGATGATGCATAAAAGTGGGATGCTATGAGGATTGGTGACTCACTGAGGGGGCGGTGCTTTGAAGACTGGGGTTTCCATGGAAGGATGGCTGATGGGAGGAGATGGTTATGATGGTTGGTGAATTGGTGGCGAGATGGTCAAAATGGTTGTTGTTTTGAGGAGGTTGAGTGCTTTGATGGCTGGGGAATTTATGAGGTTTTAAGGGGGAGGAGAAGGGTGGGATATTAATAGGGTTTTTACTCAAAATTTAAGTCATTGTTGTCGGTCTTTTATTTTTTATTCTATTCAAAAATACTCATCAGTCTTGTGTTCATTCTCATGTTTCCATCATCTTCTACACTCGGCTTTTATTTCCACAACATGTATCATTCAAATCAAATTCATTCAACTTCTATACACTTTCTTCTTATTACTTGAATGTTTCAGACCATCGTTTATAAAATGTCTCATAACCGCCTGAAACAAGAGTTGAATCTAACTGATCTGCTGCCTAGCGAGTGATTTCCACAAGCAATAGATAATCATATATAATATGTTAGCTTCAATCACGGTATTAAATTCTGGTTATTTTCATCATGTCATCAATGATTTAACTCATTAGATTTTTTTCTCAAAATCCAACTCTTTATAATGTCATCTTTATCTTTTATATTGTCATTTAATCTTCAAATTTCATAATCTGATTAAAACATTATCGTACGGTGATTTTGTTCTTTCGTGTTTTCTAATTGTTACAAGGCGTTTTGGGTTCGAATCCCGTCTAGGCAACACCTTAGCCCCCTTAAATGGTGATATATCACTTCATTTCACTTTTAACACTTAATATTAACTTTTATGATGCATTTATTAATTAAAATTAATCGTTTAAAACTCACACATTTCTTCACACACACAAACACAAATACACACAAACATATGTATATACAAGAAATTGAATTTTTTTATAACATACTTTTGTATCTTACACAAGGTTATAGATGTCTTACTAGAAATAAAAGTAACACAGATTTCCAAGTATCTTTCCCATATCCACCAGCATAGATTTCTCTTCAAATCACAGATGCCCTAATAAAGGCAGACAAATGGCTGCGTTGTTTGAGTGATGGTGGTGATTATTTTTAAGCTTATCTTCTCTGCGGTCTTTTGTTGCTCACTTTACAATAGTTTTTCTACGCAGAGTGAGTTTTATAGAATTTACTATTATATATTCTGTTAATTAATCTAATTAGATTATACTGCTGTACATGTCCCAGTAACTGGATTTGACAGCAGTCGGCCTAAACTATATAATATCAAATTTATTTAATATTATTTATATCAAAATTTTTGTGACGTAACGTGCTTCTGTAAGCTGATGAATTAGATTAGTAGTGCCTCCGATCTTCAGTGCGGTGACATGACGTAATTTTTTTTTCATACTTGTCTATCAGCCATAGGAGTACGTAATTCGTTAAAAGTCAGCCTTGTGTCTTTTTGAAGTACGTCTTTCAGTGTTATACTTGGACGACCTCTTTCGGCGTCCAAAACAACAGAATTTTTGCAGGCTCGTTGTGCCGAGCTACATGTCCAGCAAGCGCTAACCATCTATTTTTGATTATGGTAGACAACTTTGGAATTTGACAGTATAGCTGACCATTTGATAGGCGGTGCTTCCAGGAAATATTTTTGATCCTTTGGAGCATGCAAGTGTAGGTGCCATCAACTTTCTTCCCTGCAGCTTTGGTCATTACCTTGGATTCACACCCGTATAGCAGTATGGACTCAACAGTAGATTTATGCGAGAGTTTCAGGTTTTTTTTAGAAAGTTGAGAGCGCCCCATGATTTTCCTATTCGGGTGTTGATCTCTCGAGAAAAGTTGGTGTAACCTCCCAAGTAAAGAAAATCGTCAACCCTTTCAATTTCGTCACCATTCATAGCATCAATATGACTCTCCACAGAGGGATTGAATTATGAATTAGAACAGTTTAGATTCTTCAAGCCAAAGTTACAAATACAAATTTCCTAAAAAATAAATACTGTGTGTTTTTTGACCTTACAAAAATTAGATACTTTTCTTTTATTAGAAAAAAGAGTTGAATTGATAGTCATGTGTCCAGAGAAGTAAAAAAACTAAATATATTTCAATCAAAAATAACTTATATAGATATAAATACTATTTTAAAAAATCAATAACATTTTGATAAAATTTCTATAAAAACCCAATAAAAGTTGAATTCTAATGGCTGCGAAAGTTTTATATTGATGAAAGCTTATTTGAGTAATCACTCATCTTAACTACTGCAATGTTGCGCAGGGCTGTATAATCCTGATTAATAGGGTGCTTAATAGGTTATGTGTTGTCCTATTAAAACAATGAAATTCTTTTATTATATAAAAGCAACAATTATAAGATTTTATTTATTATTTAAATTTTTTTAAAATTTCGTTTTGATATTTTTGAGATTTTATTATCAGGTTTTAAAAGTGAATTTAAAAAAATTTTATCATAAATTAAAAACTAAAATACTAAATCATTCTTTAGTTATTTATTTCTTTTTTTCATCTTTTTTGGAGTAATTCTTCTTTCTCCATTTTGTCCTTCTGTTTTGAAACCACACCTTCGACATAATTTAAATCCCTTTAAATATTCTCGCCTGATTCCAAAATCTTGATACACTCCCTAAAAAATAAAATCTATATAAAAACACACTGAGCAACAGGTGCAGAGTATTGGACCAACAGTGAATACAATCTACTTAAACAGTCATTCTAATATTTAATTAACTAGTTTAATACCTGTTTAACCAACCAATCTGGTGCCTTCTTAAGCGACCAATCTAATATCTATTTGGACAACTAGTATAATGTTCTACCAACTAAGCTACACATGTCGCTAATTTGAGCATAACCTTCGAACTACTAAGTGGCTAAACACCACCATAACTCACTGTATGTTCACAACCCAGCATGTTTGAAAGTTAATCACTAATAACACAAACTTTTATTTGAGCTTCCCTCATTCCCAGCTCTGTAGCCAACAGACTCCTGTCTCTTCCCGCCATATACTTCGTCTCTTCAAACAACTTTTCCAGCACATTAATCTGCTCTCGAGTGAATGTTGGCCTTCTGGTGTGTTTCTCATCGAACTTCAAAGAGCTTTCATCACTGGTAGGCTGGTTTCTTATTGATGTGGTGGAAACAATAGAAGCGTTGTCTCCAAAACTCACGTCAAAATCTTTTGTGTTTCTATTATTAGTATTTTCTGTTGGCTTGTTGATGTGTTCCAGTCCTTCCACTGACACATAAGAGTGTTTGCAGTAGTGTTGAAGGTTGGAGAAGAAAGGATATTTTTGAAAGCTCATAGCTTTTCAACAATAGCTTAATTTTCCAAAGTAATTAGATTTTAATACTTGTAAAATATTTTTTTATTAAGATTTTAAAAATGTTATAAAATATTTATACTTTATTAATAAAATTTCAAATATTTGAATACATCAGCACAAATATACAGAATTTAATATAATATTCAACACAGGACCAATCACAGAGACCAGTTTGAGACAGACAGCGTTAAGCGTGAGGCCTTTGAAAAACTATCCTTATATATATGGCGACGAGTATGATTAAAGTGGAATCAACTCAACGTTTCTTGTGTCGTGTTTATATCGATTAAAAATTTTTATTTTCCATTAATTAGTTATTCAAATTTTATTTATTTTTGTTATAGTTAGTGTTAATTTTTTTTTGTTTATTTATGATTCATTATTTCCTTTATTTGTTTCTACCCCATTCAAGCATTTTATTCAAACTGATTATTATAATTAACATCAAAAAGAATAAATAAATTTCTAATTTTTTAATTTTGATTTTAAAATTCTAATTAAATCATCATTATTATCACCAAGTCTAATTTTACCCGCTCAAACTCAAACCAAAAAACCCCACAGCGTCTTAAAATTATCATCAAAGGATCCACTTAGATGTTGAGATAGGCTTATTGTTAAAAGATTCAAACGATACAAGACTTTAAGATGCCTGTATTGAAATATACTGAAAATATGATGATAGAATATTGTCTTTGTATATATATATTTATCTAGGCGAATGATTATATTTATTGGTCTAATGAGGGAAGTGTTTTCTATTATTATTATAATACAAAAATTAATTGAATTGCAAGTATATTTAAAATTGTTACTATATTTTTTTTGATCGACTTTCAGCCGCCCCATATTGGGGTTATAAATGTATACCGTTATATGAGAATAAATAAAATTAGAAGCTTTATAAATATAAGTGTATCAAAAAGGTTTGTATAACAAAGAGCCAATGGTGTGCGTGGGTTATGGCATATATATACTTTGGCACGTTTGGGTTGGTTATATAGATCGATGATAGACTAAATTTTTGAATTAATGGCTATGAAAATCAATAAATAAACATTGAAATAGTTGGCAGAATGGCACTCTGGTAAGATCTGTAATGTTGAAGGTTTAATGAATTAACTATGTTGCTATTTATAGTTTCTTAATGATAGGCACGTGACCAAACTTAAAGAATATAGTTTTGCGTTTTCATCTGTTAACAAAGATGAGTTATATTAATTAAAAATAGTTCGAACCTTTTTTTTATATTAAAGACTTCAGAAAACCGCAGGTCTTCCGGATTTTTGAGCGTTTAACTGCATTGATTAATACGATGGATGTTTAAAGAATTAAAAATTTTTTTTAATATACAAAAAAATGAAAAAATAGTGAACAATAACAACATTAATAATTGAATAAATTATTAAATAGAAAATAAACTCATAATAACCAAATAAAATATCAAATAATAAACAATATATTAAGAAAAAAACAGTCAAAAAACAATAAAAATATTAAATAATAAAAAATAGAAATTATAAAAGATTTAAAAAAATGAAAAGGGAAAAAATTAATGATAAAAAGCCATGGTCAATCGAACAACATGGAATCGCTGTACGGAGTGACGATGGTGAGGCTGGCGTGTTTGGGGCCCTTTAGTGATAATAATAATAATATTATTATTATTATTATTATTTATATTATTATTGTTAACAATATCTTCATCATCATCATTACTATTATCATCATCATTCTAATAGTTATCATCCTCATTATTACCAGCAATATCAAAATCTTTAAAAAATGAACGCCGATTGGCGGGAAAGTGAAACTGACATGAGGGTTCGAGATGGGGGTCTGGTAATGGGACTGTCTGAAGGATGCTTCTAGTGCTCCTATGTTCTTCATGTATTGAGCTAGCTTAGCCTCCACCTGGTTGTGTGTGTATGTATGTATGTATGTATGTATGTATGTATGTATGTGTGTGTGTGTGTGTGTGTGTGTGTGTGTGTGTGTGTGTGTGTGTGTGTGTGTGTGTGTGTGTGTGTGTGTGTGTGTGTGTGAGTGAGGGTGTGTGTGTGTGTTGTTATTTATAGGATCGAGTAATGCGCTGAATCAAAGAGATGCATTTTTATATATTATGACAGATACAGATGGTCTTTCTTAGTTTCATATAGATTATTTGATAAGTTCCCAGATCAGATACACTTCATAGATAAGTTCATATACAGGTACTTTTATAGCTCCTTATATCATTAATTATACATTTAAATATATATCTAATTGTAATCTTTCAAGCCAAACATAAAAAATCAAATAAGAACCCTTTTTGAATTTTATTTTACTCCACGAAGCTTTTCGTAAGATCAACTTACATTCTCACCATATTTTTTGTTATGCATCTCATGGTATTACTGGATATCTCATTATATCGTTAATTGTATAGCTAATAACATAGGCTCACATGCCCGTACCTTCTTAGTTTTGCTGTGCTGAATCCTTAAAAGAGAGAATGCCTCAATCCTTCTTTTCCTCTCTTTCTCCAACTCCAAAACCATTTTGTCTACTTTCATCTCCATATTTTTAACGCAGGAGTCATTTTCCATCTTCACCCTGTTGTGGGTGGATGATGGAGGGATGATGTGAGGGAATGTACTGAAGTTTTGTGGGGATGTGATATGAGATGGATGGTTTGGTGTGGTGGATGGTGGTATAAATGGTAGTGTGGTGAGATGAATAATAGAATGACGTTGTGTGAGGTTGTGAGGTGGATGATGGTATGAATGGTGTGTTGTTATTGGGCCTATGGTGAGGTGCGATGGCTAGTGTGATATGATGGTGTGAGGTTGCGAGGTGAGAATGATGGAATGGGGCAAACAGCACTAACTGGATGTCGCTCTTTCTGCTCGAAGTGATTTTCTCGCCAAGTTTGTCTAATGCTTTGTTGTGTTCTTCCGTCAAACTTTCTAACTGAACTGCGGTGATTAAAATGTTGGTGCAAAGATGCTTTCCTTGCTAATAAAGAGTTCAAATATGACAAACTAAACCTAACTTTTGTGCTCAACATCCTTTGACCTGATCAACTGCTGCAGCACTAGTACCTGAGTGTGGATAGAATGCATTTGTTAGATTATAATTAGAGAAGATCACATACAAACGGTGAAAATTATAATTAAAAATCGGGTTGGAATATTGTGAGAAGGGTTAAGCACTTGAACAGAGTGGAAAATGCAACAAAAAAACAGAACTACTTTATAATAGCAGGGTTACTTCATAGCAAAAGCAACATACCACTTCTACCTTCCCCTCCCTCTCTAATACCTTTTTCTCTTTCCCCCACCTCCTTTCTTCACCCTTCTTTCCTCTCGATCCTCCCTTCTTTCCTTCCCCCTCCTCCTTCTCCTCATTCCCCCTTATAAAGGTGAGCCACCTGTTTAGATAAGAGCCTCGTAGAGTGTTCATTTTTTCTCCTTTCTTCCACCATCTCCTTCCTCATCTCTTCCACCTCAACCATGAGTTTCTTTTTATCCTCTTCCATCCATCTTTTTTCATCCTCTATGTCTTCTGTTCTTTTTCTCGATCTTTCTATCTCTTCTTTCAATCCATCTATTTCTTCGTTTTTTCTGTTTAGTAATGATTTCACTATTGCTACTGTCCTATTTCAACTATTAATAATATTGCATCTATCCTTGCTACTCTTTCTACTACTACTACTACTACCACCCCCACCACCACCACCCCTCCTACTACTACCACTATTTCTGAATTATAATTTTACTTTTTGTTCAAGCTTCGCTGTTGTTCTTCCAGATCTCTTATTTTATCCCTCAGCTCTGCATCGTGGTTTGAGCTTGCTGCGGATTTAGTACTGCACTGAAGAATGCGGGTTGGTGATTAGTTGTTATAGCTTGATGATTTTCTAGCTTTATAACTAACCAGCTTGGAAATTAACTAACTAACTAACTAACTAACTAACTAACTAACTAACTAACTAACTAACTAACTAACTAACTAACTAACTAACTAACTAACTAACTAACTAACTAACTAACTAACTAACTAACTAACTAACTAACTAACTAACTAACTAACTAACTAACTAACTAACTAACTAACTAACTAACTAACTAACTAACTAACTAACTAACTAACTAACTAACTAACTAACTAACTAACTAACTAACTAACTAACTAACTAATTAACTAACTAATTATTACACTATTTCTACTACAAAACAAAAATCTTTACATCCATGGGGTATGTTTGAACTTTGAGCTGGCTTGGCCTGCAAGCGTTTTCCATCCTCATCTCCAACTCATCTTTTTTCTAATGGGTTTCATAATAATAATACTAATAATAACAAGAATAATAAAAATAAATTAAAAAAATTTGGTACCCTTTCAAAAGAGTTAAGCTTCGATTCTACGGACAGAAGCTTGTGAGCATAATCTGCTTTCAACTTTTCCACCTGGATGAGTCATGAGTGGCAGTGGTGTTGGAGGTATTTGGAGGTGATGCAGCAATAAAGGAAGGTATGCATTCATTCAAAATTCATCGGTGTGTGTGTGTGCGCGTGAAAGAATGAATGAATTGATGGATGGACTAACGGATGGAAGAATGGACACACAAACCTGGCCCATCACGGTGACCTTGGCAGCCTCCATAAGTTCATCAATCACTTTCTTCAACCTCGCCACTTCAGATGCTGCCTTGCATTCCTTCATCAAGCACTGTTGATGATGAGTGGTTGGGTGTATTATGGGGGTTAATGAATCCCCATGGTTGGGTGCATAATGGGGGTGAATGGCTTACTAATGCCTTAATAGTTAAAACATCATAGGGTGTTATAAACCTTCATAAAAACAACAACCCCCTACCATACCTTATCTCGTTGTTCTAGGGCCTTCTCGACCAACAACATATTACTGGTAGCAACTTGTCGCAGTCCTTCAACGTCAACACTTTCCTCCAACTTCTGTTGCTGTTGCCGAAGCCGATGTTGCTTGTTATGCACGTCTGCTTTTTGTTCTTCCAGTTGTTGCTTCAACATGTCGTTCTGATTTTTGAGTTCTTGCAGTTTTGCTTCTGTTCTGTGTTGTTGTCGGTTGGTTATTGTTGCTGATGAATTATTGAGACATTTCAAAACTGTATTTTGGCTGCTTTTTGTTGCTATAAAAATGAAGATCTATCTAAATGATTATATTACCGTTAACTTAGGTATTTTATTTTTTATAAGTTTATTATAACAATAATTTAATTTATTATTATCATCATCTTAACAAAAATGCCCTAACTTTTGGTACAAATCTTTATACAATGAGATGAAGGCATTAGATGTTTCCGCGGTGTAGCCACTTGAGAGGTAATTCTCAATAAACTGAGCGTCCACGTCTTTGAAGGTCTGTGTGGGTGTTGATGGTTGGTAGTGATGGTGAAGGATGGGTGGTGAGTGGTTGGTGATCAAGTGGATGATGAGTGGTTGGTAGAGGTGGTAGTAGTGATGGGGTGGCGGGAAGAGGATTTTGGTGGTGGTAGAGATTAAATGACGGGGGTGGTAGTGATGATGAGTAGATGGGGAAGAGTGGTGGTTTTGTGGAAGTGGTGAAGAACAGAAAGAATTTTTAAAATAATTGATTTTAATATTTTCCAGGTTACCTCGTCTGTTAGATCGTCGAAACCTGCTTCCTTGATATCGTCCTTGAGTTGATAGATAGATAGATAGATAGATCGATAGATAGATAGATAGATAGATAAATAGATAGATAGATAGATAGATAGATAGATAGATAGATAGATAGATAGATAGATAGATAGATAGATAGATAGATAGATAGATAGAAAGAAAGAAAGAAAGAAAGAAAGAAAGAAAGATAGATAGATAGATAGATAGATAGATAAATAGATAGATAGATTGATTGATAGATAGATAGATAAATAGATAGATAGATAAATAGATAGATAGATAGATAGATAGATAGATAGATAGATAGATAGATAGATAGATAGATAGATAAATAGATAGATAGATAGATAGATAGATAGATAGATAGATAGATAGATAGATAGATAGATAGATAGATAGATAGATAAATAGATAGATAGATAGATAGATAGATAGATAGGTAGGTAGATACCTTCTCCTGGTCCACTCCATCCATTTTTGAACTTCCTTCAAACACTCCTTCTTTTAGGTACGGCGTTTGGGACCTCCTTCATTTTATACGTTAAATTTTGCTTTTTTTTTTCTATTATTAATATTTTTTTTATTATAATAACAAAAAAAAATTTTAATTGTTATTATTATTATTAAAAACAAAGAAAAATAAAAGAAAAATTATTGCTACTGTGTCGACTGCTTGAGCTTGATGGTCAGGTCGTTGATCTTCTCTATCTCACTCTACCGTTATAGTAACAATAAAAATAGTAATAATAATAATAATAATAATATCAACAGGAAAAATACTAAAAATAGCAATAATAATAACCTCATATTCATCCTTCCCTTCCCTGAACTTGCTTATGAGAACGTCATATTCGTCCAGCAGGGGGCTCACCATGCTTTATTATTTTGATTATTAGTATTATCATTATTATCTCTATTAGCATTATTCTTTTTTTATCAACTTTATTATATAAGTACTAATTTATTTTAATATAAATATAGTGGACCAATAATGTCGATTTTAATTTTATTTTATATTGATGTTTTAATAATAAAAATATTTTTTTTTATTATACAGCAGTTAACAAGTGTTATTATTAGCACAAATGCATATTGATGAGCACCTCTTGTCCACAAACATGGGTAGTTTAGCATTCATTGCACAAGTGCCATCCTGCCATACCGAATTTGATATTATTCAAATTATTATAAATTTTTTAAAGTATTTTAGTAAGCCATCTATTTTAGTGCTCTTAAATGGGGTTTCAGTTGCGCAATTGATTGATTTAACAGGGCGCTATGTAAATATTTAGTGAATTTAGACACCCCACTATACTGGGGAAGCTTGTGGATTTATGAGCATGGCATTCATCTATTTATTCATACACTAAAAATTTTTTTGAACGAAACTTTTTACACTTTTTGTTAAAAAGCCAATCTAAATATCATCGTTATAAATCGATTTTTCAGTCAAAACAGCACCAGCTCTAACGAAGTTAAACCTATATATTTAAAATGTGACACATATTTACCGAATCTTCCGAAGTTTCTTCATTTTTTTCATTGTATACTTTGGTGTAATCCTTTAGTTTCAGATGTAGATCGTCTACTAAAAGCAATTATATTATGTATTTTCAATTTTTTGAAATTTGAATTTAACATTTTGAACAATTTATTAACTGGAAAAATTATGGCTATCTATGTAGAATTTATATCATTACTAGACAGCAGATTTTGCAAATATGGAAGCAATACTTTGAAATGAAGTACGAACCTTGAGTTTTCAAATATTTCATTTTTTTATTTGAATTTTGCAACATTTTGTTGAGTATACTTAGAGCATTTCGATTTGTTGAAGTTTCTAAATTTTATATTTTTTCTTTAAAATCGTTGTCATAGATTTAGCGATGGACAAGAATCGGATAAAAATTAAAGGGATTAAATGTGAAATAAAAATTTATCATTTTTGAAAAATTAATTTTAATAATAAATTTAATAATAAACTGAATAAAATAATTTATTTTAGTTGGTGAATCTTTATATAGAAGCAGGTTTTGGATCTGCTTATTGCTCATAAAATTGAAAATATTGAAAATTGAAATTTTATTAACAAATTCTAAACAAAAGTTTTAAAAAGCTCTAATATTTAAAATGTTCGCATTACGATTTTTCTTTTTATACAACAGCTTTAAACAAATTTCGCACGTTTGTTTTTTGAATTAAAATATATTCTTATAAACAGCATATAAAGAGTAGAAAAACTTAAAATTTAGTTTTATTAAAATTTTCACTATTGTTTCGTTGGATTGTTTACTCATTCGAAACATTTAAAAGTAGTTAGATTATGCAAAAGCGAAAAATAAATTAAAATTAAACATCTATGATAATAAAAAAATAATTGAAAGTTAAAATTTTATTAGTTAATAAACTTTAAATAAAAATGGCGAGTTCGGAGCAGTTGAAAGAGCAGGGCAACAAATACTTTAACTTGCAGAACTTTCCAGACGCCATAAATTACTACACAAAAGCCATTGTAAAGTTTTATTTTACAAATTACAAAAAATTGAATAACTTTTCCACAATCTGTAGTCATATAAAATTGATGAAGTTCATTTTTATTCAAATACAACTTAAAACTATTTTTAAAATTAAAAATAACTTTAAAATTCCTCACAAATCTCAATCCTCAAAATTATTTCATCATCCTTATGCTTCTTTAGTGTTACACAAATACTTACTCTTCACAATCCCCCAATTACAAGATCAGAAACCCCGATGTACCCAACTACTATACCAATCGAGCCTTATGTCACTTGAAGCTCAAACAATGGAGGCAGGCTGCAGATGACTGTAACAGGTTCTTTTAACAAGTGCTTTATTGAGAAAAGTGTCAAGATTTTTAAATGGTTTTTTATATTATATTAACAAAATACATCCAACTTTGTTGAGGAAAGTACCAAGCTTTCATGGCTGAAATCATACTTATACATTCACTCATTCATTAGTATAAAGATGAGTAATTTTGAAAGCCCAAACTTCCACATAAGCACACATACACACACATGCATACATAAACTCACACACACACATAAACACACCTTGCACCTTGGAAGTGGGTTATCAACTTGACAGTAGGTGCACTGAAGATTGACCTTTGTAATCTTTCTTCATGTGGTTATGGAGTCCTTGTTTTTTGAACTTATTGCTGTTAATAGGGCAATGATGTAATGATGTTGCATCACACACAAACACACACACATGCATGCATGCATGCATACACAAACTTTCATACACACACACACAGAGCTTTAGAGATGCAACCGAACCATTGCAAAGCTTATTATTTCAAAGGAACTTCACTCTTTGAGCAGACCCATCTCACGGAGGCTAGGTCTTGTCTTCTTAAAGGTTTCCATATTATTAATATTTATTCAGTATTATTTTTATTATTATTACTATCATTTTTTGCTTTTATTATTATTATTATTATTATTATTGTATTATGATTTTTATCATTTACACACACACACACGCACACACCAGCTCAAGCTCTAGCCAAGGACCAGAATGTCAAAGTGGGTGATGAAATCAACAGGTTACTCAGGCAGATCAAGCACAAGGTTGGTGCTTTTGTTGTCATAGAATCATAACACTAATAATAAAAATGATGATAATCATAACAACATTAATAATAAAAATAATAATCATAACAAAAATAATTATTTACAACATAACAAAAATAATAATGTTCAAAATAAAATAAAATTATAATCAAAAATTAGAAACAAAAGCAATTTAATAAATAATGATTATTATATCATTTCCATGATGACGTACTCATAAATCAAACAATGATGTCATCATTATATTTGGCCGGTAATGGCGGCATATATGAAAAGTTAATCACGATTTTAAAATTTTTAGATAATTTAAATCATCATCGTCATTATTGTTTCATGTCTGTTTCCAAGAAAGCATTGGTTGAAATATTCTTTTTGGATTTGTTCTAATAATAATAATAATGATAATATTTTTTAAAAATAATAAGCTCAAACTTAGTTATATTGGTGTTTAAACCAGCGAGTTTCAAAACCACTTGATATTTTTAAAAGCAACAATACATCTATACCAACATTCAATTTAAACATATCAAATTAAAATCAAAATATCAATTCAAACCATCTAATCCCTCGAGTCTCTATTAATTCATTCAAAATAGCATAGCTTGAATAACAATTGTATGCGAACGACTAACGTGGGATTAGCTTACATCATCTACCTCTGTCATATTTGATATATGCCTGCATCATTAGAATTTTTGAGACAAGGCACGCCTCTTTGAGATACAATTTTTACGTTGTTTTCATTATAAATGGTGCGTTTATTTTTGTGGGGTTGTGTTAATTTTAGCTTATTTACACTTTTATATCACCATACTCATCACCACCCTCACCTCTTTACAACCACCTTCACTCTATGGCAGTTATTTTGAACATAATCACCTCATCTCTATAGCAGCAATCACATCCATCTTTTTTTTAATTGTTTGTGAAACCAACACCACGCATTTTTCTCCTTTTAACTCACTTTTTTTACTGCCAACTTTTCTTCTTATCACCCCTTCACCACTTTTATTTCCTTTTTCACCTCCGCTCCTTCTTCCACTATTCCTTTTTCAAAACTCCTTTCTACCCACCTTCTACCAAAACCAGTTATTTATGGAAGAAGAGAAGATAAGGGTGACACAGGAGATAGAACTGCAGACAGAACTCTTTCAACTGCTTCAAAATGCTAAAAATAAGTACATGCCTCATTTTTTTTTTGTTATGTTTTCATGTTATATCACTGTTTTTATCTTTATTAGTTCATAATTAGATGTATTCTTATTTATTCAAATTTCATTATTTATGTGGTTTTCACGCTTATTTTTCATTAGGTTAGCTTAGCTTTTCCTTTTGCATCCTTGGGAGCATAGGGCTGCAACAACACTCCTCCAACGTACTCGGTTCTGACTGGTCTTTTTCAGTTCAGCTCACGTCATTTCGGTAGCCTTTGCTTTTGCCTCGATGCTTCTCCACCAGGTCTGCTTTGGACGGTCAACTTTTCTCTTCCCTTGTGTATTCCAGTTTAGGGCCTGTCTAGTGATGTTAGCTGCAGGCTTGCGTAGCGTATGACCTATCCATTCCAATTTCCATCTCCAGTGTGACTTGTTTTGTCTTGTTCCAAAGTTTTTCGTTGAAGACAACTTCTGGCCATCTGATGTTCAAGATGTTTCTTAGGCATTGGCTCGTGAAGTTTTGAAGCTTGTGGGTGATGGTATTTGCCACTAGCCACGTCTCTGAGCTATTTTTTTATTTCTCATTTATTTTTATTCTTTGTTATCATTTTTGTGTTTTTTCATTTATTTATCATTATTTATTATTATTAAAAATTGTAAAAAGGATTTGATTTATTGATTGATTACTCTTAGTATTATTGTTATTATTATTGTTATTATTATTATTATTATTATTATTATTATTATTATTATTATTATTGCAGAGAGTTGGAGGAGGCGAAGATGAAAGGAGACTCCCCAGAAGAGATTGAAAAAATAGAAAACAACTTTGTGAGTTGTCCTGCTCATAATAATAATAATTCAGTAATAAACATAATAATAATAATAATAGTAATAATAATAACACCAGTAATAATTATAATAATAATCTTACATCCATAGCTTGTAATAACTTTATTATATAGTTATTAGTATACATTGTAAGGATAATTAGCTATCGATGATATCCAGAGAATATCAAAAGGCCTTCCAGTTTCAATCAAATACTCTACCAATAATTGTTTTCAATGATTTCGTTAGAGAGGTTTCTCAGTTCACATTATATAATCATATTCATTCAAATTTTTGCTCACAGAACAACAAGTCTGAGCAGCTTAATGAGTTGTTCGAGCAAGTGGATGAAAGGAGGAAGGTGATTAAACGCACGTACAAACAAAACACATCTACAAACGTGCTATGCTCTGTCATTCGCCATCATTCACCCCACTTTATCACCCAACCAACCTCTTACACACCACCTAACAATCACAGCACCCACAAACCACCCAACCCCACCACCCACCAACTCCAGAAAAGAGACGTACCAGACGCATTATGCAGCAAGATCCATTTTGGCATAATGAGGGACCCGGTGATAACACCCTCAGGCATCACATATGATCGGCCTGACATCCTCGAGTCACTTAAGGTTTCAGGGGTTTTGGGTTTTGTTGTTGTTTTTCTTGTTTTTTATTATTTTTATTGTTATTTATTTTTTTTGTTATTATTATTTGTATTGTTTGTTTATTGCTAATATTGATTATTGTTAGTATTTATCAATATTATTATTTTTAACGATGCAAAACTATTTCTTGCTATTTATCATTATCATTTATTCCTAAAATTTAATTTGTTACTGCTAATATTGATTATTATTATTCTTATTAAATGCACAGTGTGTAGGCAACTTCGATCCAATCACACGTAAGAGTCTCACAGAGGACCAGTTGATCCCCAATCTCGCTCTAAAGGAGGTCATTGACAACTTCCTCGAAGAAAACCCCTGGGCAGAAGATTGGTGACATGGTGTTTGTGTACGTGTTATGGTGGTTGGTTGATTGCGCGCGCGCGTGTGTGTGTGTGTGTATTCTTTTTAGTGTGCGTGGCTTTGTATCTTTCTGGGTCTGAGTTTTTTTGGGTATATGTGTTTCTTTGAAAGTGTGCGTGTTTTATCGGTTGGTTGTGTGTTTGAGATGCATGTATGCCCTAGTGGCTGATTGTGCGTGTGCGTATTTAAGTGGGTGAAGGGGATTTCAAGAATGATTTTTATTGGTGCTTTGATCTTCTCATGGGTGTGAGTCAGTTTTTGTTTGTGGAGGGTAAGGAGGAGGATTTGAATAGATAGTGATCATAACCAACTGCTAATGATGGATGGATGGAAGGACATTTGAATGATGGCATATTCCATTACATTAGTAAATAATTAATTTTATCAATAAATATTTTTAATTTTGCTTCATACCACACTAACTACCACCCATATACGATGGCAAATATCAGGTCGCACAATATAACTAGGACTATCGTTATCAATGAAGCTTAATATTACCGAAATAATATTTTGTTTCAATTATATTGATAACAATATTATAATTGATATTAATATTTTAGTCTGATTTGGAATAAGGACATTGAAATTATTTGTCATTATTGTTATTTATTTCTATAGCGCTTAGTTTAATTCAATCTCAAGTCAGATTTCAATCATTCATTCATGATCTTTGTTCAGTACCTTTCCCTCTGAACTTCAGTAATTTTATTAAAATTCATATTACTACTTTTCACCTTTCTCAGTTCTGCGCTATAATAATAATAATATCCATATTAGATTATACTGCTGTAGGCGTCCCAGTAGCTGGGGTATACAGCAGTCGGCTAATGAAAGCCATTTTTAGTTGGGACAAAGTTTTCATAGAACTGCCAGCCCAAGCTAACGTCCAACTTGAAACTATCGGATTTCAAAAACCGCCTTGCCGTTGTCAATAAATAATGATCCTCCGCCAAGCCAAATGACAACGATACCAGGATATCAGTTTGTCGATACGTGTTACCGAACTCTACTGTTATCCAGGTTATAACAAGAAAGCAGTCTCAAATTGGAGACGCTGTCTTCGGTGCAGTTTAACGTCATGCCCAGGACCAAATAAAAATTAATATCGTAAATTTTACAAATACATATTGAAATTGATTAACTCTTTTCTGTTATGGTAATTGTCAATATTCATTTGTGAGTGATTTTAGTTTTTATTATTAAACGATAAATGAGAGGTGGTTTAAAAATATTCCATCCAAAAATCTTTAAACATGTCAAAGGCTGGCAATCATTCTTTTCTCCAATTAGTTACTAAGAAAAGAAATGTATACATTTAAAATGCATTCCTATCAATGTTCACAACCAGGATTCTATTCACTAAGGAATTCGAATACTTTTATTGGCAAAGTTCATTCACTTATAAAACTGCTTCACACTTCCATCATTTGGTGAGTAGACTCAAAACTGGAACATGTACAGCAGTTTTAATCCTTCAAGCCAAACGTATAAATTTAAATGAAACACTTTTAGGAGTTTATTTTATTGCACGAAGCTTTTCGCAAGTATTGCATTTGAATATGTACAGCAGTATAATCTAACTAAAATTTTTTAAAAATCTATCAAACATAATATATACAACAAGCTAAAACCGATCGAATCCATTTTATAACCCATTTCATTGAGTAAGGGTTTACGGTTATACTGAATCTAATGCTCTTGAAACCCCTTGACCAGCTCATGAAATCCCGTCCCTTGCCAGTCTATGATGTGGTAGCTTTTCTTTCCTGGGGAGTGTGCTGAACTTTAATGAGTATAACTTGCAGGTTAAGAGGTTGGAATATAAAATGATTTCCACTATAGACCACTCTGGCATGGCAAAAAATAACCCCTCTTCTCCTTCCTTTTCAAAATATCACGAAACACAAAGCTATCCAGCTAAGCATAACCCTACTGCCACACCTCTCATACACCAATCACCCCGTAAACCACCCACCCACCAATCCTAACGATGGTGAAGTTATTGGGGAGGATATGGGTACCGGGAGTGATAACGGTGGAGGGGTTGGTGATCTTCTGGTGGTTCACCCACACACCTCCCGCTTTCATTATCCTCTCAGCATCTCCTGATGTTTGTGATAATGTGTGAAAGAAATATATTTAAGAATTTAAATGAATTTATTGATGTATCTAGAAATATTGAAAATGGAAATTAACAAAAATCAAAAATATATACAATAAAAAATTTTACAAAACTATCAGCCAGAACGCATAAGACAAAAGCTCCAAGCTATATACTCCGCCCCTTACGTTGGCTGCTGAAACACCTGGCATACAGGAGTGTTTCTAGAACGGTGGTTCCTGGGTTGAGGGGTTTAAGGGTGGTCGGTGCACCCTTGAATGTCTCCTGTGTCATTGTAGTGATTATTATATTGACAATATTATTCAGTGTTAATGTAATGTAATGTAATATAATGCGGTATTTATAAAGCACTCTCCTTGTAGATCAGAGCGCTTGCTACAAATTTAATGTAGCGAAAACACTGTAGAACAGATACTAATTGTCGGCCCACATGGGATCGAACCCAGTAACTTTAGATAATTATTCTAATGCTCAACCATTGAGCTATAGGGGCAAACGATAGAAGGGTATTATGACATTGTTATATTTGTTATTGAAATAAAAATTATTAAATCATCAACTTGCATAGCTTATAGTGTCCTAGTGATGCTTCTTATGTTGATAGCACCAATGAACTATATTATGATATATATAGTGGCATTAAACCAAAAAACTAAATTATAAAACAACCACAAACCTGGAACTGTTTCCTGTTCAAAATGCCGAGTTTCTCAATAGATCCGTTGTACAAAGCCTCAGTACAAACCTGCGCAGACGTCAATCCTTCCTTTCCATGAATCATCTTCAGCACCTCTTCTGCAAGCGTCTTGTGTGGTAGCCTGTTTTTGGGGTTCTCTTTGAAGTTCTTCACTAGCTCGAAGCATTGGTCTTCGGATATCAGAGTGAATAGTAGTAGGTATTTTTTTATCTCTTCGTCTGGTGTTCTTGAAAGGTGCTGTGGTGATAATTGGTGGTGTAGTGTGATAGGTGCATAATGATGTAGTGAATAGTGGTGATTGGTGAAGTGTTTGGTGGTATGACCTGATTGGTTGATGGTATGCTGAATGGGGGTAAGAACATTGGGGAATGGCGGTATGACGTGATTTGTATGGTAGAAAAGACCTACAATACTCAATAAGGACTTGGAAGTATCATGACGTCAAAATCAATAACATTCATAATCTTTAAAATCATGACGTCAAATTCATGATGATCAATATTAGCATGAGAACAAAATGCTCCAAAACCTGATAAAGCTCGAAGGGTGAAGTCTTATCGGCATCCAGCCATACAGCATTGCCTGCAGATTTTCCTATCTTCTCTCCAGCTGGGGTCGTTAGGAGTGGGGTCGTTATACCTGTATTTGTGTGTGTGTGTGTTTTAGCAGTTTTTGATGGAAATTATAATAACGAAATCATTGAAAGATAAATACAATAAAAGAAAAACGAAAAAATATATTATTAAAAAAATATGGAAAAAAGAATTATATCAACAATAATAAAAAAAATAATAATAATACACAAACCATACACTGGGGTCTTGGAAAACTTGCTGATGAACTCGAAACCTGAGACAATATTTCCTGTCTGGTCTCCTCCTCCTATCTAAAAATAATAATAATAATAAGGATGATAATAATTAGAATATCAACAATAATAATAAAAACAATAAAAATAAATATGATAATAAAAATGAAGAGAACAAACAATAATAGTAATGATAAATAACAATATCGAGCGTTACAATGCATTATAAATTTTCAAAAAATTCACATCTAAAAAAATCATCATCACCATCGCACCTGGATACAACATCGATGGTTCTTATGGAGATGATACCAGTCGTAGGCTTGGAGAACCTGGTAAAGAAACTCAGTGAGACACAGTCCCTCGGCACTGCTTAGTCGACTCTGTACACTTGTGCGACTCAACATTTTACCCATCCTGAAGTGTCTGCCTACCTTCGGCGTGGTGGGTGGGAGGAGTGGAGGAGAGTTGGTAGTATGGGTAAGACATGGGGTGATGGTGGTGCAAAAGTATGGAGTAGGTGTGGAGGGAAGAGAAGGTTTGTAGTTTTAGTGGGTTTGTGGTAGTGTAGTGTGAGTTGTTAGTGGTGTTGAGTGGGTGGCTTGGTGGTGATTTGGGGGTAAGCACTGTATAAGTTGATGACATAGTGATTTGAGTGAATGTTTAATCCCTCATAATTTAAACCAATAATAATAATAATAACTATTATAATAATAATTATTATTGCCTTACAGGCAAAAGACGTTGAGGTTAGGAGGTAATGATAATGATACAAGCAGTCAAAACAACCTGCATACCTGCGTCAGAAATTCTATGACGTTTTTGTCTTTATACCACTCTCTGTTGTCTAGTATCCTTGAATAACAAAAATAATAATAATAATACGATAATAATAACAATAACAATAATAGCATTAATAATAATAATAATAATTGAACTTACTTTATAGGCAGTAGTGGTTTGTGATGATGGTGTTGACTGTTGTTGAAGAAGTTGCTGATGTTACCTCTGAGGCCTTCTATGTTAGCTTCTATCACTGATCTGCGGGTAAATGTCATTAATAATAACAATAAAAATAATTTAATTACTATCAAAATAATAATAATAATAATAAGTTATATAGCACCAAAGATAAAAAACTGAGACACCCAAAAATTCATATGATGTGAAATATTGCATGAGAATATTGGACATTATATCTATCTATCTATCTATCTATTATCTATCTATCTATTTATTTATCTATCCAAGAAATTTACATTCAAACTTAACACTATAAAATTTCATAAAAGCGCTATAGATAACAATAAGAAATTCTTATGCACAAAGCATTATATAAGTTGAGAAATGAACCTATCAAGTAGAGGTCGATCTTTTGTCTTGCCACTCGGATCACCTATTTCTGCTGTGGCTCCTCCTATCTTATCATCATTTTTAAACTCATTAAAATTCATTATTATTATTATTTATTATTTTTATTCTTTTTAATTTAAAAAATCATTATTTTTATTATTCTTTTATCCACTCATTATAACCATCATTACACGATCACTATGAATCAGCTCAAATCATTTGAATAATAAGCACAAATATTTTTGTATGAAGACCTTATATTATTAAGTTAGTCTGTAAAATCTACCTATATCCACCATTCCGACCCACCTACCTACATTCATCATCCCAACCTGCCTACTTTTATATTTATTCTAGCATATTTGAAATGCCCACTATCTCAACTAAGTACCACATCTACTACCCCCAACCAACCTACCACAGCGATGGGTTGAAATCCAGCTTTTTGAGCATGTAAAAGAAGCATAAGTGAGATGAGATTTCCAAGATGAAGGCTATCAGATGTGGGATCAAAGCCACAATACACAGATAATGGTGGATTTATGTTGGGTGCATTCTGGAAGAGTTTGATTAGGTCTGGAGATCTGAGAGTGGTTGTGGAGAAGAATATATTTATTGAAATTGAATTATAGTGTTTATTTATTATTGCTTCAAGGTTAGTTTTAAGCTATAACTAGCAAACAACCTCAATATTATGAACATAACAGACTGGATGAGAGTCAAATATTATCACATTAAATAATAATAAGTGTGTATAAAATATCTATAAACAACTTAAATCAAACCAACTTATCATCTGGAAAGTAATTGAGAATAAGTCCCCTGCTTTTGAGTTTTTCAAGATTGTTCGTATGAGACATGTAGAAAAATCTTGCAAAATCTGTAAATTTGGTTTGAAGTTTTTTTGTCAATATTTTTGACGATAAAAAAAACATTTTTGCGTGAATATTAAATTTTTCCGTGTGTTATAAAGATATTAGTGACTTTTGGCGACTCTACTTTATATATCGCCCATAGAAACAATTTTTAGCTTAATTTTGTAGCAATACAAAAAAATGATCGCGAAAAAATTTGAAAGTTTATAAAATTATTGTATTTAATATTAAAAATTCACGATTGTTACCATAACGATTTCAACGCAGGTGATCAAATACTTGGTAAATAACGAGACTTCTAATAGAAAATAGAAATTTAAAAAAAATCTTCTATAATGGAAACATAGTCATGTCAAACAAACTTATTTTGTGAAATTCGATGAATTAATAATGAATATGAACAAGCCATTGAGATACAAAGCCCCAATAATAATCATAAACGATGATAAAGAAGAAAAACCAAACCAAACAACAACATTGTCAACAAATATAAAAAGAGGGTACTCTTACAACAACACATTTTTCAACAACAACAACATCCAGACCACACAACAACCTCCCACCTCTCCCAACACTCCAATCAGCAATATATCAAGCAACAACAACAGTTACTACAGCAGCAATGTTGATTTCAAATATTGTTGCGATTTAGACAAATCTGTGTTGGTCAACAATTTTGAGAGAAGGGGTTGGAAGGCTGTGTCTTCAGATTGCCATTGGAACTTTTATTGGTAATGTCTTTCAAAAAGCATTTTTTCCAAATTTTTCATATTATAGTTGCTTTTTAAATTCTTTTTTCATGGAAATTTATTAGCGCGTTGTTATAACGTTGTTGAAGTGATAATTTCAAAAACATTTTTAGAACAAACGAACAAATAAAATAAATGAATAAAAAACTCATCATCCGATTTAAATAACCATATTGATAACTAAATAACTAACTACCTAACCATCTAACTAAATAATTAACTAACTGTTCAACAAACTAGCTACCTACCCCTCACCAACCAACCAACCACCCACCACTATCCAACACCACCTATCCAACCACTCACCCACCCAACTAACCATGCACTTACAAGGGCAACAGTAGTATCAGTAAAGAACCTCTTCGGCCTAGAGAATGGACATCGGCTCAGTGATGATCAGTTAGTGCTTTTTAAATAGATGTTTGTATAGCCCAGAGGTAGAGCATTAGACTAATTAACTAAAGTTACCGGGTTCAATCCCGTGTGGGCCGACAATTAACACCTGTTCCACAGTGTGTTTTCGCTACATTAGATTTTTAGCAAGCTCTTTGATCTACAAGAAAAAGTGCTTTATCAATACTGCATTACATTACATTATGCTATTCAGTACTTTAATTGTTCCAATACTAACAAGTTATATTAACCATGAGTAAAAGCCTTGGAGCTCTATTCAATTCATTCACTGTAAAAAACATATATTGAACGAAGCTTTCCGACAATCTATGTTTTGATCATAAAGCTTTTGAAATAAGCTAAAATTCTTAAGATAACATATATACATGATTAAATAAATACATGCTTTTAATACTAACCTACTATGTTAATATAATTAATCAATAACTTAACGGTTTTAATGACAATTTTTTTTTAATTTTGAATAATTTTATTGATTAAATTTCCAATAAAAAAAATTTTGAATAAAATTATAATCAACTATAATAAAATAAAACTCATCGCTTCTTTAGTATTATTGATTTTATCCTTTAATTAACACAAACATGACCATACAAGCTCAACCAACCAATGAAAATTCACCAAAGAATAGTCAACCACTTCCCAAACCATTACGAACTGACGAGAAAAGACCTAATGGTAAAGAACATCAAGAAATACCGCAAGGAACTGGAGAAGGAGGGAAGTTTTTTGGTGGAGAAAGACAGTTTTGGGAAGTACATTCATTTGGGTTGGAAGTCTTGTTAAGTTGTTGACTAGATTATTTTTTTTAGCTGTTTAACTAAATGTGGCGTTTATTTGCTACAATGTTACTTATAAATGTTTTCTTTTTGTGTTAGCTTTCATTTTTGCTATATTATTTTTCCATGCATTTTTAATTTGAATTTAATTTTCATTTTATATATTTATGCAATTAAAAACACAAACTAAACCGCATTAAACATCAACCGCAAAATTGCGCAGACTTCATTCCTGTGACGTACATGCTTCCCGCAGACTACAGTTTGTTTGTGGAAGAGTTCAGAAGGAACCCTTGTAGCACCTGGATTATGAAGCCTGCTGGAAAAGGTGTTGTGTGGATGGCTGGATGGGTGGGTGGAGGAATAAGTACCTAAATGGATGGATGGATGAATGGATGGGTGGATGGATGGATGAATGAATGGATAAATGAGTGGGTAAAGAAATAAGTACGCAAATGGATGGATGGATGAATCGATGGGTGGGTGGATGGATGGATGGATGAATGGATGTGGGTGGATGAATGAGTAGATGGATAGATAGATAGATGATAGGATAGAAGAACGAATGGATAGATGGATGGATGTATGGATGAGCATATTAGCAGCACCAATGAATAGATGTTTCTAAGACCAATGCTTCCAATCAATAACTAAGTTAATTTATTTCCCATCAATATTCTCCAAAAACTTAAAATCCTTCCCTTATAAAGCTCGAGGAATAGGAATCTTCCTCATTAACAAACTATCGCAGCTGAAAAAGTGGTCGAAAGACGGCAAAAGTTCATTGTTGGTTATTTTTAGATCAATAAAAAAACACATTCACATAAACAAACAAACAAACACACAAAAAACTATCTGCACATATGTGTAAATAGTTGTCTAAAAATACACATACACACACATCCAAACATATAAATACACATACAAACACATTCACACATATAAATAAACATACAAACACATCCACACATGTAAATACACATACAAACACATCCACACATGTAAATACACATACAAACACATCCACAAATGTAAATACACATACAAACACATCCACAAATGTAAATACACATACAAACACATCCACAAATGTAAATACACATACAAACACATCCACAAATGTAAATACACATACAAACACATCCACAAATGTAAATACACATACAAACACATCCACAAATGTAAATACACATACAAACACATCCACAAATGTAAATACACATACAAACACATCCACAAATGTAAATACACATACAAACAAACAACCTCATTAAAAACAACCACGCTCATGCATATATGACACCCTCCATCAACTTCATAACAAAACACACTCTCAGCTTAGGGGTGACGTCTAGGGACTTATATGTAATTTCTCGATATATCGACGATCCTTTGTTGATCGGAGGCAAGAAATTTGACCTGCGTCTGTACGTTTTAGTCACCTCTTTTAGGCCTCTACGTGCCTTTATGTTAGTGAGTGTGGGGGTTTGATGGGGTCGGAGGGGTGAATATTGGGTAGATTTGCTGGTATTATTGGAAACTTAAAGTTTTAATGAGCCCAAAATAATAATTTTTTCGGGAATACCACTAATTAATTGTTTTGGATTCGAGAAAAAAGATTCTTTTGTTTCCTTCCAGCACAACTATTCAACGTGAATTTAAAATTTAATTTATAAATTTAGTACAGTGCCATCTTCAAATTATGGCAAGGTTTTACTTGTTGAAAATTTTAGCTCAATAAAATTTTCTCTACGTGTTCTTATAAATCCTCAGAATCTAAGGTTTTACTGTATGAAATTAAAGTTTAAAAAAAACATACGATATTTCTAAAAACTATATATCTTATTATTTATTTCCCCTAACAACCATGACTTTCCCATCTTCCACCCGCAGCTATAGGCTAGGGTTCTGCAGATTTTGCACTGTGAGGTATGATAAGAACAGCAATGATATTGACAATATATTTGTCCATCTCACCAATGTCTCAATTCAAAAAGATGGGGTAGGCTGGACTTATTTGGTAGGCTGAAATGATAGGTTTAAAACAAAAATAACTCCACCTACAGCATGATTATAACAATATTCATGGGGGAAAATGGACAGTAAGTTATTTGAGGTTGTATTTGAGTGGCACCAGGTCTAAGGAGGTGGGTGGGGGTAGGAGAAGATGGGTGGAGGAGGTAGAGGATGGATGGGTAGTGGGAAAGGGAATAAGAAGGAAGATGAATGAGGGTAATAAATAAAAACCAGTATGATAAATATTAATGTTTGTTATAATTATCATTATCTAAATCACAATTTGACAAAAAGAATAATTTTAATAAATTTAAACCACTCGCCAGGTGGCAGACAAGTTGTTCGATGATATCAATTGGCTGATTGTTCACAGTCTCAAATCAGTAGCTGTGAGTGATAATAAAAAGAAATATTTGATTAATATAATTATGAAAATAAAAGGAAATTAACAATAAATAAATGAAATAAAATAATAAATAAATAAAAAAAATGAATAAATGGAAATTGAAAAAACTAAATAATAAACAAATAAAATATTATTTTAAAAAAATAGCAAAAAATATAAATTAAATAATAAATAAATACAAATTAAATATAAATATGATAATATACAATATAACTCCCATAATAAATAAACACATCAGACGTCGATGACCAACGACAAGCACTGCTTTGAAACATATGGGTTCTTATTATGATATTATTATGCTTATAAATTTTTTATTATGAAATTTTTATGTTTATTGAATTTTTTTTATTATGATGTTATTATGAGATTTTTATTGGTAAAAAAGTTATTATGATATTATTTAGATATACAAACGTGCTGTTATGATATGTATCGAAACAAAGCATTAGTATTGTTATTGATGTTTGTGAACAAAATATTAATTTAATAACACTATAATGACGCAAATACATTACCAGTTATGACATCATCATCGATAACAACCTCAAACCATGGTTAATTGAGGTGTGTTTGTTTGTGTACGTGTGTGTGTTTGTGTTTGTTTTTGTGTGTGTGTGTGTGTGTGTGTGTGTGTGTGTGTGTATTTGTTTGTTTTTTTTGATTGCTTGTTTTTTTTTTATTTTGAGTTAATCAATTCTTCAAATGCGTACGTGAAAACACATACACAAACACACAGGTTAACGCCTCACCATCTCTATCTTCCACCACGTCCACTGACCGCATTATGAAATACAAACTCATCAATGACGTCATAAATGTGGTTGTTCCTTCGAGAGAAGTTCTAGAGTGGGTGGTGGTGATGATGATGATGATGGTGGTGAGGATGATGAGGATAGTGATGTTGATGATGATGGTGGTGGTGATGATGATGATGATGATGATGGTGGTGATGATGGTGGTGTTGATGATGATAATGATGATGATATGGGGAAGATGATGGTGGTGGTGATAATGATGATGGTGATGAGGGGGAGGTGATGATGATGATGGTGACTAAAAAAATGTTTTTATAAAAAATTCTTAAAAGTTAATAACTATAATGATATCAAAAACACTTCGATGATAATATAAAACAAGTCAATGATAATATAAAAATATTAATTTTTTTCAAAAGTGTGCGCTACAAGAAGTCTTCCTCTGAAGATTGCTATGGCAACTTTGATCTGTTGTTAGAACATTTGCATTTTGAAAAAATTACTATCGTTATAAGTATCGTTTCGCATTTTTGGTCTTATCTTTTTTTATTATCATCATCACCATGATCAGATACGATGAAGAGCTCGCCCAATCAGACTTATTAGATCTTGAAACAAGAGGAAAACTCAACGCAGTTGGTTCTAAGTTGTCACGTGGATCTAAAAAAAACTCATCTAGAAAATGAGTAAATAACTAAAAATAAATAAGCTGAGTCATCATTTCTAAGCCATCATAATCACATGTGTCACTGTACCGTATGATACTCAAATTAAAACACTTTTAGGAGTTTATTTCACTCCACGAAGCTTTTCGTAAGATGAACTTACATTATCACCACCATCATCATCATTTTTTTTATCACCCCCATGTTCCGCCGTGTAGATTAGGAACGTACCCTATCTTCATCATCAGGCTGTTAGTGTTGGTCTTAGGATGTTCTTTGCATATTAAGAACTTGTTCTAAGAACCTATCCTGATGGGAGCAAACTGATGAAATAGTCTGTGTGGGGTCCTCTAAAAAAATTATCTTTAAACAAGATAAAATTAGTAAGCTCAAAGAATTACTGGAGGACAGGGAAGGATCCTTTAGATTTGTACCCTAAAAGGCTAGCAGCCCCACCAACTAGCAGGCCTAAACGCTAGGGCGTAGATGCCTTTTAATGTCATGCCTTGGACAGGTGCCTTTTAACGTCATGCCCAGAACCATCATTCTCACAGTATTTGTACCTCCACTTGATAATGTAAGTTCATCTCACCATAAGCTTCGTGGAATAAAATAAACCCCTGAAAGTGTTTTCATTTGAATATTTACGTTTGGTTTGATGCACTACAATGTACTAGTGTCTGACTGAAGCGATTATAAAAGCATTTTATTCGTTGATTTCTCTGTGAAAGCTTGTGGTCTTGATAATGATCTAGTGTTACTAACCAATTAGATTATCTTTGTTATTTTTATTATCCATTTTGTTTTATTGTTCTTTTATTTTTTACTTTTTATTATTTCAATTTTTTAATTAAATTCATAATTTTAGTAAAAACATTTAAAAATGCATTTATTTGCTTCTAAACTACAGACCATCAAATACAAGCAAGAAGTTCACTTTGAAAAATAAATTATTAACAGAAAATGATTGTTTAATATTAGTGATGTGTGTAATGAAACCTCTGAGATTCAGTACATGTAATAATTATTCGAAATGCAGCATAATGTTCAAAAAATAGTTTAAAAAAAAACAATAATAATAAGAATATTATTATTATTATTTTTATAAACTTTTAATTTTAACCATCACCCTCCACACTCACACAACCACATATACGCACACAACCACACACACAATTAAAAACAACAACATTTAAACTTCATAGCATTAAACGCCGCCCATAGACATTATGACGCCATAATCGGCTAACGACACGAAGCGCAACAAAGTTTCTTGATGAATGCGTTTGCACATGCGCTGTTTCCACTTGATGTCCAAGATTCACAAATTGCTGCTTTGTTTCCGTATTCACATTCATCTGTAGTGTGTGTGTGTGGTGGTGTTGTAATGTGGTGTGGTGTGGTCGGATGAAGATGGTTGTGTGTGGCGGTGGGATGGGGGTAAGGTTGTTGGTATAGTGGTTATGAATGAGGTCAAATGGTGAACAGTGGGGGGAGCTATAAAATATGATTTGTTTGTATAGTGGTGGTAAGGGGTGAGACAGTGATGTGTTGAGAAGAGTTGATATGAGAGTATTTGGTTGGAAGGATACTTTAGTCTTAGAATTAAAATGATTTTTTTTTGTTAAATCTCATTTTTCATCAAACAAACCATTTCCGTTTTGTTTTTTGAGCTCGGCACACGTGGCACAACACTTTTTCCGGTTTGAATCTTGGTAACACCCTCCATTTTGTTTCATGACGTCACAACCTTCCTCGTCGTCACAGCTTCCTATGAAGGTTTTTGTTGATTGGTCGAAAAATTTAAACGTTTGTTTATGCTTTTGTTTTGAGATTGTGCGTTTTATACTTTAGGTTTGTGCTTTGGTGTTGTATTGTATGATAACACTGGTAGAAACAATATAGACAATAATAAGATTAAAAAAAATAAAAATTTTGGGATAAAAAAAATAATTCCAACACAAAAAAAATAATGATAATAATATCATAATAAAACAACAACACTGACCACCCTGGGTGGGACCTCCAGAAAATGACGTCACACATTTAAAATCCATGCACCACTTGTTGTCACCACATTTTGTGCCTTCCATGGCTATCTGTGATTGGTTATGGAGGAAATGGGCGTGGTTATTACGGAACAACGGAGTTTTATAGACGAAAAAATATAGAATAACACAGAAGGAAAAAATAAATTAAAAATCAATAAAAAAACAAGTACAATAAAACACAACCAATTAAAAACCAATACAATTAAAAATTAAATAAAAAGCGGCACCAACACCAAAAGCACCAGGCCACTCACTTGGCCTGAGGATTTGTAGCATCTGTTGGAATCGTCTTTGTAACAATACAAACTCCAGCAAATGGACTCCAAGTTTGAATCCACCTTTGAGGAGGGAGTGGGGGTGATTAGGAAAGTGGGAGGTGGATAGGAACGGAGGATGGGTAGAGAGTGGATATAAAGAGTAGAGATAGATGAGAAACTAAGAGATAACAATGCATGAAGGTTAACGATTAAAAAACTATAAAGCTTATTCAAATATTATTGAATAAAAACCAAGTCTTTTAACCTGACAGAAGCGACCTTTGTCTCCATACAAGCGCTTGCACTGTTCATCCAGGCTGTACTTCGATCCAGGCAGTTGATCCAGGTAGTCTGAGGATTTCTCCGTGGTTGTCTTCCGCAGGCAGTTTTGACCACGTCTTTGTTTAGGTTGGGTTGTGGGGTGGAGTGATTCTTTTAAGCGTTTTATGTTTTTTTTTGAACTGTTTTTAATACCAGTAATAGTAAAAGTAGCAGTTGAAATAGAATTATTAGTTTTGTTAGTATTAGTGGCAGAAAGAAGAGTGTAAGTAGTGTAACTACTATTAATTTTATTATAACGTTATCATAATGTTTTTATAATATCATTATAACGTTATTGAGAAACAAAACTCCAACCCACCCATCAAGTTGCTCAACATTTTTTTTAATGAAGGTATCAGAACAACTAGAAAAGCGCAGTGCATTATTGGCGTTTTTTTGGTTTACAGCATATCTGATTGGGGCCATGATATTGTGGTTGTCTGGGGAACAACCGTTTGACGAAGAGTCGTGCGTTGATCCGAGTCTGTGTGGGGTAGAGAGGGGATGGAAAAAGGATGGAAAAAGTGGTGTGTGAGTTTTATCATGGGTGATAATGGTTGTTTGCGTATAGTTGTAAAGGCACACAAACACCCAAACACTAAACAAAACACACACTTACATATGACCCAACTCATGGGCACCGGTGTCGGCAGTACCAAAGAGGGTGGACTCTTTCACTAGCCCCACACCCCAGTTATAGCACACAGACCCTATGTAGGCCAGTCCATTGTACTTCTCTATAGACCCTCTGTCCGTTTGTGTTTTTCAATATCATTTTTTTGTATTTTGCTTTATTGTTTTTTCCCTCATTTCATTATCGTTATTATTAATCTGAAGTTTTTCAAAATTATTTTTGTCATTATGACTCAACCATAGATGACTCACCATTTAATTACTCACCCATTTATGACTCACCCATAGATGACTCACCATTTAATTACTCACCCATGTATGACTCACAATTTAATTACTCACCCATGTATGACTCACCATTTAATTACTCACCCGTGTATGACTCACCCATGTATGACTCACCCATAGAAATAGAGAGCAGCATCAAAGACACCAAAGTCCTTCTTCTTTGAAGACAACCAGTCCTTGAAGGCCTGGTTGATGGTGGATGGTTGATGGTGGATGGTGGATGGTAGATGGTGGATGGTTGATGGTGGATGGTGGATGGTTGATGGTTGATGGTTGATGGTTGAATGTTGATGGTTGATGGTGGATGGTTGATGGTTGATGGTTGATGGTTGATGGTTGATGGTTGATGGTTGATGGTTGATGGTTGAATGTTGATGGTTGATGGTGGATGGTTGATGGTTGATGGTGGATGGTAGATGGTGGATGGTTGATGGTTGATGGTGGATGGTTGATGGTTGATGGTTGATGGTTGATGGTGGATGGTTGATGGTTGATGGTTGATGGTTGATGGTGGATGGTAGATGGTGGATGGTTGATGGTTGATGGTGGATGGTGGATGGTTGATGGTTGATGGTTGATGGTAGATGGTGGATGGTTGATGGTTGATGGTTAGATATTGCAACAACAAAAATTAAAAAATTAAAAAAAACAACAGTTACAATAATAACAAAAACAATAATAATATCAACAAAACAACAAAAAAAATTATAGTAATAACAATAACAGAAACAACAACAAACATCCAAAGAAGTTTTAGCATTGAGCTGGTTATTACTGGTTCTCACAGGCTCCAACGTGGTGAAGGAAGAGGTGGCTTCATCCTGTGGGGAAGGATTATAATGGTTAAAGATTATAACAAGATGGAAGGTTATAATCGTTAAAGATTATAATGGTTGAAGAATATGGGAGGAATGGAAGGTTATGGTGGAGAGAGATTAGGAATGTGGGGGATTATGATGATGAAGAGGGTTATAATGGGGAAAGTTATAATGGTGGCAGATTTTTCGGCCCCTATAGCTCAATGGTTAAGCATTAGACTAATTATCTAAAAGTTACCGGGTTCGATCCCGCGTGGGCCGACAATTAGCACCTGTTCCACAGTGTGTTTTCACTACATTAAATTTGGAGCAAGCGCTTTGATCTATAAAGAAAAGCGCTTTATAAATACCGCATTACATTACATTACAGGAAGAAAGATTACAATGGTGAAAGGGTGTATTGAAAATAAAAAGGTTATTACTATTAATAATGTTATAATATTTTATTGCAGAAAGCTTATAATGGTGGAGTAAAGAAGACTGTTACGGTTTATGATGATATTGTTATTAATATAATAAGTAAGTAAGAAACTTGAGCGATATAAAGAGAAGACATTCTGATGTCTATGGTTGATTTCTTGAGAGATTTATACCTTGTGTCAATCTGTGTAGAAAGGTGATGCTTAACATCATCATCAGCACTGCCCTCTACCACTTTCATCATCATCTTCACCACTATAGACACCACCACCATCCCCATCTTTATCATCTTCACCACAAACATCGTTCTCATCATCATCATCATCATCATCATCATCATCCCCCCTCCATCACCACCATCATCATCATTGTCATTTCCTCCTCCATCCTCCATCATCATCATATTTTAGTCACATGACCCACCCCGTAGATCACGTGAGCATAGAAATGCTTGATATTGCTTATAGCCTCACCCTTCTTGCCACCAGCCAGTTTCCTCCATCTTTGATGTTTTAATTTATTATCCTTTGTTTATTAATATTATATTTAATTGAATTCAATTTAATGAACTGAGTTGGTTGTTTCAAGTAAAGATTGAAGCCAAATGTAAGTGAATCAACCGTTAGATCGCCCTTAACTGGGGATTCAGTAATGCAATTGATACGTTTCACAAGGCGCTACTGCAGATAAATAACAATATAACTCTCTTTCACTGACTTCTCAAAGGCGTAGTAGTCAATCACAACAAGAAGCTCTACGGTCATACCTTCCTTCCCATTTAAAGCCCCTCCCACTCCTCCACCCACCGCTTCGCCCACCAAACCCTTCACTTCGGGTCCTTTGTAATATAACTCTTCATCGTTTTCTTCTTCTTTTTCCTCTTTCTCATTTATTATTTTTGGTTCAGATTTTTGCTGCTCAGTTTTTTTTTTTTTTTCTTTTTTTAGTTCAACGTCGATGACATCATCATCTTCGTCTTCTTCTTCCTCGTCATAACTCCCTCCATCACCCTTCCCTTCATCATTTTGATTATTTTCATCTTCATATTCATCTTCCTCATCATCACCATCACTACCATCATCACTACCATCATTATCACCACCATCACTACCATCATCATCATCATTATCATCTACATCAATTTCTATTCCTTCTTCTTCTTCTTCCTCTCCAACCAACCAGTTCTCATTTTTCCCAGCATTGATTTCTGATGAAAACATAAATAAGTAAAAAACCTACGCAACAATTATTAGTATAATTAATTTATATTCATTTGATTAATAAATACGTTTAAAAATTTGTTGGGTAGAAAATGTTGATCATAGTTCCACAGAGCGATGTGGACGCGGTAGAACCTCAGATCGGGAACCCGAAGACCCGGGTTCGAACCTCGGAGAGGCATTGCTTAAACATCATAAACAAAATATAAATAAAAATTTAATATTTAGAAAAAATCAAAATTTTTTTATTTTTTGAATAAAAATATAATTCATTTTGCCATTAGTAAGTTTATACTAACCTAAGAAGGAGACGCAAACCAAGAAGCAAAACCAAATTTTGAAAGACATTTCTCATCTTCATAGGATTTTATTGCTTCCTTTTATAGAAAAAATTGAGCACGGTTTTAATAGTAACAATAAAAATGGGGAAATAAAAAATAGTAATCTGACCTAAAATGACATAAACTCTATCATAGTTGTGGTGAGAAAAATTTTTGTATTTGCTTACCAAGTAGGTGAGATTGGAAAACTTAGATATATATAAAACAAAATAATATAAAAAAATAATAATTTATAAAAATCATAATGAAAAATAAATTCTATTTAAAAAACTTAAATTCAAAAAAATAGCATCAGTTTAATCTTTATGTACCTAAGATTGCTTTCGAGAGATTTATTGTGTTGATTCCCAGTTTCCTCATGTATTAATTTATGTTTTGTTATCATTTGTTTTGAAGTTTTTGTTTTATATTGGTTATAATTGAAAGTATTATTGTTATTCTTATTATAAATGTTACTTTTTATTATTATTGCTATTTTGCTTAGGGTTATAACAACCAAGTGATACTTGGGAAAACTTCAACACCAACGTGAAGGACGGCCTTAGAAAATAGAGTTGAAAAATAAAATATATTAAAATAAAAAAAAATAGTTATAAAAAAATATGAGGTGAAGGTCAGCCACAAAAATAAAAAAAAAACAAAAAAATTATAATTAATTATAAATAATTAAAAAATCAATAAAACGATAAATTCTCAGGCAAAATGACCACAACAGTTCCATTCATGAATCTATAAATAACTTTTGTAAAAAGAAAAATAAAATAAAAAAAAGAAATTTGGCTTTATGAATCTTTTTATTTTTATATACTTTATGCTTTTAGCATTATTTGGGAATGTAAGATTAAAACTGAATATTTCAGTTAATTATTATTCTTTCAGAGTTCATAATTTGAATCTTTCCAATGGTTATGAGGTGGTTTCAAGTCACAGAATAAAACGACATATAGAAAGCCTAGGAATAGCTAGAAATCTAAAACCCACACCATACCCATCAACCCACACCAGAGGAACGTCAGAAGTTCGATCAAGGAGAAGACCCACTGGATCCTGAAACACAACAGGGTTAGCAGTGGCACGAGGGATTTAAGCCTTTTGGTCACGGGGGCTTCCAATTTAAATTCCACTTCGGATGATCACAACTATATCTGTTGTTATTATTATTTTATTGCTTTTGTTTCTATTATTAAACCTCATTTTTGTTAATATCATCATTTATCGATGTTATTTTTCAATTAATTTAATTAGTTCTCCAATAAAATTAATGTATTTCTTGCATGCATCATCATCATCCTTGTTATAACTCTCTTTCCAGTAGGACATTTCTATTGTGTTATTATCATTATTATTATTATTAAATTCTATGTTTTTGTTTTCATCATTATTTTTTTTGTTTTCTTTTGTTGTTATTATCATTTAATATAGAATATGAAGAATTTTTATAACGCTGTCTGCGTAGCGTTAAAGTGTGCTCTCACCTTTTAAGCCCTGAATTTAGGTATATATTTTCCATCCTTCTTTGTTCATTTGTTCACCGTAAATATTGTTATATTTATTTATAGAAATAAAGCTTAATTTGATTGGCTCGTCATCTTGTCACGTGGAACTGAGAGAATTCATCTTCATGTCCTATTTGTAGTTTATTCAAGGTTTATCATAATTAAAATATCCTACTTCAGTTATAACTTTTCAATATTTGTTTATTAATGTTTTGGTTTTTTTTTAACTTTTCCACTTGTATTGTTATTTTTCATTCAAAATCTTAAAAGCCCATGTTTTCATAATGTGATGGTAACGGTTTAGATCCATGGAATGTGCACTGATTTTTGAATTTATAAGAGAATTTAAGTTTGGATTAGTTATTTTTATCTAAAGAATTGCCTTCATTTAACAACCATTCATTGTGAATATTTTTCTTGTCATTAAATGAAAAGATACCAAGCAATTTTTGAATTTTTTATTATATCAGCTCCAAGTGGTATAAAGATGTAAGATAGAAAAAAAATCGGTTTTTGATCACTGGTTTTAAGCACTGAACTCTTTTTCTCCGTGGTAACTCGGTTTGTAGGTCTGCTCCACATTTTATTTATAACGTGTAACAATGCCAAATTATGAGACGTCGTATTTTTTATTTTCGAAAAAAAACACTGACACTTGAAATTGATTAGAATTGAAACCATCTTTGTGCTATGTGTAGGTATATTAACATTTGATTTCAAATGAAAACGTTAGTTTTATTTCAAAAACTTTACAATCAACTGAATATACAATTTAAAATATGGTTTTATTAATTCTATCCTTTTATTCTCTATCTTCCAGTAATTGAATGAATACCAATTGCAAAAACTCAAGCAGTTCTGGCCCTCCTCCTTTCTCATTCAGGCTGGAGACCGGCAATGGCGGAGTTACCAGGCACTGCCTAGTCGGCTGAGAGCTGGTTACTGAGAGTAGAAAAGTTGTAGAATTACTGGGCTGGGGAGTGTACAGAGCTGGTTGGGGTAAAGAACGGGTGAGGACCATATGCTTCCCACAAGTGTTCCAGAACCGCCTTCTTGACCGTTGGATCAGATTGATCTCGTCCACCCAATCCGCCGGAGCTGGTTCACATGAGATACACGGGCTGCAAAGGTCAGTGTAGAAGGATGGCTGGGGTAAAGAAAGAATGAGGGCCATGTGCTTTCCACAAAATTGTTCCAGAACCGCCTTCTTGGTCGTTGGATCAAAGTGATCTCATCCGCCCAATCCGCCGGAGCTGGTTCACATGGGAAACACAGGCTGCAAAGTACAGGGCTGGTTGGAGAAGAGTACGGGTGAGGGCCATGTGCTTTCTAAAAAAATGTTCCAGAACCGCCTTCTTGGTCGTTGGATCATAGTGATCTCATCCGCCCAATCCGCCGGAGCTGGTTCACATGGGAAACACAGGATGCAAAGGTCAGTGTACAGGGCTGGCTGTACTTTTTTGATTTTTGAAGACTTCAATTCCCACAAAGTCTTGTCTACAGTTTAGTTTTGAATTATCGAGCCGCTTTATATAAAGGAAACAAACAAGTAAAAACGTCGTATTTATCAAAAGAAACTTTATAGGCTGTTTTAATTTAATTTATTTTTTTGCACTATATTAACGATTTAAAAAAAATAAAACTAGAATAAAAACTGTGAAAAAATATTTTTTAAAAGTAGATTTTATATAAATTATAACAGACTTTTTTCAAACGATGTCTAGGTCATTCTCAATTAGTTAAGTTTCCAAGATTTGATATTTTTATATTAAGATTATAGAAAAGTAAACTAAGTGGGTCATTTTTGAGCCAGTCATTTATTCATTTGCCACTACTCAAGAGCAACTATGCACTTCTCGTGCATACTTATGTGCAAACAAACAAACAAACAAAAAAAAACAAACAAGCAAAAAAACAAACAGACAATAAAACAAAGATGGCACTACCGCGGAAACAGAGCTGGCCGAAAAGTTCAAGAAAGACGGAAATAATATCTTCAGTCTTCTTTATGGCCTTCTGCAAATCAAATCAATTACGAGTATGATTATAGTGGCATTAACTTCAGGAGTTTCTAGACCACTAAGTATTATGAAGTTCATGAGCAGGCACGGCAAAGGAAGTCTGACAAAATCAATAAGCTTTCTACCAACCACAGAGGAGTCGCAGCTGTTGTCAATTCTGAATTTGAACTTTTGCCACTGCATGTTGCTAAACAGTCTAATCATTTTGAGCACATCTGTGGTAGAATCAGTTCAAAGTCTAGATCTGTTGTCTTGGTTGTGTATCGAACAGGTTATGCTTCTTGTGGGTTTTATGATGATTTTTCAAAGATCATGAACACCTTGTCAACCTACAATGAAGAAGTTATAATCTTAGGAGACTTTAACTTTCACTTGGAACAAGCTGATGATACAATTACTCAAAATTTTTCTAACCTTCTCACTCTTCATAATTTTTATTCATCTATAGACCAACCAACTCATAAATTAGGTGAATGGCTTGATATTGTTGCCTGTAAACAGAAATTTAAAAAGAAGTACTATGAGACAGGCATATCAGATCACAAACTGTTAATCTGGAAATGCTTGCTTACAAAGCCTCCACCTATCTACATTGAACTCAAAGTGAGACAATGGAAACTTTTGGAACTTGAAAGTTTTGCTCATGAAGTTGAAAACTCTTCCATAGCTTCTGCCACTAATCTCGATGTTGACGCAGCTTTTCAAATTTACAATTCTACACTTTCAACAATTCTTGACAAGACGCTATCCATCAAGACTATTCGAATTCATCAAAGATCATCTGATCCATGGTTCGATCAAGAATGTCATGATGCAAAACGTCTCAAAAGGAAACTTGAATGTAGATACACGAAGAACAAATGTAAAGTTGATCTGGAAGCCTGGGTCAATCAGAAACAGATATACAGAAGGCTATGTAGACAGAAGAAAAAAGAGTATTGGAAAACAAAACTCATGGACCCCAAAAGCAAATCATCAAACGCTTGGAAGTTCATTAATAAAATTTCAGAAAGAAGAAAAAAATCTGCTGCTAACATCAATGCTCAAGAGTATCATTCTTCCTTACTAGAGAAGATTAAAACAGCAAAGATTTCAATCCGATCATCTGAAACGCCAGAATTTTCAAAATGCAATGAAAATTGATTGACTAGATCCTCAAATACTAATCAGAAAATTAAACGAATCATTTGGCCTGAATTTGGACACTCTTGAATGGTTCAAGAGATCATTCAATGTATAATGCCCCAAAACAGAATCAGCACCAAACGTTTACTTTACTGGAGTACCACAAGGTTCTGTTCTTGAGCCGCTTTTGTTCACTTTATACACAGCTGATTTGGAAAAGATTGCAGCTTCTTACAATTTGAGAATTCGTCAATATGCCGATGACACTCCATTATATGGGCATTGTTCATTTAATGCATCAATGGACTTGCAAAAAAGAATGTCAAAGCGTATTGATGAAATTGCAGCTTGTATGAAAGCCAACCAAATGAAACTCAACAGTTCAAAAACTGAAGTCTCAACATGTAGAAGCATATGCAAACTGTCAACTCAACCAGTTCATGTGTTAAGTGATCATATAATTCCTTCTGATTCAGGTAAAAATAATGGTGTCTATTTTGACAAAGATCTAAGCATGAAGACTCACATAAACAAATTATTGCAAATGCCATTTGCATCATTGAGGAAGATATGAAGCATTAAAATCCACCTAAACCAAGAGTCTCTCAAAACACTTGTATCAGCCTTGATATTGAGTCGCATTGATTATGGAAACATTGTACTAATGGGATTACCCAAGTTACAAACCCAGAAAATCCAGTCCATAACTAACACGACAGCCAGATAAATATCAGGAACTAGAAAGTTTGATCACATAACTCCTGTCTTGGAAGATCTACACTGGCTTAAAATTGAAGAGAGAATTCAATACAAGATGATACTACAAGTGCATAAATGTCTCAAAATGGAAAACCCTTCTTATCTTTCATCGAAATTATCAACTGTGTCTTCATTGCCTGAAAAAAAAAGACTCAGATCATCGAACACAGTGGACATAGCAAGAATGAGGGTTAATACTATTTTGGAGAACAGAAGATTTGAAGTTGCTGCACCAATTCTTTGGAGCAATCTACCAAATCACCTCAAATCCATAACCTCCACAATAACTTTTTCCAAGTGCTTAAAAACCCACCTCATGATTAAGTCTTATAATCTTAAAACATAATTTTAGAATTTTTTTTTTCAAAAAATCAAATTAGTGGGAAGAAAGAAGGGGTAAATGAAAAGAATGACTGGGTGTGTGTGGATTGAAGGATAAAGCGTGAGGGGCTGGAAAGAATGAAAATTTGCCATATTAGGACTGACTCTATATATAAATATATATTCCAAAAGTGGTCTTGAAGACTCAATCAGTTTCATGCCACTATAATAATATTCGTTATTTGTTTTTGTTTGTTTATTTGTTATCGAGAAATCAGCTTTTTAATAAAAGTTCTAACCCAGCTAAAATAATCAAAAATTTTTTTTTCTTTTTTTGTAATTTTAAAAAATATTTTTAGAAAAAAATTTGTATAACACTTATTAAAAAAAATTAATTATTTTGACTTTTTCAATTTTTAAAATTAAGCGTCTAATAATTAAGTTCTGACGCTGTAACGACTTTAAGTTTGTTTATACAACTTCAAATAAAAGTTCGGCTTATGGGAAACTTCATGGCTTTTAAAAATTCCAATAAAGTTTAATACAACTAAACTTAAAAAATACCCAATAAGGTTTAACACTCAAAAATATTTTGACTCAAAAAAATAAGTTTACACTCAAATCAAATATTCTTGAGTTAACCAGCTCTGTAGCGCAATGGAAATACGCAGAAATTCAAGCTGTTTGGAGATCTGAAGAGCTTCCATAAATGTCTTCCCAATGACACACTCCGCAGTTTCAGGACTGAAAAAGATACGTTATTTTAATTTTCAAGCCATCCAGTCGTCTTTCTATTGCTTGTGAGGCCTGTGAGTACAGTTTGATCGTTTGGTAGTACGATCTTTAAGTTTAGTCTATTTATTTGTTTATTTATTTAGTTATTTAGAAAAAATTTTATAATATTTGAAAGATAGGAATAATGTATAAATTCAAAAAAAAAAGTTTGAAGGAAAAAAGTTAAAAATTCAAATTGAGCTTTCCATGTTTTTATTGTAAAATTTTAAAAAATTTAATCAACAAAAATATTTTAAAAGAAATAATAAAAAGAAAAACCAAAAAATTTGAATAAATTATTAGGTCAAGATAGAATGAGAAGTATCAAGTGAGAATATCTGTTAATGAAAAATTGGTTAGATATGGCAATGATAGTATTTGATATAAAAAGTAATAACAAGTATTAGTTAAAATAATAATTCTTGAAAGTTTTTAAAATAATAGTTTTTGATATAATAACTAAAAAAAGTATAATTATAATTCTTGAAACTCAAAAAGATGGCAAACCACAAACTAGTGGTGCCATATTGGCGATGCGAAGACATATATCATCTCATAGAGATAGATTACTTTAGATTGGGGAAAGTTTCTAAAACTAGTAAGGTTACATTAGCACCAATTAAATCTTCATATGTCTCCAAGTGGGATAGAAAACCTAGGGACACCTTTCCTGCAGATCTGCCGTTCAGCCGCAGCGATCAATGTAGGACGTGTCAACCGTCGAAGCACATCGCCGCAATTTAAGTTGTATGAGAATTTATATATGTATTAAGTTTAGTGATGTGGAAATGTGGTGTTGTATTTAAGGTTATATTTTTCAGTTTATTTTATTTTATTAATTTGTTTTTTGATAATATAATTTACTTTTAGTTAAGAAAGTTAAGCATTTTATTGAGTTTTTGTAATTAACGATTCGAGCACCTTGCGATTAAAACGAAACTTAATATACAAACAATTGAAGTAATACTTTTACTTTTAAATATTTTATTTTTTACAAATTTTATTAGCTAAAAAAATAATTAATTTTCTTAAAATTTCAAATATTAAATTTGTGAAATCTGATTGTATACGAGGGAATAAAAAATATCATATCTAAGCCAATATCACACTATCAATTAGATATTTTAGTCATAAAAATATTTTCTGAAGTTTTATAAGTTTGAAGCGTTTGTACAAAATTCAAGTTCGCAACATTCTTTGATGCAATTAGGAATTCTCCGATTGCTGGTCTAAAACCAGTCTGCCAAGATGGCCATTTATTTTACTCACAATTTTTCGAAGTTTTTCACTGGGGGCTACCCTGATTGTGTCGGTAGTATATCGAAATGCACTCTGTATGCTGTATTCACGGGTCTGTAAACTATCTTCAGAGATTACTAATCCTATCAGACTGAAAACAACAGCCATTGAAATTTTCTTTTACAAATTGTCAAGTAACTTAAAATAATCCCAGCATTTTTTATCGTACCAAAAAAATCAACACTTTTTTGTTTCAATTAAAAATAACCAATGACACGTAAATGACATAAAATTAACTGCAAGTCTTTCGAAAAACCTGGCGAAACAAGTGTAAAACATTAATATCATAAATCTTCATTGAAACCCAAAAATTTCGAAATTTTATTGAAAAACTACGAAACATGATAATGGGAGATATAAAGATCATTACCATAATAATTATCATTATTTAAAACAATAGGCTTGTAATAAATAGTGCGGTTATTTTTCAGTCGCCAGATGGGGCACCTAACAAGCTTCGACACACGCATATATCACAAGTGTTCAATGGTGTAACAACGACCAATAAAAACAACAATAATAAATTATAATAACAATAATAAAAATAATAAGAACAATAATAGAATAAATAGGAAAAATAATAGCAGCAACAAAAGATAATTCAGACATGGCGGTACCAATAAATGCACTACTCAGGCTTAAAAAACACTAATAAGATAATAAGAATAATAATGAAAATAATAACAAGAATAATAATAGCAATAATAATAATAACACTCATAATAACAACAACAGCTATAAAAAGAATAAAAATTAATATTTGTTATATTGAAAATACAATAGTAGAAAAAAATAGTGATAAAATAAATATAAAACGAAAATAAAATAAATATAAATAAAATGGATGAAAACAACATTGAATACTCTTCACAAAAAAGGGAATTATGGAGTAGGGATGATTAAAAGCAATAATAATAATAATAATAATAATAATAATAATAATGTTGATGAATTTCTTTCGGACGACCGACAATATTTGAGCAAGTTATACGACAGAACAATTTCATAATGAAAAAAACCATGTCAAGAAAAATTAATAATCATAATATAAATAACTTCATGTTATTAAAAAAAAATAATAATCATAATAAAATAAAAAATAATAACAATAAAAAATAATTTACTTGAAACCACATTGTATAATAGAATGGAAAGCGTTGATATAAGTTGAAGTTCAAATATCCATACAACAAAAACCCGGAAAGAGATGGAGCCACGTAATATATTCAAAGACCAAAATAGTAAAATGGTGATGAAGTAATGAATTCAAATATCTAAGAATAGTAAGATTGACAGCTAAACTTAATTTTAAATTCATGATAAAAATAGTAACAGTGATAAATAGATCTGAATTTAAAACGAAAAAAGTAAAATAGTTAATATATTCAAAACTGAGACAAAAATAGTAACAAACTAATATATTCAAATGTAAGACCAAAATAGTAACATAGACTGATAACTCATTTCTCGAATTCAGACTAGCAGAAGAGTAAAATTTCAAATGTTTAAGAATCGAATAATAATCTAAAATTCAAATTTGAAAAAAGTGATTAAAAATGAAGTAGATAATAATTCAATTTCCCGCCAATAAATAATTTGATGGAAAGAACTCGTTTAAAACTCATAAATCAATATTGAATTTTTTGAAAATACATTCATTTATAAATAATTATATAATCAATAAAATAAATATGATTGTATGATAAAAGTATATTATGAAAAAAAGGTAAAAAAAGGAATGGATATAATTATAATTATAACTCTAGTTATACTAAAAAATAAATCTATATAAATAAACAAAAATATTATGTAAAATATAAATAAATATGAAAATATAAGTGAACAAAGATACAAATAAGGAAATGGAAAAGTGAACAACGATATAAACAAAAATATGAAGAAAAAAAAAGTGAGGTTCTAGAAGTTAAATGCTGATGGCGTAACATGACTCAGAATTTATGTTGAGTTTGACTAGAATAATAAAAAATAATAATTAAAAAGTTGATGAAATATAATTTAAAAAATAATGAATAATAAAAACATAAAATGAAATAATAAATTATTATGATTATTATTAAGCATAATAATAAATGATACTTACTTACTTAGGCCGACTTTTATATAAAAAAAAACGGCAAAAAAACCATGAAATCATTCATATATTCAAAAAATTCAATCAAAAAACAATAAAAAACACTGAATAATCATTGTAGATATGATAACAGATGATATGAAAAGGGGTAACAAAAGATCTATAAATAAAAAAAAACACGGTTAATAAATATTAATAAATGGAAGCATGATGAATTAATAATAGATTTGAGAAATAAATGATAAAATAATAAATAAATGAATAAAAAATAAATAAAAATAAATTCATAATAAAAAGAATAAATAAGAAAAAACAATGAATCAATATATAACTCAAACCTATAGATGAAAAAAGTGACCCCATATTATAAAAATAACAATGGGATAAAAATTTAAAATAATTATATGATAAATTGGAATAAATACATAAAATAATTATAACGAAAAAATAAAAAAAATGAAAAATAAAAATAAAAACAAACCCATAAAATTGTGAATCACAAGCCTCAAAATGCGAATTAAAATGACACAAAAGTCCAAATTCATCAGCACAAGGCTTCTAGATATGCTTCATCTCAACTTCACCTCATACTCTCCCATGGGAAAGACAGCCAAAACTTGATGGAAAGGAATGCAGAGATGAGATGGGGTAGGATACGAAGAGAGGTCGATCTCGTATTGAATAATTGATACAGAAAAGGATTTTGTATTGGATAGTACATATAAGGGGAAATTTTTTATCATATAGTTATGTAAGAATGATATGGTAGGGGGGTGCTGTTGAAATAGGGGCTGGAAGATGAAATGGAGTGGAGTATGAAGGAAGCAGAATTAGGAATTATATAGCTATTTTAAGATGATATAGCGGGGAGGGTGCTATTACATTACTAGTACTGATGATGATGTGAATATATCTCAAGACTTTGTGTCGATAAAAAAGTTGAGCTCAATTGTGTTTTTGCAATTCACAAATTCATAATGGGTGATTAAAAATTAAAAAATTTAATTGATAAATTTTAAAAAATTCCATAAAAATAAAAACGAAAAAATAAAATCATAATAATATGAATAAAAAAGAGAAAAAACTCATAATAATAAGAATAAACCCATAATAATAATAAACTCATGATAAGAATAAAATCATAATAATGAGAAAAAATTCATAATGAGAACAAACTCATAATAATAAGAATAAAATCATAAGAACAGAACAGGCTGATAATAAGACGTGCAGATGTACATGGTGCAACAAAAGCATAGAAGGACATTTATTAAGACTTCATTAGTGGTGTAGCTAAAAATAATAATAATAATAATAATAATAAATAATAAAAATAATAATAATAATAAATAATATAAATAATAATAATTAATAATAATAATAATCCTAAGAACAAGAATAATAATGAAAAGTTTGCGGCACAACCACTTGATAGAGCAATTTTGAGGCTTGAGGAAACCAGAAAAAATGACAGATAACGACGGTGTATGAAAAAAAAATTTAGAATGTTGATAAATAACATTAATTGATAAAAAATAATAAAAAATACAAAACAACAATAATAATAATAATAATAATAATAATGAGATGGAATGGCGGATGATGGAAAACTATTAAAAGTGAAATGTCAATGGAATGAACCTCGATGGAAATTTGAAGTGATAAAAAAAAAAATATTTTTATTAGAAAAAAAATTTTTTTAAATATATGAAAAATAAATATTGAGAAAAGAATATATTTTGTTGAAATAGATTCATAAAAACAAAAAAGTGGGATAATATTATTAAAAAATAGCGATAAAATAAATAAAACAACAATAATATTTATTTAAATAGACTAACCATGGTGAGTGAAAAAAATAATTTCGTGAAAAATATAATAATACAATAATAATAAAAGTAATAATAATAATAATAATAGCAATAATAATAATAATAATATAAGCAATGATGATAACAATAAGAAAAATAAGCGCTTGTCGTATAAGGAATCGGAATATAAGCGGTATTATGAACATGAAAAATTCTTATGAATATTAAATGAGTTTATTTTTAGACATTCATGTACATCTGTGTGAATATTTAAATAGTTTATTTATAAATATTCATGGAGTGACTGTTTTAGAAATTATAAATTGGTACAGTTATGTTTTAGTAAAATATATTTTATAAAAATTAATATATATATATATTTTTAGCTATTTGAAAAATTGTTGAAATGCATAAATAGCATATATTAAATCTATTTATAGTATCTCTTTATCCCCTCGTTTCATTGGAAGATTATATATATTAAATTATCAGAATGAAACTATAAATAGACCATGAATATTCAAGAAGCATAATTAGGTGAAAGTTGATAGAAATTGTGGAAACAAATACTGCCTTATCCATAAGCATTTGATAGTTGTTTGTAACTGAAATATGTATATATAAAAGAATATTAATATTAAAATATGCATAAATTAGTGTAATTTAATGTTAATATATTCAAATGTGCATAAATTAATTTAATTTGATATCAATATATTCAAATACGCATAAATTAATTGAATTTGATATCATTATTTAACTCAAACATGCAAAAATAAAAAAATTACTTTCGAAAATTGTGATGAAATTAATAGTTTGTGAACAAGAATAGTGAAACCGTAAATGTTTAATATTAATTAAAATCATTTATTCATAAATTAATTTTATATTTATTAATAAATTATTGATTAATATGCTATTATTAAAGTATAAATTTTGAAAATAAAGGAGGGCAGCAGTGATGAATAAAGATAGTTAAAAATAGGTCACATGGGTAAAAATATATCTTAGAAACCTATAGCCAAAGGAGTTATTCGAGGGTATGTACACTTGAAATTTGTAAGAAACAATGAAATTAAAATAGAGAAATAACGAAACACCACGTGATGAGTGATAATAGGCGAGGCAGAGTCATATCTCGATACTGTCCCTCCTCCTCCCATCCCACTTCTCCTCTCCTCTCATCTCGTCCTCCTCCTCTTCTTCCTCATCATCTTCATCGTATTCTTCTATTATAGCTCTTGTGGGAGGCGGGCGAGGTTTGATTGACAGGTTGGGAGAGTGGTGTAATGGTGGATTGTTGTTATTGTTGTTTGTGTTGTAGTTGTTAGAAGGCATGTAGCGAGGTTTTTGCAGTTGTGCTGGTGAAAACTGCATTTGACCGCCTGTGTATTGGGGGCGGTATTGGGGCGGTGCTTGTTGGTACCGCTGTTGTGGTAGCGGTTGTTGTTGTTGATATTGTGGTTGTTGTTGATACTGAGGTTGTTGTTGTTGATACTGAAGCTGATGTTGATTTTGTTGATGTTGTTGGTGGTATATTTGTTGGTTAAACCTGTGCGGTTTTTGTTGAAAACGATGCTGATATTGTATATTCTGAAAAGATTGTTGTCTGTGTCGTTGTGGAAGTTGGGGGCTGCGTGGATGGTTGAGAGGACTGACGGGTGAGTAATCTCTTTGGGGCGTGAACTCTTGACTGCGTACTGGCACCATTTCAATGCTTTCATCTGTTTGTTGTCGTGGTATTTGCGGGTTGGTTTGTTGAAGTATTTGTCGTTGTTGTTGTATTTGTTGTTGGTGTTGTAATTTTTGTTGTTGTAGTTGAAGATTTTGTTGTTGTTGTGGGTGTTGGTGTATGGTGGCTTGTGTTGTGGTGGTGGTCGGTCGAATGTGGGGTGATTGTGAGATTTGTTGAAGACTCTGTTGTGATAGTTGTTTTTGTTGTAAGTTCTGTTGGGATAGTTGTTTTTGTTGAAGGTTATGTTGCTGTTGTTGTTGCTGTATATTTTGTTGTATATTATGTTGATGTTGTGGTAGATTGAATTGTTTTTGTTTTTGTTGTGTGTTGTTGAGCACGGGAGGTGAAGCTTGGTGTAGTTGTTGCGACGACGATGATGCCAGATTACTTGTGGTGGTCCCCATTGTCGAGGCTGATGTTGCTGTAGGTTGATGATAATGATGATGGTGGTGATAATGGTGGTAATGATGATGATGTTTACGGTAGAAATCCAGACGAAAAAAATTTTTATTTTTAAACTTAGCATATTATCATTGAGCAAACAAGTAAAAAGATGGCTAACAACAATTGTGACTCATTGATAATAATAATAATAATAATAATAATAATAATAATAATAACAATGATATTGATAAATAAAAATAACAATAATACTAATAATAATGATGATGGTGATAAATAATAACAAAAAGTTTACTAATAAAAATAATTTTTATTGTAAAAATATATAGAGAAAAGCTAGTTTTTATGAAAATAACAATCTATCAATCCAATTAGATTATACTGCTGTACATGTCCCAGTTACTGGAGTTGACAGCAGTCGGCCTAGGTTATTGGTACTACAAAACGCAAAAAAGAAAAAGCGGAAACAGAATAGCAACATAAAAAGTACAATTTCTGAGAAAACATTAAAATCTAAAAAGGAACGCCTACTGTTGGAGGCGGAGATTGTGGTTGGTCGAGGAGGAACGTATGGATGCGTGGCCCTCCAATACGCTTCGAGATACTCGGCTAAATGCTCACACGCTTCTTCTAATTGGTTCTCGTCGAGTATGACGTCAAACACCTCCTAACAATCATGATTGAGAATATTCATGTTCTATAAAAGTAAACTGAAATTTAACGGAAATACTAAAAATTAGACAAATCTTCCTCCTTTCAACTCCCATAGCCACAAACTCCGAAACTCACATAAGCTAACCACTCCCTTCCCACCACCCTCTTTTCTTCCCTCCTTTTCCACCCTTCTTAAACTCCCACCCCTCCTTCACCCTCCTCAAACACACCACCCTCTCAAACTCACAGAGTTGCATTGGTTAAGCTTATCAGCTGCGACCAATTGCACATTCATGTTCCTACTCTGAGATTTACCTCTGCTTTTTATCAGTTTCTGCAGCACCTGGGTGGCATGATGGCATCAGTTTACATGTGTGAATTGTATTTTATATTCAACCAAACAACCTACCTCACCACACCACACTACATCACACCAACACTGGGGGACCAACCTACCCTATCACACGACCAACAGACTCCAGCCCATGACCAAATATCCCTCCCCCTCCTTCCACCAATGCACCACACACCCACCAACCTTGGGAGAAGCGATCTTGAGGTAGACGAGAATGGGGGCGAGGGAGGTTTTGGTGAGTTGTGATGGGTGGTTGATGGTGTCGCAATCGAGTACCACCAGGTTCAATGACCTCGCCAACTCAAATATGCGCTCTATTTCCCCTTGTACTTCCACTTTTTATAGGTTCAATATTAATAATAATAATAATAATAGTAATAATGAAAAAAATAAAAATAATAATAATAAATGAAGAATAATAAAATAACATAAAAAAAGATTTTAAAAATCAAAAGCAAAGATACAAGCAAGAAAGCAAGCAAACAAACCCACCGATACAAGAGGAGCGACTATTGGACCTCTCCATGATGGCTCTCTTGGTTGGGTTGTTGAGGAGAGTTCGTTTGGCTAGTGAGATGTCGGCTGTGACGCGTGTTATGGTTATTCTGGGTGGTTTGGTTGGGTTGAGGTGAATGAGATGATGCTTTGTGGATTTTATATTATAGTTATGTTGTGGTTTATCATCTCATCTCCCTCCTCTATCATCACTACTACCCCAGTCTTCCACCACAATCCCCACTAGACCAATCTTTCTATGAATAACAGCCCAATCTATCTACCACTACCACCCCTCTATCTTCCCACCCTCATCATTACCCCCTCCTCCTCATCTTCCCACGAACACAACTTGCTCACCTGCCATCGAACTTTCGTTTGAGGAAGTCGAAGAGGGCTTTCTGCATCATATCAGTCACTTCGTACCCTTTCAAAGAAGGTCCGATCAAAACCACGGGCCTCATGGATGGTACTACTTCGTATGGTGGTGTGGTCTCCATCTGGCGAGGTAGGGTTAGTCATAAGGGTGATGGTGTGGATAGTGGTGAAAGAGGTGGGTGGGTGAATGTGTGGATCGTGGTGGTGGAATTTAAGGACGGTGATGGTGGAGAGCAGATCGTGAAGATGATGAAGGGAGGTGGGTTCTAGGAATGGTTATTCTGGGTGAACGGAAAAGTTTTATAGAAGCAGCTGTGTGTTGTACCCTTTGTATTGTATTGGGTGGTTTCAAGAATTCATTTTTCTCAATGTTTCATATATCGATAACCGTTATGTTGAAAAGTATGACTAAGGTGAGGGTTATGACTAAATATATAAAAAAAATTAATAGCTTGATTTCACTTTTAAGCATGACTCAGCAAAAATTGAGCAGCAAAATGAACAATATTTCATCAAATAATCGATAGGTTTAAACTTATAATTTGAATTTCATTATAACCCGTCCAACCCATGATAAAAAGAAAATCACGGCTAAAATATGTACTTAATTGGTGGGATGATTGATGGGTTAATAAAAATGATCGGTGGAATGACTGAATGATTGATTGGTTGATTTAAATTGATTGGTTGATTTTTTGAATGATTAATTAGTCGATTGAAAGTAAATTTAAAATTGATTGAATTTTTTTTTTAATTTATAAACTTGGAACTGAAATCCACTTTTGAAATATTGATTTGAGTGACGTAATGAAGTGAATAATAAGCAAATGGTAATTAAACTGTATATTTGAAGGAACTAAACAAAGGTAGATACAAATAAAAAAATTAATTAAACAATTGACACTGAAATAATATAAAAGAAAAAATAATAAAGAAACAGACACAAAAAATACACAAAGACAGATAGACGAAACAATAACCAAAAACAGACAGACCAAACAATAAACAAAAACAGATAAAACAAACGATACAAAGACAGACAGAACCTTCTTAAAAAAAGTCTTCTTGCGTTCCTTCCCCGTGATGCCAAAACTGACCCCTGACTTCTGCTGTGACGTTGTGTTGTTTCCCAGACTTTCGTTCTCATCGCCTCCATCCCCTAGAAAGATTAAAGGTGGGTTGATGATAAACTAAAAAAAATGAAAGAAAGAATGATGGAAATGAATGAATGAAAGGCAGAAAAAGTGGTACAAATAAAGGAAGAAGCTGGGACATGGAAGGAAAGTATTACAAACAAATGAAGGTGATATGAATGAGAAAACAACAAAAATAAAGAAATAAGAAAGAAAAACAAACAAATGAAATAAAGGAATAAGAGAGAAATAAACAAATGAAATGGATGAATGAAATAAAAAGCGATACAAGTAAAAGAGATGAAAAAAAAATTGAAAGAAACGAATGAAATTCATGAATGAGCAATACAAATAGAGGAATAAAAAGGCTAATAAATGAGAAGATGATACGAATGAAGAAATAAATGAATATATGATTTAAAAAAGGATACAAATAAATAAATGGATGAATAAATGAGTGAGCGATACAAAAAAATGAATGAAGGGAGCACCTGGAGTGGGAGGACTGGAGCCACAGCTGTTTGATGACTTGGAGTACAAAAGATTGTCGACGTTGGAGGATGACCCGGTCCTAGTAATGTCATTATTATTATTATTTTTGTTGTTGTTATTATTTATTATCACTATTATTATTATTATTATTGTTAATTCTTCATTGTAATGAAGTGATAAATTAGTATAAGGATGCTTAATATATATTATTTCCAATTTAAAAACAAACGAATAAAAAAAAGATAATTCAAAAATGAAGACAAGATCAAAGAGCAAATCAAGAGAAAAATTTAAAAATGACGTGGAACATTCATCTGTTAATCATTAAATCTATCAATCTATCCATCCATCCATCAAACCATCTATCAATCTATCCATCCATCCATCAATCCATCAATCTATCCAACCATCCATCAATCTATCCATGCATCATCATTCAATTCATCCATCAATTTATTCGTTCATTCATTCGCTCATTTATACATCCATCCATTCATCCATTCAGTCCCCTATATATCATTCATCCATTCACCCACCCAACCACCTACATACCCACCAAATTCAGTGTTCTATATTTGATAATACTATCCTTTGTTTTGTACACTTTACGAGGTGAAAAAAAGACCCTCAGTCGTACAATCCCACTCACCCACATAATACCCAATCACCACAGATCCACACAGCAAACGCGCATGCGTCATTTTGACTTTAAAACACCAATGACTAAAATTGAAAATCGATAATTAAGAGTCATAAAGGTACTCAGTTCGTTCGATTTTTAAAAGTTAATTTTTATTTAAATAGTATTATGTTATGTAGTAATATTTATATATAAAATAAAAACTAATTTTTATAATTAATAAATTTTATATTATTATTAAAATAATTGCTTTTTATAAAAATTATTTAATCTCAATTTTGATGAATCAATGATGCAGTAAATTATTTATAATTTTAAATATATTCACATCATGTATACCCCCGCAACACACCACCATCACCCCCTCACCCAAACACCACCTACCACCACCAACCCAACGCATCACCATCTAGCTATCTAAATTACCAACTCCTTAAGCTCTTTACCTCCTTCATCTCCCTCTTGCCAAGACTTCCTTCTTCTTCCCTTCTCCCCCCCCCTCCTCCCCTACTCACTTAGCGGATTTATTTTTATTTTGTTGGTTCTGCCTCATGACTTCGAGACGTGCAGGACTGGGTATAAAGCCGACCTCACATCCCTCCCTCACCAACCTACCCACCCACCAATTATTGTTGTATTTCTGTGTGTGTGCGTGTGTGGGGAAGGGAGTGTGAGGTGAAAGGGTGAACAGATTAATGTGGTAAATGTTGAAAGTAGAAAGAGAAAAATGAATACGGTAGGTGAAGATAGATGGAGGGTAGTTGGATGGATAATAAACATCTACACACAATGAAATCTATAAATTCCCAAACACATAACTTCCTTCTCCCTCCCTCACACATGCACACATCCCCAACATCCTTCACCACCTCACACAAACCCTACACACAACCCCTTTCTTCTCCCACACACGCACAGACCTCTTTGATATGCAGAAAGTCCTTAGCATTGAATGAGACCACACACTGGGGCAGTGGTGGATCATCCTCTCTGCAACCATTGTAACTTATGTTCGTCTTCACTGCGAATGCCACTGGCTTCGTCTGTGTGTGTGTGTGTGTTTGTGTGTGTGTGTTCACGTGGGTATAAGAAGCTTGCGGGATTATAATCCTATCAGGAAAAACTTGTCAGTGAAATTTTAAGGCTCCAATTTCTTTATTTTTATGATTTATTATTATTTATTCCTATTATTAAATTTAATATTACTATAATCTTTATTATTATTATTATTATTGTTATTATATTTATTATTATTATTATTATTATTATTGAATAAATATATAAATGTGTATGCTTTTACATAGTGATATTGTTGGAGATTCAAAACATTTGAAAACCAGCTAAAAAAGATAAGAAGGATGAGAGTTGACAAGAACTTCTTTATCCGATTATATACTACTACTACTAAAATAACTTTGACAAACAAAAATAATATTAACAATAAAATGATAACAATAATAATAATAATAATAATAGTTAGATTATTATTAATATTATTATTATTATTATTACTATTATTACGGCACCATTGACGGACATAATGACAAGGTTATTTGAATAGCAGTTCCTTGGGCGTTTACATGGTCACCACTTATCTCTGCCATGATTTTTTTATTGTCCATATTGTTCCATCATTTTTATTGTTATTTTTTTATGAGCATTATTAGTATTAGTAGTATTATTATTAGAATTTTGAATATTATCAGAATTATTTCAACTATTTACATTATTATTATTATTATTATTATTATTATTAATTTTGACAGTAGGTGATGATGATTATTATTATTACCTCTATTATCATTAAAAATGAACATTGAATATAAAAGATCAATAACGCAATAAAAGAAAAACAAACGACTATTGAAATAATGATAGAAGCAACCTTTGAACAAAAAAATATTATATCAATTCTTTAAAACTCGGGTGAACATTTATATATGCACAAATTAATTAAAAAACGGTGAAAATAAAAGAATAAATGGACATTAATCTAAAAATCTGATAATTCAAAAAGTAATATGAAAATTATTGAGGAAATCAATTCAACTAACCATTTGAAAGCAATAAACACAGAAGTTGGAAATCGCACTAATAATAATAATAATGATATTATTATTATTATTATTCTTAAAAATAAAAACAAAAACGAAAAGCAAATGAAAAAATGTAAACAAACAACTAACAAAAAAGCCATATTAAATTGAAATAATAATAATAACAGAACATTGGAAGGAACACAGATTGTAAAGAGCTGACAGTAAAAGGATTAGAATTCAATGTTGGAAGGGGGTTATGATAATGATTATGTTTCAGCATTTATATTTATTGATATTATATCAATGATAGTAATTTCTTAGTAATTGGAATAATAAAAATAAAAATCATAACAATGAAGATAATATCAATTTTTTAATGTTTTTTCCAAAATAATAATAATAATAACAATAGTAGTAATAATAATAATAATAATAATAATAATAATAATAAAAATAATAATAATAATGATAAAAATCATAATTATTATTATTATTATAAACACAACATTATAATAATCAACGACAGCTCGTTATTGATCGACAAACCCTTAATCCATGTTACTTATCATCAATGCCTTCGTGATTAATAATAATAATAATAATAATAATAATAATAATAATAATTATTATTATTATTATTATTATCATTATTATGAAAACAATAAAAATGATAAGATAAATGAAAGAAACAACAGTAATAACAATATTATATGTTGATAATAATATTGATAATAATAACAATAATAATAATAACAATAATAATAATAAAGTTGGAAGATTAATAAATGGGTTATGAAAGAGTATGTATTGATGACGTAAGCAAGTAGTAATTTCACATACACTGGTTAGTGATATATGTATTAATACTTATGGATTTCCGTAATAATGATTCAAGTGAGTGACGTTTTTAATTAAATATATGGAAGATGGATAGATAGATAGATAGGTAGATAGATAGATAGATAGATAGATAGATAGATAGATAGATAGATAGATAGATAGATAGATAGATAGATAGATAGATAGATAGGCAGATAGATGGATAGATAGATAGATAGATAGATAGATAGATAGATAGATAGATAGATAGATAGATAGATAGATAGATAGATAGATAGATAGATAGATAGATAGATAGATAGATAGATATTGTCCTTATTGAAGGATTAGTAATCAAAAAAAAATATTATAAAATATCATCTACGCGCATCTGTACGAAGAAAAATGAGATAGATATTCAATAAATAGATAGAATAACAGATAGATAGATAAACAGATAGATAGATAAACAGATAGATAGATTAATAAGTAGATAAATAGATAAATAAAAGAATCTTAGATAGATAGATAGATAGATAGATAGATAGATAGATAGATAGATAGATAGATAGATAGATAGATAGATAGATAGATAGATAGATGGATAGATAGATAGGATACAAACCCTCTTTGAATAATGATAAATACGCAGTCATCATCGTCTATTCTGGTGCTCGTGAGCGTCAGAAAGAAAACATTTTTTTACAATAATAAAAATAACAATGATACTATTACTACGACTACATGCAATGAGAATATTGACAGTATTACTTTTATTACTACTCTGTTACTACTACTGTTACTTTTATAATTTTTATTACATTTAGTTTAGCTTTTAATATTTATGGTGTTGTGAAAGGTTAATGGTTTAACAAGGACTTGTTTCAAACGCTGGTGTCACGATGCTTAACTGAATGATTGAAACCACTTTGTATCATCCAAAGCCCAATTATGGGTGAATATATCCCTTGAAATGATACCCCATGAGCCACCACTCAACTTAAAACATTGCATACAATACAACTCACATCCCTCCATACACCGACTCTCAACCGACCTACCACTCTACCGTATTACTACCTACCCACCGTACCGCCATCCTACCCTAGCCCCTCACCCTACTGCACCCCCACCCACTTCAGCCTATCCACCGCACCACCACCCGCCAACTTACCCTGGCTCTCTCCAACATCGTCATGGCCAACTTTTCAGCATTTCTTCTCACCAACTCTGCATCCTCTTCCAAGGAAAAGTTCGATGAGTTTTGACTGCAGTTTGACTCGAAGGAACCCTGTGAGGTGTGGTGTGGTTAATGTGTGCCTTAATCTCCAATCAGTTTCCCGCCTTAGCGCTTTGTCATTTTATATGGTGAAGATAATATTGATGATGGATATCATTAGTAAATATTGTCAGTATTATTATTATTATTGCTTTTATTATTTTTTTTATTATTATTATTAGTATTAGTAGTAGTAGTGGTATTCATTGTTATTCCGAGAATATTGTGGAAAGTGATAAGGACGCGTCGAAGGGCTTCCCTTTCGAGGAATGTCACCCAGCTCGACTGTCGCTCATTCCGGCATATAACACTCAATCATTCGCGTTTGATGACTCACCCCCGTATTTATGACGTTATTTTCTATTTTAATCTCAAAAATTTATGTGTTATTAGGTGTCTATTTATGTACCATTTATAGAATCGCGCCTCGGTCGCTAACCTCGAAACCGCATTATTATTATTATTATTATTATTATTATTATTATTATTATTATTATTATTATTATTATTATTATTATTCTCATTGTTTCTTCCCGTATTGACGAATATTCCTCCTGTATTAGAATGTATCGAAGTTTTGCATTTCCTATCAATTTCTCTTGGGAATAATCTTCCTTCAGGCTCCATAAATAACCATCACTATTATAATTTTTATTATTATTATTATTATTATTATTATTATTATTATTATTATTATTATTATTATTATTAATATTATTATCATCATTCTCACCATTACCCTCAAACAGACACACATTGAAGCCAGACACAAAAACAAAAAAATTAAATTAATGAATCATACAAAAAACGAGAATTCTAGCCAAATAAAGCACTGGTGCTATTAATAGTTTTAATGAATTTCAATTAAATGAAATACCTGGAAAATATATAAAAAAATAAGAGGCGAAATAAAAGTTGGGAAAATAAAATAATAAAAATAAAAAAAAAAAATAATGATGATAATATGAACAATATTTAATAGTGATGTTGACATTAATATTACAACTAGCAACAAGGAAACAATAATAATAATGACAAGGATAATAACAACAACAACAATAATAATAATAATAATAGTAATAATAATAATAGTAATAATAACAAAAATGATGCTGATTTCGCAGATTTATGCCTGGGAGCGATTAAAAGTCTGGCCATATTGTATGTATTGTTCGAGTATTGAGATTGCCATGCCTTATCAATAAGCGTGGCAGACTTGTGTCATCATCATCATCATTATTATCAACATCATCATCATCACCATCATCATCATCCCCACCACCATCATCCTCATAATCACATCATCAAGCTTGCAAAAAAGACAGCCAATCAAATGATAATGTATTTTTTAATTTATTCTCAAAATTTTGTCCACATTGAAACCACTTGTATAAGTACTCTATTGCTTGATGTGGTGTTTAAATACGCATATTAACTCAATTTAGTATATAATCTATATATTCATGAATATATATTTAGTATATAATCTATTTATATATTCATGAATATATATTTAGTATATAATTGATTATTTCTTATTATATCAACCAATCAGATTATACTGCTGTAAATGTCCCAGTAACTGGGTTGATGACAGTCGGCCTAGGTTATTGATTCTTTTAAAATGTAACATATGAAAAAAGCCATTTATTTTGGGAAACTTTATACATACTGCCAGCCCGAGGAAACAGTTAACTTCAAATTATCTAACCCAAGATTGTCATTCCCATACTTGGACAGTTCTCCTTGCCGTTAAACAACGCCCAACCATAGCTACCAAACACAAAGCATTCCGAGGGCCCATCCATCATTTTTCACAGACCACCAAAAGTCACAAGCAACTCGAAGCTACAATTTTCTTTTGGTACTCGGTCCAAGGAGTGTCGGAAGAATCTTTGGAAGCTGGCGCTCAACAACAATAACACCCAAACGCAAATGTATATATCAATATTTAATCTATTCATGAATGATGACTTGTAGTTATATTGCAAAGCAAAACAACCCTCATGGACAAAAAGCCTGATGTATGAGTATTTAAACTGATTCACTCCCTAAAACCCTTATTGTATCAGTCCTATATGCAGTTTTAGTCATGCAATATTGGCTCCGCCATTAACTGTCATGCCTTTTGTTATCATTATCGTTTTATCTTAATTGCCTGATAACAACTATCAATATCGCATGTTTTTTTTGGGCCGGTGTGCAGATTAGTTTGTAATTGTCACTTCATTATAACACCATCGTCACATTTATCCTCGCAGCATTAAAACAACTTCTCCACCACCACAACACCTTATCCACAACTCACACACAACACCCCTTCTCCCCAACACACATACCACACCTTCTTCCCAACATGCGACATCATCATTACCAAACATCCCCACACTACTCCAATATCACCACACATCACCAAATCAACCTCCACACATTCCCACATCAACCTCCACACATCCCCACCTCAACCTCATCATAAACACCACTTCACTTCCACCCCACAAACACATCACATCAACACCCCAACAAACTCACACCACACCCACCATACTTCCACTTCCATCTTCTACCACAAAAACCTCACCAACCACAACCCAACAACCCCACCTCACCGCACCACAGCAACCGCACCCCACCCACCTGCTGCACAAAGCTATTGGAACTGTTATCTGAGTAACTCCTTTCATCTGACCTCCTCGAGCCCTCCCCACCCTGTGTCCATTTCTATCCAAGTCAATAATAATAGTGATTATGATAATAATAATAATAATAATAATGATGATAATAATAATAATTGCTATAATAAGACGAAAATGACAATAGAAATGAATATATTTATCATATTGATTGAAATGAAAAAATAGTAAAAGAAATTATTCTAAAAAAATAAAGACAGTTATAAAAAATATTTATTATTTCTTTTATGATTATTATTATTAGTATAATAATAATAATAATAATGTTCGATTGTCATATGATGACTTATGGTGCTTTGTTGCTGTTGTTTCTATCGGCATTCCAATAAGAAAAATAATAACAATAATAATAAATATTATTATTCTTATTATTACTATAATTATTATTTGTATTGTCATTGTTGTTATTCCTATTATTTTTTTTTTTTCGTGGTAGTGGTTTGATAACAATAGTTTTAGAGTGAAATAATAATAGTTATTAGTAGTAGCAGTAGAGTATTTTTCATTATTATAAAAAACAAATGCTTGTTTAACTGTACAAATAGTAAAGAGAAGAAATAATAACAATAATGAAGTTAGAAATAAAAATGACTATAATAAAGTAATAACAATTATAATTTTTTAAATAATAATAAAAATAATTAAGTTAGAAGCAATGCTAAAATAATAACAATGAAGTTGTAAATATCAATAATAATAAAATAATAAAAATAAAATAGTTTAAATAATAAAAATAATAGAATTTTTTTTAATGAATTTTGTACTTTTACATAATAGAATTTGGTGAACGTTCAATCAATAACATTATTAACTTTTGCTCTACAAATCAACTATGACTATTATTGTTTTTATTATCATTATTGTTTTTACCATTTTTCTAATGTTGTTATTATTTAATTATTATTCTTATTTGGTTTATGATTGATATTGTTATTATTCTTATTATTGGTCTATGGTTATTTTCTATTAATTGTTTGTCAGGTCCAAATTATATTAGCATAACTAATTAATCGATTATTATTATTGTTGTTATTATGTCTTTATCATCATTTTTTTAAATATTATTATTTTTATTATTATTATTAACATGCAAAGACTTTTCAAGATTTTATCATTCAGTGAAGTTTGATAAGGTTATTTGATGTGAAATAGTGAAAAACACATGAAATACACACGAATGTGTTTCCCATTTATGTGAATTTTTATTTTAAATCAATATCAACGCCACATAACTCGATTTTAAACAGTTTAACATCAAAATGCCTATCATAACCATTAGTTATCTGATGATGATATAAAGTATATTGAAAAGCTTTGTGGAAATGAAGAATTTGAACATTGTCATGTTTTTATGATTCACATCTCATAAGCAGTCCTTCTATAATTGTATTCAAATGTGGCTTATTTTTAAATGTGGAATACTTTTATTGAGACATAATTATGGACAAAATTTTAACTTAATTATAAATTTTCTTATTAGTACAACTTTGAGATATTTTCAAATGTATGCATAACTTTTTAGTAAGTACAATCTTTTCATATTAACCGTGAATTCCCAAATTATTACAAGCTTGTAATAATGGCAAGTATTTCCTAAAATTTATGATTGTATCATATTATTTAATAATTATCATCAGTCACAATTTAAAAAAAGAGAAAAACTTATAGTTTTCATTCCAATACAAAGCTTTTCATTATGCATGTAACATTTCCAAGTAATAATTTTTTTTAAACCATACAAATTATATGCTTTCACATAGCTGTACACTTGTTGTTGAGAGATGTTACAGCTTGACAATGGGACCAAGCTATAGATTTTGGACTACTTAATTATCAGCCTGGTTGCTTAGTTTTGTGTATTTGTAGTGTTGGTATGACTAAATGATATTTATCATGATGTCACAAAGCTTTTTCAAATCAAACTCCAATTATTGAATGGTTTTTTGTTATTGTTTATCCATAATTTTTGAATTATTATTTTAGTTATTAATATGTTTTTTATGTCACAACTTAGTGAAGCTGCCATATAAAAATTAATTGATTGTAGACACAATAGCTGTGAGAATTAATATTGAAGAATTCTATAAAAATGCCATGATTCAAAATGACTTAATATAATCAACATTACATGACCAAGTATGTTTTATCATGATGAAAAGTGCATGAGTAATATTTATTTTATCATGGTGAAAATTTTATCAGTAATATGACCAATATAATAAAAAAACAACACAAAATTAACAGTTGGAAAAAATAAATTCAAATAAAATAAAAAATAGAAAGAATATAGTGATTAAATATAGAAAACAGTGATAAAACAAAAATAAAATAAATTTATGTAGCAAAAATGACAAAACACTTAGAAACAAATGGATCCATTAAACAAAAACGATGAAACAGCTATTATCGACTGAATTGAGGAAGAAGAAATGTTAAAACAACTAGAACCTGTGGCATTGTGTTGAAAGGTTCGTTTTCAGGCCGCCATGTTGTGGCATAGCTCTGAGCCATTTGAAGGCAAAAGAAATAACGTTTTTGACTCTATGGTTATGAATTTCAGTAAATCTCAGCTATAAAATCATTAGTGTGTAGCGGTCTTTCAAGACGACCCAGCCTTGAATTAATTCTACGTAACGTACGCAAAAACTGTGTATTTGAGCGCAGTCACAATATCTCTTAATTTCTTTGTTTTAAAACGCTTTTTATTGTTAACTTTCAGCTTTTGGTTTCAATTAAATTATAATTCGACAAAAATAGAACAATTTCCATTTTGACAAATCTGTCAATTAAATAAGTAACGCTTAACTATAGTCAATTTTTAAAAATTAATTTATATTTACTGAAATTAAATAAAACGGAATTCGAAGAATCTTAAATTATAAAATTATTTCATCACGTTTATATGACAATCTCTCTAATGAACGATATATATGCCATCTGGTCTATGATCGAATGGTAAAAAATGTACGCAAGTGGTTATAAACTCGATTCATTTGTACTTTATTATTAAATAACACTGAAATTTAATTAAAATTTAAACATCACCATTAAAGAATTGTTAAAAAATATTAATTGTTTCAAAAAACTCCCATTTTCACAGTCATAACAAAGTGAATAAAAAATACACGAAAACTAGGGTAAAATTGATAAAATGATAACACTATTTCATATTAGTCATCATAAGCACAAATGGGCTAAAGCATATAGGTGAGTTCATATCGGAGATAGTTATTTTTTTGGTCGTTTTTGATGGTGGGATAGTACGGGATAAGAGCATCTTGGGCTCCTATGTAGATGCTGTTGTACACCTTCCAATAAACGTCCCTCACCTTGCGGGCCGGGTGGAACAGGCCCTGGATGATGTAATATAGTTTTGAGAACAAATTTTTTCAAAACCATTTCCAAAATCGTTAAATAACTGGTAGCAAAACTAATTACGACAAATCTTATTAAGTTAATAGCCACCACAAGCAATTAAATGCTTATTTAAGTGAAGACAGACCTGCAGAGTGTATTGTAGTAAGACTCCAGGACCAAGTGCCACCCTGAATCCCTCAATGGCAAACATGAAGGCCTGAATAACGTGGGGGGAGGTCTCAAAAATATTGGGCCACACATAATTCAACAAATGCGTCAAGGAATCTTCACAACCCAGTCCCCTCACTCCGAGGGCCAGATGAGCAACGGCAGTCATGGCGGTCTGTCGGTGCACCAGGTCTCTGTCCATCAGAGCATCCTCGAGCAGGGGCGTCACTGCATACACGTAATCCTTGCCCATCTCACCTATGTACTCAAACATGAAGGACAGCGCCTTCAAGACGCCATTCTGCACGTTGAGCTCGGGAACCCTGTATTCATTCATGAGGCCAGGTAGCACTGTGAAGGGAGAGCATGTCTCTGCCACAATGGCAATAGCCACTGTTGTGCACACTCTGTTCTGCCTCTCTTGCACCTTATCAAGTAGTCATCTTAATAAATACAAAAAAATCCAAAACCAAATAAAAACTTCTCAAGTTATATATTATGCTAAACAAAAAGCAATAATAACAATAATACAAACCTTGAGATTGTTGAGTAGGGTGGCCAGCACATCATGAGGCCCGATAGCTTTGGCGATGTAGCCAAAGGTGTTCACAGTGGCTCGTCTGATGGCCTTTTTGTGTGCTTTGATCAACTCCAGCAACTCGAAACAGATACGCATCCACTCTCTGGCTGAGACATATTCTGCTCCTCGATCTGCTATCCTTCCCACCAGGTCTATGCAGTTTTCCTGCACCTTCTCATGTCTGTGGTGTGAATGGGTTGATAGTGAAGATGGTCGTTTTATAGCGCCAGAGTAAGTGACTGAAAAATTTATTAAATAGTTCCTCTTAAACACCATTAAAATGATTTTCCATTTGATTATACAAGCATGATAAACTCCACCTAATACTTCCATTCATAAAAACACTCTAATTCTGAATTCCGTCGATTCAAAACCGAAATTTAAAAGCACAAACGCACACAATCCCCACCGATTTTTGAGGATGGGAGTGAGTCTGGGTAGGAGGTCCTTGATGGGTGGAGTCATCTTGGTCATGCCGATGACGTTCACAATAGCTTTGAGTGCACCCAGTATACTACCCAGTACTTCAGGGTACTCCTCACCTAGGTACTCGTATAATACCACTCCTAAGTGACCCATCAGTTTCTCCTGGTGGATGGGTGGGTGAAAAAGATGAATGAAGGTGGATGCAATGGAGGTGAGTACTATGATGGATGATGAAGAGAAGTTATTGATGAATAGTTGATGATAATGATGTTAATCATGTCACTCACCTCTTGGCATATCTTCATCACATTGGCGATCCTGGAGATCAAGTCAGCTGACTGCTGTCTCACCTGTAGCATCATCATCAGGTCACTATTTTTACTACCATTGTATACACCCAGCATCCATCTCCAAAAATGAAACATTAAAAGCTCCAGCATTCATCCTTTCCCCAATTAAAACATCAAAACACACACTAAAGCACCAGCCCACATTCTTTCCATAACATCAAAAGCCACACCTAGGCGTCAACCCATACATAAGCCCTTCCCCCACTAAAACACAGACCTTAGCAGCCTTATTATTAAGCCTCCATAGAATGGTTCCACAGATCTGAGGCAGATATGCCTTGACCCTCTTCCCCAGCGAGTTCACCACTGTACCGAAGCCATTCAACATCACCACATCCTCGGCTGTTTGCTCTTGGAATGCGTATAAACTTCCGTCAATCAGCTGCTCTTCCAGTCGACTATCCACATCCGCTGTGCCCATGTTGCCTAGCACCTAGAGGTCAAAAGGTGTTTTTGTAGTTCTGTGGCGTGTTTTAATCCACACCTTAAAACCCTTTTGTGAGTAAGTTAAAAACCCTGACCTTGTCAAAGGTATAAAAGGCTATAAAAAGAAATCAATTGATCGAATACAACTTTTTATTACAACCATCTTCCTCTCATACTCCTACCCTTGAATGAAATCCCCATAGAAGACAAACAAAGCAAAAACCAAACATCATCCACCTTCTCAATAGTCTCCATGACCATCTTTCGATACTGCTCTGACTCATCCTTCAGATCATCCACAATCCTCTCAACAATCTCTGAAGCTCCCACCTTTGTGGCTATCTCCACAGTTGTGTCGACCAGCTGTTGAGAGTTGTTGTTTTGATTGTTGTTGTAGTAGTATTAGTAGTATCAGTGGCAGTAGCAGTAGTAATAGAAGCATTTGTGGCAATAGTAATAGTATCAGTAGAATAGAATCCAAAAATACTTGCTATTCATACAAATTAAAATTAAAGATGAAAGAAATAATCAATTTCAACAAAAACTAGCAACCAATAATCCCCAACAACCAGCCACCTGTCGATAGTTTCTGCGATCAAGGGCCATACGTTGGTTCCAGAATGCCTTGAAAAAGGGGGGTAGCACTTCATCCTTGATGTACACTGGCTCAACACCATCGGTGGCACAACACTGCTTCACTACCTAAGGGTTTGTGTTTGTACGTGTTTGCAATATATTGGCAATATATATATTTTTTTGACAGTGTTTTTTTATTATATACACTTTCAATGGTATTTGAGATTTTTGAATCCTGTGTGTATTTGCTTTTTGATAAAGCTTTGTTGGTAATAAAACTTCTGAAATTTTATTTAATGGATCAATTGCTTAAGGAATCTCCAACACCAAATAAATAAATAAATATAAATATAAATATATATATATATATATATATATACTGCACATTACAGCACACAAACCACTAAAGCACCCACCTTGAGCACAATCTTCTTCATCTCTTCATCAGGCGACTGGAACTCTCTGATGAGGATCAACATCACTTCCCTCGTATAATAATTGGCGTACTCACCATCCATCAATGGAATCAAGTACCCAATAGCCTTCAAGAATGCAGCCAAACCCTTCCCTCTGTGCTGTCTTATACCTTTCCACAGGGGTTTGAGGACTGAATCGAAAGACTCAATACCATATGGAGTCGCTGCTTCTGCCAATGCAGCTAAGGCCAAGGCAGTGATAGTTCGTACTTTTTGTTGCTCATCCACCAGCCCATGCTCAATGATCTCCACTAAACTCTTCAAATGGGGCAGGATGGCACAGCCCAACAAGATGGAGATCTGCTGCACTATCTGTATGGTCCGGTTTTAAAGTCATAGATTCAAACCATCTTTAAGCAATAATAATAATAATAATAAGCTTAAGCCACATCAGTTCCTTAATAATCACCCAATCAGGTTTTAGTTTATAGAATCCAACCCATGCTAGCGTGAAGAAAACTAAACGACGATGACGATCTATTTTTAAATAACCTCGAATCATCTTTAAAAATACTAAAAAAAATAATTCTCAACCCAACGTCACCACCCACCTTAATACCAGTGTGTCTAGCCTGCCAGGACTTCTTCGACTTGCACACAGCCTTGAGGAAAGGTAGTAGGGATGGGATTCCAAGGGCAGATGCTACCACAGCAAAGGCTCGAGCTGTGGTGTTCCTCACATATTCATCCATGTTGTCTATGTCAGGCCTCATCACACTGATCATCGTCGCCAGACCTGAGTGGGCGGTTGTGGGAGTGGTGTGTTCTAGTGTCAATGTGCAGTGTGGAATACGTTTGTGATACTATATGTTAAAGATAGATAACTACAACCAGTCAATCCTATCACCACCTATATACACTCTCATCAATTACTACTAAAAATCTTCTTCAAACCCATCCCACCACCCCTCCACACACAGACCTGCAGCTTTGGCAAGATTAGAGATGATCTCCCTTCCCTCAACCCTGGCATAGTAGTCCTCATCGATCAACAGAGGCTCAATCACCACCAGGATCTTGTGTACATATGGGCGCACCAGGTCATCCAGCTTGTACAGGATGCGATCTATCACCTGGGTTGGTGGGTGGGAGAGGTTTGATTGGACTACACCCACCATAAAATATAATATCAATAAAAATAATTCACACAGCATAAAGTATTAAGAGTTTAATAATGAAATATTAAAATGTTGATATAACACAAGTACCTACACCCATCATTAATTTCATAACATTACATGACTCATTGGTTCATTGTAACATCAGTCCTAACTTGACAAGTCTACATCATAACATCACTGAATGTCAAATACCTTGACAAGCAAATGCCTTTCCTGGTCCTCCAGGGTGGGACTCATGAGAAGGGGCAGGATCTGGTCAAACAGAGCACTTGGGCCCAGCTCTCGAGCTTTGTCTGTCACCTAGTGTATTATGGTAGTGCATGATGTTTATGGTGTGGTTAATTTGATGTTCATATTTAATGATTAGTGTGGTATTGATGAACATTTTGGTAAAGTAATTAAACAACTAAAGTGCCAAAAGCCCCCTACGAACCTGCCTCATAGCAGACTTTCTCATGGGAGGGGTGCCATTCTTGATCTTGAGCAGCAACTTCATGATTCTCCTCTCCTTCTGCTCTTCTGGTGACAAGGACTCCTCATCCACCTCCACCAACAACTTGTCAAAGTATTGCATGTCATCCGGTTTCATTACAGGTAGGTTTCCTGGTGGTGATGGAGGGGTTTTAAATGGGTTTTTATAATGATGGTGATTGTGTGATACTTACATATGAATGAGGAGTATTGAAAGCAGAAAAATATACATTTATTTTTTACATATATATCATATCATCGTTTAGCGTCTTCATAGTGGGATATTTATGGGGTTACAAAGAGAAAATTAGAAGCTATTAAACAGAATAATAGTTGAAACAAAATAACACACCTTGAGGTTGCAGATCAACCACATGGGTGCGAGCATCTGGGGTTTGTATTCTGAACCCTGCTGGTGTGTTTGCCATGGGGGTCGGAGTAGCTGTCAACTTGCGGCCAGGTGTCCTTATGGGCACATAACCAGCTGGTGGTGGCAAGATCTGCAGATTTTCATGGTTGATGAACAAATAAAAAAGTTTCAAATTCAAATTCAAGAATAACATGTTGAACTTTATTTTAAAAAATACACATGGATGAAAGCACCACAGCACCTTGAATCCCTCAGGCAAAATAGCATCAATCTCCTCATCAGTCATGTATCGATTCCTCTCATCAAGTTCCTTCTGCAAGGTCCATGCCTGTTTCTGTTCTGGCGTCATCTGCAGCATGTGGCCAGGTGTGGGGGTGGCTAGCCCCATGGCTTTGATGCCCACAGGGGTGCTGAGAGAGGGGGTGAAAGCACTGGGTGTCATGGGGCCTGGTGTAGAGCCCATGGGAGTGGCTCCCCCTGGTGTGGTCATTGAAGGGGTCCCTCCTCCAGGGGTTGCCAAGGCTGGAGTCTCATCCCATCGAGACCTCCTCTTGCTCGCTCCTGGAGTCTCCTTGATCACCTCCACTGGATGTCGGTCTGCCTTGGGGGTCTCTGCCCAACCCATACCATGGCCAGGTGTATCTGTGTGTCAAAATGGTTTGAGTATACAATCAATTCAATTAAACCATAAAATACGCTGATTTAAAATCTTTAACAATAAATTAATGATGCATCTAACCTCTCTCAGTCTTGGGAGTCTCATCCCACCGATTCTTTCTTGAGGAGGGTGTGGCTTGACCCACAACTCCATCTCTGCCTGGAGTAACATGACCAGGAGTTGCATGTCCTGGAGTGGCATCCCACATGCGCTGAGATCCTCCGGGAGTAGCACCGGGAGTTTCTGAGCCCTTCATTCTGCCAGGTGTTTCTGCCCATTGAGACCCTATGGCAGGAGTCATGGCTTCATCCCAGTTGGACCTTTTGGACTGTGGTGTAGTGCCTGCTGGTTCAGTCACTTGATCCCATCGACGCTTTTTACGATTAGCTGCTTGTTGTTGTGCAGGGATGGACTTGAGGGTGCCATCCTGGGCCTTATTCTTCATCTGCTCCAACAACATTCTCTGTGGTCCATTATTTGAAGATATTGAAATATTTACATGATCTCTCATTTGTTGATATTACGCTTTGATTGACATTTATTAAGTTTATTATTTTCAGATATTTAAGTGATATTGTACTATAAATTTACATAAAAGCTAATAATTTTCCATAAAAACCAATAATTTTTTTAAAATTCCAATAAAAAGTTGAAAACAAATTTTAAGACCCCAAAAGCACATACCTTTTGTTTTTGTTGTTCATTTTCAGTCATGATGTGTGCATATGTCCTCCTCTCAGATGTGATGTCAGGTGTTTGACCTCCTGCCATGTATCAATGGTGTATATTAGTGATTAAAGATCAATAATAACACCTAAATGATGCATAATGGGTGACTAAATTGAATCAAACAATTATTAAAATCAGCTAATTAGACGGGTGTTGTAATTAAAGTGATTAAATGGTGAAATGTTGATGTAGAAGCATCAGTGTTGATTCCTGGACCACCACCTAGGTAAAATGCAATCTCGTTTATTAGTAAATGTTTATCATCTACCTATTTGCATATACAAACACAGAATATCACACACAAGTTTAATACACACAGCACAAACATTATTATAAAATTTGCACCCAATTAGACTACAATAGTTCTTCCATGCTCGGGAATGCTGTGGAAAGTGGTAGTATCCACTTAACTCAAGTTTATTATTTAGGTTATATGTTTTTAAATACATATTTTTTATTAATTTTTCTACATAGAATATATAAGTAAATAAACTATTCTATGTATTACATTAAATTTGTTTAATAACAGATTTTTAGTTTTGGTTGTATCAAAAAAAATCAAGCGAATGAAGCAAACCAGGAGCAAAAGGATCATGGCGAGCAGGAGATATAGCCAGCAATCGCCTTCTACCGAGGTATTCATCCTCTCTATCAGCTATTTTTGGCACCCTATGTTCTGCCATTGGATCAAAATCCTGATGTTTGATTGATAGTTTTGAAAATTTTAATATGTTGAAGATATTTTACAAAATTTTTATTGGTATAAAACATGACAAGTTTATTTTATATAACGTTGGTACATGATGACAAAGATTATTATTCATGAAATAAACTAAATTAACTTGTATTTCAGAGGCTTTGGGTGTTTCACTGACAACCTCATCCGCATCTTCATCTTCTTCATCAATCTGATTTTCATTTTAATAATGTAGGTAATGCAAAAAACAAAATATGCTTAGAATATGAATGCAATTAGTTTAAATAACATTGGAGATAGAGTAATTATTAACCTCATGATCATAAGCGACACGACTCAAAGCTCCATCACCCTTGTCGTTTGTGTCATAATACGATGGCATCCATACCATCTTATTTTCTTTGTTTGCTGAGTAGAAAAAAGCTCGTTTGTAATATTAATGAAACTGAAACAATAGTTATTTGAAATTAGAAAAGTTTTCAATAAAGCGTTATACTCACAATCTCGACCGGAAGCCATTTTGTTTTTTATGAATTTGTCAAAGGATATAACTAAAAAACAAAATTAAATTAATTTGAATAAATTTGAGTAATTGTCACAAGCTATAAAAATGTTCTATAGTGAAAAATTATTGTTTTTTTGTTGGTCTAAAATGCAAACATTCAAGTTTGTCTGTATTCACAACCCAAAAATATTTTAAAAAATTTTTTAGTTTATGTTGTATTTTATTGATTAAAATAATATAAATAAAATTTATAAATAACAAAAATGAATGTTTATTTTAGTTTATAAACATTGCTTCATACTTGAATTCACTTTTAAACTTTCTTCATTCACGTGTTTGTTAATTTATAAAAATTTAATTTTAAAATGAGTAGCGATGAGTCAATGGAATCAGAGATTGACGATGAAAAAATAAAAAATGATGACGTTGTAGGTAGTGAAAGTGATGATTCCGACAAAGAAGTAAACCTTTTTAATTACCTAACAATATTTAAGAATAAGGAATACTATAAGTTCACTTTCATTATTTTCTATTTCTAAATATCAAAGTTGCAAATAGCGTTCCAAAAAGGTCTTCTCAAAGATATAGTTGTTGAAAAAGAAAAAATCACCACAACTTATGCAAATAATAAGGTATAATTTCAACTACATACCTTCTAATATTCAACCATCATTATATGTTACACCAAATAGGTGGAGTTGGAAGCTATTTTGAAAAGTTTCCAAAGGAAACTTCCTTGGCAAGAAACTCTACACATAAGTGTGGAAGCTTTGGTTAGACCAAGGACCTCAGAAGGAGAGGTTGAGGCTGAAGATGATGAACTCAAAATGGAGAATTTATGGTTCATACTATATGTGTTCATATGAATCTTGTTCATGCTATCTTATGTTAAAAAAACAGACTTGTTTATGTATACAATATTTTTGAACATTTAAGTAATCATCATCATTATCGTTTTATGTCAGTTTTCCCTTTTCAAGAGGGCTCACATAATATAATCTACTAAAAATAATTGTTTGTATATTCATTTGAAAATTTTCACTGCTAATTTAAACCTGAAAAATCAATATAAATCTTACCCACAGTTATAGACAGACACAAGCAGCAGTACTCAAAGCCATCCCCATGTTACACAAGAACAACATCAGAACCAAGAGGCCTGAGGACTACTTTGCAGAGATGGTCAAGAGTGATGAGCATATGAAGAAGGTTGGTGTTGTTATAAACATCATCATTGTTTTAAATTAGTTTCTTTAATTGTTGCTTTACAAATTCCTATTCATTGAAAATTAAAAGTTAAATCGATAACGAAGGTAAAATGCTACTAATGTATAGAATTAAGTGAAGTTTGATTATTTGAATACAAGGTGAAGGAGAACATCTTGAGTTTGAAGGCACGCAAGGAGAAGTCGGAGCAGATGAAGAAGCAACGAGAAGCAAGAAAGTTCAAGAAATTGGTCTGTGTTAATTAATCTTCAGTTGTTTTCATGCAGTTCTATCAATTTTCATTAATTTTTCTTTAAATGGAATAAATCTGGACACTCCATAGTGGAGATAAAATCAGATATTAAATTTTGACATATGCACCTGTATCTAATTGGAGCTACATTGCAGGCAGATAAAGAAGCAAAGGCAACCAAACGAAAAGAGAAGTTGGAGAACAAGGAAGCACTAATGAAAGCAAAAAAGAAATATAAGTTGGGTTGGTGGTAATTTAAACAAAATCATTAAATTTGATGTATTTTTTAGAAATATAACAGATTTTCTTGGCATACATTTATCTCAAACACAAGATAACTACCAACCACTACATTACAGATGACATGATCTCACATACACCAACCACACACAACCGCCAATCACTAACACTGATATCGGACACAATCCCACACACACAGGTCAGAATGACATGAAACTGTCCAGTAGTTTCACAGGGGGTCCTCAAAATGATGATGATGATGAAGAAGAGAATGTCAAGTCTAGAACTAAAGCTGCTGTTAACAAGTCTTTATACAACAAAGAGGATAAAAAGTCGGTTCTGAATTTCGTTTTAATGATATTTTGCTGATAGTCCTTAAGTTCAATCAAATCTGCTTAATGGCCTGTCTTTCTTTAGCAAGGGTTCACTTTACTGACAAAATTCATTATTCACACAGGATTACTCTAATCTTGAGCCGAAACTTTTATTAAAGTCGTATTTTCTGATAGGTTTTTCATTGATGAAAGATAATTGGTTATGGGTTAAATCCCATCAAATTGATTCTACCAATTAGACACCCCTAATAGATTTCCATAAATGAACTTAAAACTTGAGCCGACTGCTGTATACCCCAGCTACTGGGACACTCATAGCAGTATAATCTAAGAATTTCTTTTCATGTTTTAAAACGTACCAATGAAATCAATCCGCAGAGTGGGTAAGAAACGGAAATTCAAGAATGAGAAGTACGGATTCGGAGGGCAGAAGAAGAGGTCAAAAGCGAATACAAGGGACAGTCTAGATGACTTTGATAACAAAGCTCTTGTTAGTATAACAATGATGGTTTGGTAATGATTGCAATGCGGTGGAGGGGATTGATAATTGAGATGGTGATGATTATGCCTAAAATGATATTAATGATATCATAATAGTAAGTGATTAATTATAAGATATAATTTGGTTTAGACAAATTAGATTTTTTTATTTCAATTATCAAATCTATTTTTTGATATTATTTTAATTAAAATTAACCGCAGAAAAACGACAGAAGGCCGATGAAAAATAAAAACAAACGCAATAGAAGAGTCAAAAAGAAAGGAAAATAATTTAAAGATTTCATTTTTTTTAATAAACTGAACTTAATGAATAAAAACTCGAAATTTAAATGTATTTCCCTAATAAAAGCATAAAGTGTAAAACGTATACGGTTCAGTTTCCAAATTTTACAAAAAACTAACACGCCAATATCACATTTAATGTGTTAAACCCCTAAAAAACACCTGCATGAAGACACAATAATACATCACACGCATTGTTAGATTAGAGAATCTATACAGCAGTAACTACCATCACTTTTAAACTATCTCTCGCCATATTTAAACTGGCACATCATTAATAATGCTGTGGTATGCACCCCACTCAACCCTCATCTACTTTGGAGCATTAAGCACAACGGCCAGTCTGGCTTGTTTTGAGATCAATGTCTCCTTCAGGTTCTCAATTCTCAGCAACTTAGCATCATTTCTCCCCACGCCAGAAACTCTGTACACATGATAATCTTTTCCATACCTTACAGCATATGACAACTCTTGAAGACTCACCTCGAACCAACGTTTATTTTGGCCCGAGGTTGCTTTCACTTCTATAAAGACCTCTCTACCGCTACTCAGCACTACCTGTGAATTTCAATAAGCCAAGATTAAATGCACAAGGTAGGTTAGGAAAGAAACTGCGTAGTTTGGCTTAATGAGACATTTTTTTCCTCACAAACATACCAGCTTCGTAAACTAAAAGTTTACTTGAAAATGTTACTTAGTTAACGAAAAGCTTTGTATCTCAATAAAATTTATTTGTGCTCCTAAATACACTCGTATTATTGTGACTAGTGTAAAATCAAATCAAAAGTTCGTATAAATTAGAAAACTGTTTCATAACGTAATGAAATGTTATCATCACCACTACCCTCATGGTTAACACCTATTTTCATAATAGCATTAATTTGAACAAAACACACACAACGAACCCACCTTGACATCAAAGGGAGCAACAGTATCTTCATTAGCATTCATATGAATCACCTGCAAAAGGGATGAAGCATTAATAATGTTATCCTTAATGTAACATTACCGATAGCAAACGCATTAGATTAAAATTTTATTATGCACTGAATGCTATACGGATAAAAAGACCACCCAAACTCTCATCATCATCATTATTATTATTATTATCATCTTCTTCATCATCATCATTGTATTACATCCGTTTGCCTGCTAGATGGATTAGACGCCAAAACATCGATACAACCTGCCTGATATCAGAGTTCGGCATTTTCATGATTTCTTGCAGGTACCTCACCACCATCAGCTCGCCATCGCGCCCCACACTCTTCTGTGCCTCAGACGCCGCCCCAGCCTGGCCCAGGTCTTCAGGCAGCGGTGCGATGCCCTCTTCGGCGTTTGAGGCCATCCGAGGTGTTTGTAGTGGCAGATCTGTGGGTGATGGCGTTCTATTAACTTGGTTGGTTGAGGGGTATAGTGATAATAATTTCAAATAAAAATATTTTTTGTACGGCAAACATATATAGATTATTATACAGAGGCATAATGGTTGAAAAGACTTAACTAAGAATCCAACTTATAGGCTCACATGAAAGCCCACGACACTAATCAAATCACCAGATACCAGTGAAATTCTTGTAAGAAGTAGAAGACGATGGCGTAGTGGTGGTGCTAAGATTCGCTAGGTTGAATAGGCTACTTTGAACACCCTTCGAACATATGGCATCAGTCCCAACACCAAAGCCTGCCTCATCACTGGTGGGAGGCCAGGTGGATGTAACGTCTGGAACTCTGGAGAGGGCGTATCGGCTCTTTTGAATGAAAGGTTTTGATTGGTTGGGTTGGGTAGTTTTGGATGGGATATTTTGTGGTTGAAGGTCTCCTTTGACGTCTGTGGTGTAATCAAATTGAAGTTGATTTTATTTGGAAATAAAAAAAACACAATCAACAGCAACAACATCGACAATAGGATATATCGAGGTTGATTTAGTTTCAAAATAAAAAATAGAAACAACAGCTACTGGGGCGCCTACAGCAGTATAATCTAATATGAATATAATATATAACAACAATATGATATCAACTACAACCATCAACAACTACAACCATCAACAACTAGAACCACAAAAAAACAACCTTCATTAGCAGCAACAGCATTAAAGCCGCCAACAACGTCGTTTTTGGTGAAGCTAATGCAACTGGCCCAGTCTTCATCAGAAGGGAGGGGCTTGTATCCACGCTCTGCCTCCAACCTCGTCAGCTGATCTTGCTGGTCGCTAAGCATCAACGATGACACCTCAGTCAGTAAAGTTCTGAGATAGGTGGGTGATGGTAGGGTGAGTTATTATTATTATTATTGTTGTTGTTGTTGTTATTATTACCCTCATCATCAATGCCTGTAGCTTATAATAACGCCTTGAAACCACCACAAATAACAACACAGAAGAAAGTAACAAAACAACAAACTTAAGCTCTTTGCAGCACGACTCAGAAACCTTCCTCAAGCCCTCGGACAAGTTGTGGTTGTTGACCAGACTAAAGTACCCAGCTATCTCGCTGTTGAGCTGTGAGTACGAGCAGCCAGAGCGACTGTTCATATAGAAGGTTCGATCACATAAGTAACAAGATTGGACCACTTGGGCACTGGAGGATTTCAGAAAGTGGCTCTTTGTGGGTAGGAGGTGGTTGGCTGGAATGCATAGTCTGTAGACTAACTTTAGGCTCTGGGTCTGTAAGAGATGGTGTTGTGGGAGTTGATTGGTGTGGAGTGAAAATCATTTCAAATAATTAGGTAGGTTATGTATTAAATTGTGCAGTAAAAGAATATAACAAGAAATTTTACTTTATGGTTCATTGAATAATAATAATCCTCAAAATTTAAATTGAAATCAGCTTCAAACTTCAACTCTTGAATATATCAATAAAAAATGGATAAAAAAACTGATTTATTTTTATAAACAGCAGTATAATCTAAGTAGATTAATAAAAAATACACAAAATCAACCCTCTCACAAACAAGCCCACCCCCAATGACTCACCTGCACACACTTCATCTTCCTAAGCAATTGTTTGATGTCAATAAAATCCATAAAATGGGCGTACACCGTCGGGAACTCCCACTTCAACATCTTCTGCACGTAGGGAAGCATGCAGAATAAATAATCTTTCAGGAATTCCGAGTTTTCACTTTTTTCACTCATCACGTTTTTGCTGACGCATTTTGTCAGGGTTTCCACGCCGAGAAGTCGAAGAAAATCGAATGCGTTTTTGCTCACATCATTAGCTTCTAGGGCGTTCCTGAAGGATGTTTTGTTGTCCTTGTCGCTATAAGAAAGCATATTGATGGCGCAGACGTTTGTCACTTCGGAGAAGATGTTTTTCAAGTGGTAGTCATCCAACAGCACCACGCTATCACTGAGAGTCAACCAGGTGCTTGCTGGTAAAACCTTCAAGTCTTTGATAATATTGATTATGTTAATCACCATCATACTTCTGTCGCTCTCTTCCTCGATGCGGTGTAGACTGTCCCATAGGCAGCTCATCACTGCTATGATGTCAGAGTGGGATTTGTCTTTTAAGGGAAATATGGCGGGGATTTGTATGAGAAAGAAGAGGAAGACGTGGATGGAGGGATGAGGTGCAATGTTGAGCTCATGGAGGAAGAATGATTCCAGTTGAGCAGGGTAAATGTGAGATAGTACAAACGGAATGAACACTTTGGAATAATCATTTTCATCATTTGCTGACGTTTGTTTCAAGGAGACTAGTCGTGTGAAGTTGCCCAGCAATAAAATATCAGTCATAAAGTCTCTACACCTTTTATTGCCATCGCTCCAACACACCTTGTCTTCACTGACAAACCACCCTGGACACATGGCATCATTCACCTCACTTACCTCTGCATCCTTCACAAACACAAACCTCTTTCCCTCCACCAGAGACACCTTCTCTGCCTTCGTCAGATGGGTCTCCAGAAACTTGTAGATCCTACTGATCCTGCCATACGTGTCTGCAAACAAAGCCTTTTCTTTTCCACAGAGTTCATTGCAACCTGTCTTCTCACCCAGCCCCTCTCCCCCATACTTCCTCGTCCACTGTTCAAAGATCTCAACCACTAGATTCTTGTCGACAAATAATCTGATGCCAAAAAACTCAGCCATTTTAGAATTCATCTCTTCAGCGCACAGCACCGTGTAACTAACATGGTGAGCGAAATAAAAGAAGTTTTGTGGACACAATCCCACAATATTTACCCCACATTTCACCAGTTTCAACTCAGCTACTCGGCTAAACCTCTTAATAAAGGGACTCTCAACCATAATTTTGAGGGGATCTTGGATGAAGGGCGATATCTCCAAAGCACCATCCCCCTCATTGCTACCCATCTCGACCCCCTTTTCGAGGAAGAGGGTGTTGTTTTTGCAACTGATGATGCTGTCAAGAGAGACGACGTTGTTGTGATGTATGATGTACACTGGCAACCAGGCTGTGTTCTTCAGGTACACCTCCACACTGCTGGGAACCTGTATCCCCCTCGCCTCTCTATTATCAATACTAATATTGTAATTTCTAATGTTAATATTCTTGTTGTCATTTCCATTGCTCTCTCCCTTCTCCTCAACACCATCATCAGGGTAAAGCTTAGCGACGAAATAATTACTGACGTAGTTGAGATAATAATAACTGTTATGACTCCTTCTATTCTTGCCACCATCTTCACTCCAGTAACTATTCATCAAATGGAATATCTTTTTCAATTCCTCATTGCGTACACCCTTGTCCTTGTTCTCTCTCACTGACTTCAACACTGCTATCAACTCACTGCACGTATAATCTTCGAATCTAAACGAATTCAGATTGGCTGGGAAGGCGTCTACGTGACCAGGAAATGTATCCATGGCGACCTAGGGAGTTGACATAAAATATAATTTTCAACACAATAATGATAAATACTTGAATAATATAATTATTGTTGAATTAGTAAAAAAATCAAATAAAAAAAAAATTGATAAAAATATACATGAGACATACCTTCCTGGTCACGATTCTGGTTTTCTTTCTGAAGCACAGAAAATCCCTGACGCCAAGAGCCAAGAAAAATTCCCGCCAAGACTCCACGTTGCTGTGTGATTGGTTGTCTCCCAGGTAACAAGTGTCAACCATCGTCCAATCGAAAGCTTGGAATAGTTAAAATTATTTTATACTTTTTAACATTTCTTTTATAAACACATGAAGAAGAAATTTGAACAAACTCATTATGAACCCAGTTTAATCGATGCTAATATGGAAACAGACATAAATCAATAATGATGATGGTGACAATGATGATGATGATGGCAATGATAACAACGACACACACAAAACATCCCACAGACACTCACTACTGATATGATCAGCCAGGGAGCCACCACTTGAGTACCCATCCCCGAAGTGCACATCATCATTGCATGGGATCTTGAGTCCCCTATTGGTGAATATAGGGAGAAGGACTGGTGCTTGGAGCATGGGATTCGGAGAAGCGCAAAACCTCGCTTTGAGGCAGTGGGTGTAAGCTACATACACCTTTGGATCACTCTCCATCGAGCCTTTTTGGTGCCTCAAAATGGGCAGAATGTGGTTGTCGATGACATCATCCTCGTACATATCCTTCACTCCTATCTTTTCCAGCACCCACGTCACGTATTTCCTGTCTTCCTTGTGGAGGTTTGTGCTCGAGAGGAGTCTGTGGTCGATAATTTCCAACTCCTTTTCAAGAACCTGCATTGTTTCTGAAAGTGGGTGGTGGTGGGGTTGGATATGATGCTCCAATCACTATCGCTTAGAGTCCATATGCTCATAATACTTTTCAAAAACGTTTTATGTATTTTTAATATAGTAATTAGGTATAAAACATCCATTTGAGAAATTTTAATACACTTATTTAATCTCAAGCTTAGGTTTAAACAAATGTATTAAAATTCCTCAAATTGAATTTTTATACATAATATGTTTATATAACTGTTGTTTCGAACTTCATAATGAGTTTTAATTCACAGTTAGGCTAAATTAATAGTAAGCCAAATGACCAACCTTGTGACAGAGAACTACTGCCGACAGGCGAACGGAAGGGGAAGAAGACCGACTGACAACTCGACAACGACACCAAACGACCACCACTCAAAGGAATGAAAGACATCTTTTTGAGGTCTTTAATGACGTCAGCGTTGACGTCATCAAGGTCGTAAGGGCAGGTGAGGTCGATGGTGGGAAGACTAGTGTGGCGGTAGATGCAGCTGAGCCAGGTAGACAGCTGGTCTATACTGCTGTCTGTGGTAAGTGGGTGGGCGTAATGAGTGTGTGTGGTGTGAATGGGTGATGAAGACGATAATATGTAGGATACTAAAAAAACTCAAAAACATAACGATAAACTAACACAAATCCTCCCACAAACCTTGAATAGCTTTGAACTTCTTGACGTCATCAGTCATCATCTTCACCACAGCTTTGCCAACTTCACATACGTGCTTAGCGTTCAACCTCTGGACACCCAGCTGCAGAAGCAATGATGCCTCAAGACTGGCGGAGATGTAGGGATGAATGTATTTAAGGCCGGTTTGTTGGTGCAGAAGTTGACAGGGAATGTGATGTTGTGTAGTGAGGTCTGCGCAGGTTAGCAGTTGTGATGGTAGGCACCAGTCGCCATCTGCAATTAGTGGAATATTAATGAGGTAGGCGTGGTTTGGTGGATTTGAATTTATGAATGATTTAAGCTTGATTTTAGTGGATGAGTCATTTTTGGGATCAATTGAAACGGAAATAAAGGTAAGAAAATACATCGTAGAAAACCATAAATAATAATATATAATAAATTATGAATAACAAATTAGATGATGGTTAAACAACTTGATACCACAAGAGGGCAGGCAAGGAGCAGTCTTGAGGGCATTGATGATGTTGAATGAGACGTGCCTGAAGAAGTCTAAGACTTCTCCAGGCTGGGGCAAGAACCTCAAAAAGTTTGCTACCCTTAATACCGAGTGAGGAGTGGTTGTGGGTGGTGTGGTAGTTTTTAAGGACGAGGTGATGATTGGTGTAGTAGTGTCCATCCCTGCTGCTCCATGGCAAGTGTTGCCTCCACTACTCACATTCATCTGCGCATCATCCCCATTGAGAAAATCATCAACGGGCAGATGTTCAGTATGTCTGAAGAAGTGGAGGGCATCAATGAAGAGCAGATGTAGTTTACTTCTCAGCCACTGGTTCCACAGGCTGTCATGCACATCCTCTCGAGATGAAGGAATATCAAAGTCTGCATGGATAATGAATCGGAAACCATACGACCTCAAGGGTAGAAAGGCAAACACTGGCATCTTTGCAGGAAGTTGCCCATTGGCGCCTTCTTTGGCTGAAAACCCTCGTTTTAACGGAAACGCCATGGCGATTTCTGTTGACTGGATATCCACTCCAGATTTGGCCTCGTCTGATACTTCACTGACGTCAACACGCCGTCTGATCAGCACCCACTTCTCAGACTTGTTGTTGTGCTTGATGAGAACTATGTTGTCACTCAAGTCATGTCGACTCATCGACCGAGTCTCCCCACTCACCTGGTGTGGTGCAGGTTTCAATCACATATCATTCAATGCAGTTCAGACCTCAATTTTAGAAACTTTACAAAAAAACAATAATCAAATTATTAAGCTAAAAATGTCATTCGATCTACCGCGCCGTGACAGAACCCCAAATAATTAGAAAAATTCATAAAATCCATCTGAAACACCCAACAATAAACCTAAAACCACTAACCTGATCAGCAACAATGATTCGTTTGAGTCGGTGGAGGAAGAGGAGAAGGGAGGGGTGGAGGTCAGAAAAACTGGTTTTGATGCTCAAATCATCCTTTAGAGAGTTTTTTATGGGAAGTACAATGCGGGTGCGATAACTGCGGTGAAATGATGATGTTGTGAGATCTGACCATTGTGATGAATCAACCCACCACCTATCCCACCCCCTACTATCTCATTAACCACCCCTCCCCCAACAATCCTCTCAACCACCACCCACCTTCTTCCTTCAAACGTAGTCACACCACTCCCAGCTGCTTCATCAAGCCACTGAGGCACTATATACCCCAGTGGTTTGGAGTTGACATCGAATGAAACATGAAGTCCCCTCGAATGGATCTGTGGTCTGTCAGTTACCCTGTAGATCGATTTGAAGCCAATGCCCTTTTGACCTGCGGTGGATGTGTGTGAGGGATGTGTTTATGGAATGCTGTGATGTGTAGTTGATTGAATATATTTGCAGCAAACGACGTTACAACAAGCATTTTTAACATCATTATCACCATTTGCAGCGTCATCATCAAGAAGATCATTATCACAACCACCCAACACTCCTTACCTATGTACCCCACCATGTGTTTGCCCTTGGTGGTTTTGCCGACGTCACAAACAGCCTTCAAATCTTGACTCCTGAAGCCCCTCTCGTTGTTCAACACCTCCACGCCATCTGTCGACACTTTGAATACCAGAGATGGTCGGCATTTGGGATCTGTGGAATTAATGATTGAATAGATAGAAAGATAGATAGATAAATAAATAGATAGATAGATAAAAAGATAGTGACGTACCATGACTGTAGTTGTTGTCGTCAGCATTCTGCACAAGCTCCAGCACGTAATGCGTATTCTTGCTGTATAAATCAGCTGACAACCTCTGCAACGAACGACACAACCTCTCTTGCTGCTTATCCAATAAGATCTGACCCTCAGAGCCCAAAGCCACGCCCACTCCAAATTCTTTCTTTCTAATTTTATCCACGAGTTCCTTCCAATGTTGCGGATTATCTTCATTGAAAACATCACCACCACTAACCACTGGTTCAGACCCTGTTATAGTTTTTTTGTATCCGCTTGCGTCACCACCTTTGACGTCATGAGTTGTTACGTCACTAGATTGATCATCATTAGTTTTATTTAAATCACTTGCATCTCTTTTCTCATTACCAACTATTGCGTGATTTTTAGCACCAGCCTCCGTGATCTTAATGTAACAATCACTATCATCACTACTAGTATCACTATCATCACCTCCAATCTTCACACCCACTTTATTCTTCTTAAAATCACACTCATTTATCAACTCAACATCATCATCATCACCATCGTCATCATCTTCTATTTTTAACTTTTTGGCCACAGCATCATCATCCTCATGACTTAAACACCTCTTATTACTCTTAGTACCCATATTAGTCTGTAGCTTTGTATTATACACCTCCTCATACCATTGTGGAATACCTAGTGACAAGCCTAAAGCCGATAGGTACTCAAGCTTTGTGGCATCTTTTTCTGCAGCTGTTAGTAACAGATTCTTAGACTTTGTGTTGCCTACGATGTCATTGAGTACTTCGAGAAATACCTGATGGAGGTTTCAACAATTTCTGTCAAAAAGAAGAACAAAAGAAAAACCGAAATAATTTTATATATAATAATAATAATAATCATCATCATAATATTAATAACAGCAATACGCACCCTAGGAACGAGAAAGGTAGCGACCTTTTTTGGCGTAAGCACAACACACTCAAGCACAAACCTCACCAAATCCTCGCACAGATCCTGGGCCCCTTGCAATCTCTGGGTTTTTTTTACGCCACCATCTTTGTCATGTGGGGTGTTGTCTGTTGTGCTCTTTTTTAAGTCGTTTGTGGGTTTTTTTGGGAGCTTAAAATCACAGGATTGTTCTGCTTCAGCGTTGGGATCAATAGAAACTTTATTTTCTTGTCTTGCATCAGCATCATTAAAATCTTTTTTTGTATCTTGAATCCCAAAATCACCTCCATCCACACCACCACCCTCCTCCCCCACACTCATGAACTCCTTGATCAAAGCTACCTTCAACTTATTCACGTACAACTCCCCCGAAAAGAACCTCACTCCCCCCTCACACACCATCGCAGACACAATGTGACCAATCGTCTGCCTCGCGTCACGTGATATCACCCCTTTCTCTAAGTCCGTCCAATCACACTTCAGAGCTAGTTTCAATAAACGCCCGTCGTCCGTTTCTAAAGCAACTATTTCGAGTGTTTCTATTGGTTGTCTGGGCTTGGCGTCTTGTCTGATCGATACGACGCCACCATATTGAATGATGAATGATTTCAAATCGCCGAGTTGGGATTGGAAGATGCTCGACCAATTAGAATACTGATGTAGATCAGCCAATAGAGGGCAGTTATGAAGGCAGTTGAGGGCTTGTTGCGTGGTGATGTGGCCCAATAAACCTGTGGCACCGCTGCTGAGTGGGTGGCCAGAAGTTAAAAATAAAAATTGAAAAAAAACAATAATGCTAAAGTAATAATAATGGAAACAAAATAATGATAATGATGACTAACAGTTGATGAGTCACCAAAGCCTCTTCGTAAACCACTTTCAAGTTTGAGCCATATATCAGCTCTTCGTCTCTCATTGTGTTGTTATTATTATTATTATTGCGATTATTGTTATTATCAATATAGTCCTTGCTGTTATTGTTAGTGATGTTATTACTACCCATATTATTTTTGTTATTGATTATATTATCAATGGTGATATTGAGATCTTTGTTATTTTGTATGTCATCGTATAATTGGTTCAGATCAGCTTGTTGACAGAATAATTTGAAGTCTTTGACTTTGTAATGCTGAATCAAGCTTTCCTATTGGTCAATGGAGGACTCGTGAATATTTATGTATGATTTAATCATAGAAATAATAATAAAGACATTATATACATGAGTAATTAGCATAATGATGTTCGTAGGATTTCTAGTGAAACAAAAATGATTTATTTTGCATTTTTTAGAGATATTTTATGTATTTTTTATACAGTAACTATTTATAGAACAACAATTTGAAGAATTTTAATGCACTTATTAAAAATAAAGCTATAGTTTTTGGTAAGTATGGCCTTACCATAGAATATTTGTATTTACTATTATTATTATTAGTAGTAGTAATAGTAGTAGTAGCCCTAGTAGTAGTAGTACGAGTAGTAAAATTCTCATCATCATCATCATTTTAAACCTTGATGGAGGGAGTATGAAAATGGAGACATTGTTTGATGAAGAAGGTGATGTCTTTGCGGGATGGATTCAACAACGATGATGATGATGATGATATTTGGGGTGGTGATGATGATGATGATGATGATGATGATGATAAAGCAATTGAGTCCAGATACTGTGGTGATGATGATGATAATAAAAATAGTAATAATAATAATAATAATAATAATAATAATAATTATTATTATTATTATTATTATTATTATTATTATTAATACCACCTTTTTGGTTTCAGAGCCATCCATCAAGAACTGCAGAAAGGTCTTATTGGACAGACGTTCGAACGAGGCGGCATTATACTTTTTGAGAATTTCCGTTTCCAGGTGCAACAAATCCAACAAGGATATTTGCTTTTTATTGGCCCAGCGTTCTTTTATCGTGTCCAATACGGCTTCTTCTATCGCGTCTGTAGGCGTGGTTATTATTGAGTTTTATGGATGCTTAGTTGTGAGAATTTTTGAAAAATGGTTTGCTTGTATAAATACTGTTTTGAGAATTAATTTCTATATGCTTGTTGTCTTTATTACAGATATCATTTCTAATAGTATTATTGGTAGCATCAACATCATCATCATCATCATCATCTCACCTCGACTGAGACCATCTCCAGCCAGATTCTCAAGGCAAAGATCCCCATCATCATCGTCGTCTTCATCATCATTTTTTTTCCAACCCGTCTTATCTCCTTTCGCATGATACAAATCGCGTGCATCCTTAAAAACCTGAGAAAGATGATGATGGTGGATATTGGTGGAAATAATCATGAAGTTTTAGTTAGTGGATAGGGTGTTGTTGATAGGTGGGTGTGGTTGTCAGGTGTGTGTGGTTAATAGGTTGATGAGAATGGGATGTGTATGGTTGGTACTGGGTAGTTGTGGTTGGTAAGAGAGTGGTTTTGATGAGATTAATGAATGAATAGATGGTCATACACCAGCTTAAATACTAATTATCACTCACCATTTGCATGTTTGCAGCAATTTCATTTTGATTTGATAACATAGCAATCTGAAAGGTTTAAATAGATAGATAAATAGACAGATAGATAGATAGACAGACAGACAGACAGACAGACAGACAGACAGATAGATAGATAGATAGATAGATCGATAGATAGATAGATAGATAGATAGATAAAATGTGAAATAGATGAATATCAATGGTGAACCTGGAATAAACTTGCTGTCAATTCATCCTTCAGCATGAGGTCCCTGAAAGGAGTTTATCTCTTACTGCACTCAGCTCGCCCAACACCATTTTAACCAACCACACCCATCTTGAAAACTACCACACTCATCCAACAAACTACTACGCCCACCTTCATATCAAGACACCAAAGACCACACCCACCTTATCAACCACCCCATCACCCATCACTTCACAAACAGCACCCACCTTATCAACCACCCCATCACCCATCACTTCACAAACAGCACCCACCTTATTAAACCAAGTCAACCACCCCTCCACCCCCCATCCACCTCCTTCTACCCCACCAGCATCTCATCAACCGCCTTCTACCCCACCAGCACCTCATCAACCCACCTCACTTTCACTCTACCACCTACCTTATAGTTGATACAGTTACCGACATTCTCCCCTTATTGAACTTTGCCTTCTTTTTTTTGGTCGACAAATCTGTGTTGTTCTCTTCAATCTTCTCAAATTGGCTGTACCTTTGGTGTATGGTGAGCATTTATTGTTATTATTATTATTTTTTTTATTTTTATTATTGCTATTAATAATTTATTTTATTATCAATCCAATTAGATTATACTATGTACATGTCCCAGTAGCTGGGGTTGACAGCAGTCGGCCTAGATTATTGATACTATAATAGAGTAATTTATAAAAAAGGACCATTTTATTTGGGACAAATTTTTGTAGACTGCCAGTCCGAGCTAACATCCAGCTTAAAATTATTGTATTCAAGATACGCCGTTCCCACACTTGGGCAGTTTGCCTTGCCCTTGTCAACAAAAAAAGATCATCCACCAAGCCAAATGAAAACTATACCAGAATATCAATTTGTTGATACCTGCTACCAAAGACCACTGTTATCCAGGTTATAACAGAAGAGCAGTCTCAATTTGGAGACGCTATCTTCGATGCAGTTTAACGTCATGCCCAGAATAATTTTATGATTAATATTATCCTCATTATTACTTCCATTATCATTTTCATCATCATCATCATAACCACCAAATATGACGTCACACACATATAATGCAGCTTGGCGAGGAATGACTTGAGAAGGTTGACTGGGTTGCTGTACAATGCCTCCTCCCTGATTGACACCATCTTTTCACCTGTGTGTGTGTGTGTGTGTGTGTGTGTGTGTGTGTGTGTGTGTGTGTGTGTGTGTGTGTTGTTTCTAATCCAAGCAATATTCACATACACACAGACGCAAACACATCAAATCCTAGTAGCACCTACCTGCATTATTGAGAACAGAGAAACGAAAGTTGTCGACAGCAGTTTTGAGACTTTTTGAAACATCCTTCCTGAACTCTCTCATCTCATCCCTCATTTCGTTGTCTGTGGTGTGGTGTGAGAATGGTGGTGGTGGTGCGAAGATAGTGGTGTTGGATGTTATAGTGAGTCTTTTAAATTTGCAGATAATTATAGAGATTTTTCCATACAAAATTGAATTAAATTAAGAATAAAACTCGAAAAGCTTCAGGTTCAAGGTAGCAAAAATAACAAACTGCGTTGAAATAGATTCTTTTTGAGAGCCTGTGGAATGGACAATTAGAAGCATCAATAGAGTTAAATGAGTTTTATTGGGATATATTCAATAGAGAGGATTTAAAAAAGATGATTATAGTAATGATAAAATATTTAAAAATAACGCTCTAGATTTCATTGTGTTTTGGGGGATTTCCTAATGACAAAAAAATCCAGGTTGACTATAAATCTAACTCGCAAGCGTTACTAAATGACCACTATGCAGACAACCATCGACCCCTCCAAACCACTATCACTCCTAACCATAACAACTACCCTTCCTCCCCCTAACCACCACCACCAACCCAACTAACACTAACAACTGCAGACATATGGCCAATCCTGATGCCAAGCAAGAGAGGGTCAGACTGGTTGAAAATGTTCTGAATGTACTTCATCAGTTTCTCTGTTTCTACCTCCTCTGACCATCCTTTGTGGGAGGGGGAGGGAGGGAGGAATTTATCTATCTATCTATTGATCCATCCATCCATCCAACCACTCATCTACCCACCCACCATTCTGATTAAGAAAGTCATGAAGCAAGTTGATGACATCCTTGGCAGTGACCTGGAAGACTCCCTGACCCTCAGGCACCTGGGTGTTCAAAAATATTTTTGCTTCTATTATTATTATTGTATTTTTATTAATTTATTAGTGGTGTAATTATTATAAAGAATAGGAATAAATAATAAATATGAATTGATGCTCTTTCACAACTAAAGCAACAATATCATAAAAACGATAATAACCACAACAACAACAATGATAGTAACATGAACTGAAAAACACCAACAAACCTGGAAGAGCTGTTTGATGAGGGGGAATGACGTCAGAGGTCCCACTTTCAAGTCCTCAAAGCATTTGGATGGAGAGAGGCGCTGTAGTGAAAGTTGTGATGTGATGATGATAGTGGTGGTGATACCAGTAATGATGAATGTATTGGGGATGGTGGTGAAGACGTTGATGATAGTAGTAATGATGATGATAGTAGTGATGATGATGATGATAGTAGTGATGATGATGATGAAAATGATGGTGATGCATTTTATAATTCCCAAAACAATAACAATAATAAGACTTTTTGAAGATGGCCTGGGAGGAAGGAATGAGTGTTCTTTGTGAGGAAGATTTGAAGGTCATGTAAGGTTGATACTGTTCTAGTCTGTTATCATTAAAATACATAATTTTTATTTATTGTTATTATCATTATTAGTAGTAGTAAAATTGAAGTAGTGAAAAAAGTATTATAAAAAGTGATAGAAAAATTATTTAATACAAAGGTTCTAATTATGATAAATTTAATTTATGCATATTTATGCAAGTTATTGGATTGTTATATTAATATTTAATGAAAATTTAATAAATTGGCGTGAAATTAGTTATTCAAGGCATTAAAATGTCTCTGAATTAACATTTCCTTGATAGTTTATTAATAGTCATACATTAACGTAAGACAGAATGTTGAGGTTGATTCTCTGCAAAATCCTATTCACATCTGCAACACAAGACAAGCTTAACAGTTCTTTGGGTGCAATGTTCTGGATGCTGTTATGATGATGGTGGTGTGGATGGGGAAGTGATAATGATGAAATCGTTTGTGTAATGATGGTGGTGGTTGATTAGGTGAGAATGGTGGAGAGTTGTATGAGTAAAGTTTTAATGATGTTGGAAGAATTTATTAAGCAAAAATTACTTGTGGTAAGTATCAAGAGCATCAGTTATGCTGTCCAAACAAACATGTTGTTTGGATTCTGTTATTTTATCAATGCAGTTTTGTACTATCATATTGAGATTTTTGGTATCGAAAGGATTTGAAAACAGAGTAGAATCGTTTGGCTTCATGGCAGAAAGGTGCTTAGAAAGTGGCAGATTGAGAGTTTGTTGGCTAACTGACTGATGGTTTGAAGAAAAGTTACTAAATGGGTTTTGAAACGGAATAGAATAGAAAGGTTCATCAGAATTAGAATATGGGAATTGCTGCTGCGAACGGTTGTATTGTTGACCATAATTTTGATGGTCTCTCCGAATATTTTCCTGACTTGAATAGTGAAAACTGTAGTTATTGAACTCTGGATAATTTTTAGAAAGCTCAGTGCCAAATTGATAATTTTTTTGGTGGTTTGAATATAAATGAGTGGGCGGAGAGTTATCTCGGTGGCTCTGCTCATATATTCTCTCAGTTGGTCGAAAAGTCCGTCTCTCAAATATATCTTGGAGAAACTTGAAAGAATCTTTAGAACGTTTGTTTTTACCCATTTTCAAGTTTGCACAAATAAATTCAATTCCATGCAACTTTCTGTAAATCTTTTTTTAAATTTGTTCATTACCAAAGACGACATAGTGGAAAAGTTTGATAAAAAATAGTTTCAATACTGTCATTTAAACTTTTAAGGAAACTTTATTATTTTTGGTTTAAAAACATTCAATTTCTCAAAAAAATTTTATTTCCACCATTAAAACTGTCAGTCACCCTCTGAAGCGAGAAAGTAACAAAACGAAGGTTAATTTTTTGCTGTGTTTTGATTGGTTGCTTGACATTTTTCTGCTTTTTGGGTGCTAATTTTCTAAATTTTAGTTTGTTTTATTGTCTGATGATGAAACTTTAAGTTTCGAAAATCTTTTTTCAAAGCAACTAATCAGAACAAAGCTCACAAACAACCAGTATCAACACAACAAAAAGATTAACTTGTCGTTCAATCAGACTCACCCATCTCTGAACTCCATTGTATCTACCTCTGATCAATAACAAGTTAGAAAAAATTTCAAACTTCAAAATTTTTTTTTCCTATATTTTTTCTTAAAAGTGTTTTGATCTATAAAACGAGTAGCTTTGCTCCATATTCGTGACATTTTATCATATCTTTTCGCCATCATAATCCATTTATCTCTAACGAGCAGGTTAGAAGTTAGAAGCATCTACTTTTTTTTTTAGTTTTTTATTATTTTGATTACCTCTTTGTTTGATACTTACAGCTTCCAGGTTTTTCTCGTTTTTGGTCGCAGGTCATTTTAGATCTTCAAATAAATGCTTCCTACAAACGTTTTGTACTATGTCTGTTACATCAGTCAAAATGAGAAATCTAAAACAAGTATTTCGAAAAGGATCATTAAGAACAAAAGATGTCTGCCCCACAAAGCGCACTTGAAATAGTGACAATAGACTGATTTTAAGTTGAAAATTTACTATAGCTAACAGTTTTTTATGCCTAAAGAATTTATCTCAATCACCATTGAGGAGCTTCCGTCAGGTTGACATGGTTCGACTCACTCTTTGTACCCATTGGCTGTGGTCTAAAACTGTGTTCCAGGTACTCCTACTCCTTCGAGATCTTTTTTAGATGAGACATTACCAGGTTTTCTTTGCTGCACCTCTAGGTCTTCTGACGCCTCTGACTGCTTCTGCCAGGCTTTTCCTAACCGGCGTGTCAGGTTTTTGTCTGAGAATGTGTTCCACAAAGTTCAGTCTTCTTTTTTTATTGTGCTGCTCCAATTCTCGTATTGGAGTAGAGTATGTAAATCTTCATTTGACATTTTTTTCTGGCCATTTGATGTTTGCCACAACTCTGAAGTCTTTTCAAAGCAAACTACAATGCTGAAAATCGACATGACACCATGTTAAATTTGACTAACGACATTCTCTGATGTGGCATACATAAGTTAATGTTAGAATTTTTCATTTCTGAATTAAATTCGTAATTGTGTACTGACGTTTCTATCTAATAAGCTGATAAATTTGTCTAGAAGGAAGTCAAGTGGTTTCAAACTTTAGGATTGTGTTCATAAGCTAGTTATCTGTTGTTAGTCTACTTGGAAGTATTTTTACTTGCATTTTATGGCATGCAAGTCTAACTTCTTTAATGATCAAAAAGGAGTTTTTAAAATAAGTCTTAGAATTGTGAATTATAAAATGATTCACAATTTCGAGGCAAATTGTTTACAGTCTTAGAATGATAAGCAGAATTTTGAATCGAAAATCGGAATCAAAAGCTGCTTTTTATTTGAAAACCAGTGACTACATGAGATAACTTGCGGTGGTAAACTCTTCATTTCAACTCGGCAATGATTTCGTGCAAGTCCTAAATAGTCGACTTACATAGATAAAAATCGGCAGTGAACATTTCGAATGCTTCATTGAGAACGTTGACGTAGATTTTGAGCTGGAAGGCACGTGTTGAGGTGATTTGCATTTCGTCGATGAAAACGTACACAAGGCTGAATTCAAAACAATATAACTCATACATTTCACGTTTATTCAAAACTAAGATTTTTTATTCATAATAAACACAACAAAATGTTTTGAGTTTTTATTGAAACTATATTTGAAAGACAGAACAAATGGTTGTAGTGAAAGCAGAGTCAAGAAAAGCTAGATAGTTGCTTGGCCTCTCACTAGATTGATGGTACTCTGACCATACAACTATCTACCTCACCCTGACTTCTGACATGTCTCCAATAATTATCAAGTATTCCGATTAATATACTATAATGTTGGCAAAAGTTACGCAACTAAGTTATTGTAGATGAATATATTTTGAAGCAGTTTAATGTTTTGCTGTGAGCAAAGTACAATGAAATTCTAGAAAATAAATTCTCACTTATGATCTATAAATTTTTATAACAAAATTTTTTTTGATATTTTCTTTTCCCTGACAATGTAGTTGTTCCTTTTTGCCAGACTGTCAAATTAAATAGAAATATAAAATAATTGTATTTTTAAAAATTCATACATCATAACCTGCGGACTGATTATGTAATTCACAAGTAAGGAACTTTGTCAAGCTTTCTGTATTTGCGAAGAAGCTGAAAATAAACGTTAAAATTTGCAATATCATGAATAACGATGATGTATTCCCAAGATGGCTACCTAAGTATTTTTTTTAAATGGCCGTAAACGTGAAAGCAGAATTATGATCAACTATGGAAACATGAGTTATGGTATTCAACGACTAAATAAAATTTGATATTTTCAATCTTGAAGCTAAATAATGAATTTGGTAGCATAAACGAATCGATTTTATATCTCGCAACTAAATGTATTTTTATCTTACTTTGCAAGCGCAATAGAACTACGCATGAAAATTTTAATCAAAAAATAAAATAATTATTTGATTGAAAAAAATTAATTTTAAATAGAGTTATCTATTAATAAAGCTTACTTCTCATTTTCTTCACGATAAAATACAACATTGAATAGCGAGATCGCCTCTTTCAAACTGGTTGCAAAACTTTCACAAAAATATTGAATTAATAATTTTATGTTTTAGCCAAAATCGTCGATCAAGAACGACCACTAAACCATGTTGTTTCGAAAAGCTGAGTCACTTCAACACAGCTGTATCGACCTATATAGAAGACTGCAGCACGATAATGGTGCTTCAATTAAATATTCAAGCACTTTATTTAAGTTGAAATTCTTTATATCAATCATTTTGAACCATTGTAATCAAAATATAAATACATTTTTAATTTTAACAAAAATAGGCCAAGTATATCTGAAACCGATAATTCTGTCGATTGTTTAAATTACTATCGAAAGTATTAAATTTATCAAAAAATTATTTTAATTTAATTTGAATGAAAAAAAGACAATAAAATACAATTTTCTATGAGCTGATAAAAAAGTTGAAAATATATTAATTATTTTTATAATACTTATTCATGTGAATTTGAAGTCAATTTTAAAATCTATGCACATCTTTTGATATTTCATCCTTGTATTTTTTTAAACCTTGCTTGAAGTTTGAAATAGTTTAGTCTATCGAATTAAAAGTTTTTAAAAAATTTCAAATTTTGATTACCTTGATTATAGAGGATCTTTCGTCGACATTTTGGTTGATTATTATTTTCAATGGCCGATAAATGGTTATTCACTGACGAAGAACTAAAGAGAAGCCCAAGTCGGCTAGCTGGAATGTCGAAGGATGAAGAGATGGCGAACAGAGTAAACGCCGCTTCTCTGATTCAAGAAATAGGCGATAAGTTAACTATGTTCGTGTCCGCATTTCTTACATCATGATTGCTCAAGAGTTTTGAAAAATATTTCATAAAAAATGAATTTAAAAAACTATTAAACATAAATGAGTTGTATTTTGTGGCTTCTAATTATCTAAATAGAGTTTTGAGAGTAGGGAGTGTTTACAAATCATTTTAATGCATTTAAACCAATCATTCATACTTAGAGGCATCGAAATGCACAAAATTTATTATGAACTTTATTTTCTAAAAGCATTTTTGTGTATTCATCTTAAATTTTCAAATCTTTTTAATCAATTTTAACAATACGCATATTAATTTTTCACCATAAGTCATTGCAAAACTAAAAATAATTCTTTAAATAAATTAAAAATCTTCAACAGAAATCAACTAAGCACCAACACTGGTATTGTCTACATGCACAGGTTTTACATGAAATGCTCTTTCCAAAAGTTCAACTATACTGTGAGTATTCCATTCTTTGGAATATAATTATAATAAAAAAGGATAATATATAATAATGTAATATTTTTAATATAACATCACCCAGTTTCAAATATATGGGCTGAAGTTTTGAATATAAGTCTAAATTATCTATAAATATATCTATCATAATATAAATTAGGTTTTATTCATAATTCAATAAGATCATTCACCAACATCACATGACCACAGACCATGTCAGCTGCTTGTCTATTTCTGGCAGCAAAAGTGGAAGACCAACCTCGAAAGTTGGAATATGTTGCTAAAGTTCTCAACAACTACAATGCCAAACAACGCCACTCTGAAGTCAACCATCCCTCTCCTAACTCTGCTCAAGTCTGTGCTTTTTACTCAAACTATTGTTCTTTTCAGAATATTTAATATTATTACTGTTAGGTTTTATATTTGTTTTCTTTTATTATTTATTAATTTTTACATTTTTTATTATAATTTTTATGATATTATTATTATTGGCATGTCTACAGGAAGTGAGGGATCTGGTGGAAGAGATCGCCTTTGATGAGGAAATACTCCTCCAAGTTCTTGGTACTCATTCATTCATTCATTTATCATCCTCAATCCATCATCATGCTTTTTCCATCTATCCTTCATTCATTTTACCAATCACCACCACCCCCCATCACCACCATTCATCCATCCTTTCTCTTAATGTCTAGTATCTGACCCATTGTGTTTTCCTTATTTGGAATAATACCCTTTATGGACATATTGCCGTATATGGAAATAATACCGTATATGGAATGTTTCCATAGGGCTTCAGACCACTGTGGATCACCCACATTCACAGATTGTCAACTCTTGTGCCATGCTTAAGGGTTTGTTGTTATTATTATTTTTATTATTGTTGTTTTTGACAATGTTACTGATATCCTTCATATGCATTATTTTTTGTATTTACTATTTATCTTATTTGATAGCTTTATTTTTCAAAGCCATCTTTTTTACATATATATATATATATTTTAATACTTTTTGAATAATTATAACTTTGTTTATTCCTTTACAATTAATGATATAAATCATGATAAACAACTTGAATATGGGGGACTCAAGAGTGGGGTGTTAATATCAACCTCCAAAGACCTATTTCACCTCATTAATGCCATTGTTAAACATACTATACAACCATTGTTTGAATCCACAAACTACTTTAACACCAAACAACCATTGTCTCTATTTGCAAACCACTGTAGTAGCCCTCTTCAACACAATTCTATCCTGCTATCTGCAAATCATCCATTCCATTGAACCAATTCTAAACTTTCCATAGCAACCATTTCTTCTCGTTCAGACAATAAGCAAATGAAACAATAATTCATACAAGAATCTTTCTGCCTTCAACCATCCATCTGAATAACACTCCCACCACTTAGCCGCACTTTTACCACCACCTTGTTAAACACCATTTTCACCACCCACCCCAACACCACTTCCATCACTCACTCCAACACCACAGCTTCTAAAGAGATATCCCACTCATCATATGTATTTGCATCAACAAGCCTTGTGGTCACAACCATGTGTCTAAGGTTTCCATCCACTGTGATTGCATGTGTGTGTATCAATATTGCCCTGCGATGGGGGGGTTTTGAAGTAAGGGGGTGGGTCTGTTTGGTGAATGGGTGGATGGTTATGACTCAGGATGCATGTTTGAGGGGTGGATAGACGAATTGGGTAAAGAAAGGATTTTTGGTGGATGGATGGATGAGTTGGGTTGAGGATGGATGATTCGAATAGAAAAGGGTGAGTGGGTATTGTAGTGTGATAGGATAGGTTGTGTATGATGAAGTGGGTTGGTTTTGAGGCTTTGTTTCGAATGATTGATAATACTTTCTGCTGCTTTCTAGCCTTTTTTTGGGGTTGATGAAGTATAATAATCAGATTTTACGGACAACAAACACAAAGTATTCATTTTGAAAAAAGAGTCACGAAGCTTTTTGTAAGACTAGCTTACATTATCAAGTGATCACTTGATAATGTAAGCTAGTCTTACCAAAAGCTTCGTGACTCTTTTTTAAATAAATATTTTGAGTTTGTTGACCTTACGATTATTTAAGGTTGTTTTAAAATAAATGCAAAGTAGCAATTCAACATGTAACTAAGACATAAATACAAAATGGCAGATAAAAAAGACATCCGAAGGGAAGTTATGGTACAATTATGTTGACCCCACCATGACCCTTGAGAAACTAGAAGGTTTTCATTTTTTATACATTTCTCTGTCATTTGTGATGCATTTCAGGGCTATATTACAAATAAATAACTAAATATTTCAATTTATATTTATTATTATTATTGAATATTTTTTGATTAATTTTTTATTTATTAATTCTTCCAGCCTTATCAAATGAGTTGGCATCAGCAATCGAGAAATACCCTAAAAATCTTCTGAAGAGAAAAGGTGTTGGAGCCAAGATTGCAGGCTTGGGTCCAGTCTTCTCAAACCACCCCTCAAAGAACCACCATCATCACCACAAACAACCGCACATACCTTCATCACATCCCTCTCAAAAATTACCCACTAATGTTCGACCACCCAACCACCCCTTTTCCCACCATAGACCTTCCAACCAAACCAATGGTAATTCTGCTGCTAAAACTACTTCTGTTCCTTCTACCACGTCGACTATAACAACAACAACTTCTAACGCTAGCACTATGTCTGATACCACTACCACTGCAACTACAACAACTACCACAACTCCTGTTGTGAATAAAATGCCCAAATTAATTAATATGCAAGAATATAAAGAGAGGAAACAGAAGGAACTCAAAGAGCAACAATTAAAAATACAGCAACAACAAAAGGAACAAGAGATCAGGCAAGAACAATTGAAAGCTCAACAACAATTGAAAATACAACAAGAACAAGAACAGCTCAAAGCACAACAACAAGAACAATTAAAAATTCAACAACAGCAGCAACAACAATTAAAGATGCAACAACAGCAGCAACAACAATTAAAGATGCAACATCAACAGAAAGAGCAACAATTGAAAGCTCAACAACATAAAGAACAGCAACACAAATTACAAAAGGAACAACTGCAACCAAATCAACAACAAAGAGAATTGTTGAAACAGCAACAAAATCAACTCATAAAACAACAACTTTCAAAACAACCTCTTCCTCAACAACCAAAAGACAAACCTCGACTTTCAACACAACAACTACAACGGCCACCATCATCTCAACAAAAATGGCCTAAATCAACTTCACAACACACATCAACTTCAACAACAAGGCATTCATTATCCTTAAACACATCCCTACCCAACTTACCTTCTCTCCCAGTACAACTACCAATACCTACTTCTCTCGATGTTATACAACACACCACGACCATCAACCAACCTCGACCCTCACATCCTATCAGTGCTGTCACAGCAACAACTACCATCACCACCTCTAAAACCTTCAACCCTCTTGAAGCCAACGTTAAAAAACACAAAGCATTATCTACATTGCTGCAAGCAGAAGCAGCTAAAAATCAGCAAAAAAAATTAGTTGAATCAGCTGCCAGCAAAGCAGCTGTATCCACTCTCAACAGCAGCATCAACAGTGGTAGTAGTTTGAACAGGTCGATGGTAAGTAATCATTCAAAAATACCTGAAACAACACCACGAAGTAGTAACATCTTGGTCAATAGTAACAACATTAGTGAAATCATTAAATCGGTCAGTTCTCAACCCTTCTCTCACCACCAAAGCAGCCACTCTGAACACCACCACCATCACCCCGAACATCACCACCACACATCAAGTCACCATCACCAATCGTCCAATCACCATCACCATCGAGATTCTGAACATCGCCATTCAAAGAAGCATCATAAAGAGAAGAAAAAACACCATCACAAGCATCACAAATCCAAAGAAGAAAGCAAACGCAAGCATCATGAAGATTCATCTCTGCCACCAATCAAATTCAAGCTTTCAAACCCACCTGTGTCTCCTCCTCCCAGCGAATCATCGGATCTCAAACTCAAGATCAAGGACCTTCCTAATTATGTAGTCTCCAAAGACAACCAATCAGCATCACTCTCATCTTTCCAGCCTTCTTTAAATAAAGAACCAATCAAATTAAAGATTAGCAAGGATAAAGGAGGCCATTATATAAACCCCAATCAATCAGCGAAATCTCTAATTGAAGCAAAAAAGCGTAAGCACCCAATGGATCAGAATGGACTGAATATCAAGATGCCTCGCACTGACAACAACGACCTCTACCCTCCTTCAATTTGATGTGCATATGTGCTGTGATTATTTTATTGTATATATATACATTTCAACTAATTCATTTCTTGTAAATAACTTTAATATCTTGTATATAATCATCTATTAGAATTACGATCATCAATACTTAATCACAGACACCATATTAACAGATGCGGAAAGTTACTTTCTGTAAATTTTCTCATATTTTGATAACCCTTGTCAGCCTTACAAAATCTCTAGGAAAATTATTGGTTCAATACTTTTTAGTTTGTTTCGGTTCATGTCCAAATTAAATAAATTCTTGATTTTTTACTGTTTTAAAAATGGTGGAAAATTCAATTATATTCTCAATCGATTTTTGCTTCGAAACATAATATTTAATCTAATTAATTAAATTATGAAAAGTTAAAGAAATGAGCGAATTGAATTACAATTCTCTAATGGGCGATTTTTGTTCTATGCCCAACAGCATTAGTCCGCCTAAATTGAATGGCAACTTAGTTCTTTTAAAATGGCCAAAAAAAATTGTATAAAGTTTAATTAATAATTTTTATAGATTAAATTTCAAAATATATTCAGTTATTGAGTAAATCTGTTGAATTCTTTTGTTAAAACCACCATTTCAGAAATTTAAAACGCATTGTTTATTAAGCTAAATTTAAAAAAAAATAAAATGGATGACTCTGATGATAACGTCTGCACTTCGGAATTCACAAATGATCAAGAATTCTTTTTGCGCTCTTTCGAAAGTAAGTTTATATATTAACCTAATTTGACTCTACGTCTGCACATTTTGGGTCAGCAATGAATAATGATTGCCTATGTAACCTGAAACGTCAATAACTTTTTTTAGAGCCTACACAGATCTACAGATACCTCATGTTTAGACACAAAATATCGGTGGGTATAAGCTTGTTATATAAAAATTGAGCTTTATGGTGTAATGCATCAAGCTTCACTGAAGATCATTTAAATTTTTCTTTAGAGACTGAATAATTCAAAAATTATTTACATCAGTATCCATCTTTGAGGTATAATAAAATTATTTTATACTGATTAGTGATGATAATTCAAAATATTGTTCTCATCAGCCTCTGTTTCTACAAAGGAATCTCAGTTATATGAAGGTTGAAAAGAAGAAAAAAAATAAAAAAAGGTTTAAAAAAATCAAATTTATAATGTTTAATAAAAAGGACATGTTTTAATAGAAAGTTGCTTAAAAATTGCAAAATTTTGTTTGGCAAGGTTAGCAATGTTAAAGTGTATTCATATAAAAATACAATTAGCTTATAAAGAAAATATTATTCAAACAGAATTTTCAGCTTTGAGTCCATGTTGAGCCATGCAGAAAAAAATTATCAATTAAATAATAAAAATAATGACAGGTATTATTTGTGAAACTGTTTGAATTCAAAGTTATTATTTTTGATTTTATTTTTATGGTTACGTTATTATTATTGTTATTATTATAAAGTATATTTTTTTAATTATTTTTGTTACTATTATTACAACAGTGAGGGTGAACCTAAAAGCCTCAAAATCTCTTTCAATCATGCATATTTCAATGGTGAGTATGTTATTATTATTATTATTATTTGTTTTTTTTTTGTCTCCCTAAGCATTATTATCATTTCTTTTTTGTTTTCAAATAAATATTTATTTTCATACAATGATATTATTGCTTTCATAATAAATATTATTAATTCATTAATATTTTTCCAATATTATTTTTATTATAATTGTTCAAATTAAATATAATGGCCAAAAATGTCAAAAATTAATTTCTTCAAATTAAGTCAGTTTCCACAGTTTTTTTTATATTTAATTAAAATATATTGTTCATGTAGCATTCATTCTCCATCTTTTGTAACAACGTAGTTGAAACACTCCAGTAGTAGTTTTCATTCATCAACGTCTTTTTTTCCGTTTTTATTTATATTTTATTATTTATATTATTGCATCAGACAACACAGACACTTCTGAAGTAGAGGCAAGTCTCATTTGCTTCAAAAAAAAGTTCAATAAGGTCAATATTCTTATTTTTATTTTTTTTTGTTATATTTTTGTTATTATGCATGATTAAAAGAGATTTATTCTTATTATCTATATTTTGTGTGCTATAAAAATTTTGTTAATAAGTTGTGAAGTATTAATTTTTTCCTGCAACACAGATATCTAAAAATCCTCTCCTAGTGAAGACATTTGACAAAGTAACCATTCCAAGCCACATTAGAAAAAATATCGACAACAATGAGGATAACAACAGAAATAACAACAATAATAATAAAAGACATAATAATGATAAGAATAATAATGATAATAAAATAATAATAATAGACAAAGACTTGTTGACCAGGATGGCTTCCACTGTTTATTTCATTCTTTTCAAAGTTATCTTTCCCAACAAAATAGCTTGTGGTTATTATTATTATTATTATTTTCATTTTTATTATTATTAGTATTATCATTTTTATACCAATCTCATTTATTTAATTACCAGTTTATTATATATTATTTTATAAGCTTCAGTTTGGTATTGCTTTCAAAGTATGTTCACTTGATCACCACTTGTTTTCAGACGAAATACCCTCCAAACGACCAAGACGCAGTTGTGACGTCACCAGTAACGTTACCAAAAATAATAAAAGACGAGAAAATTTTGGCGAAAAAGAAAGCAAACCCCCAAAATGTGACACCACGGCTTTTTATGCAGAACTGATGATAAATGACAAGAGGCAGGTGCAATTGGTTGATGGAGATTACAAGATCCAGTTAAATGGAGCAGATGACTATTTTTGTGGCTTCGACGCCTCATGGCAAACTTCGACAAATGCGATGTCAATAACCTCACCTAGGATATCATTTAACGTGTCATGGTCGACTACCACTTCCCACACCCATCCGTCTTCACCTACCACTCGTCTACCAAATCATATGCCACTGAGGGCTAGGAATATCGATTTATCAACAAACGCCACCAACAACAACCATAACAAAAAGCCAACCAACACTTACAACCACAACTACAAAGTATACTACCAGTTCTTGTTGAACAGCAAGGTGAGGCAACAGACAGAAGCCAAGGATACCCTTAGATGCCCATGGTGTCTACAAATGTGCCCCTCCCAGTCATCACTTTTGTGCCATCTCAAGTTCTGCCATCCTCGATTCTCCTTCCATTGTCTTGTTGGTTTTCAATATTACCAATTATTTCTCTTGTATACATCTGCACTCCGCAAAAATTTTTTTTTTTCTGCAGTTTTTTTCAAGAATTTAAATAAAAACACTTCATACCGCACTCCATTTCTATTAAAAATCCATTTTTTTTAATTCAACTTCATTACTTCCACCAACACCCACAACCCCTCCAAACCACTTATAACAACATTCCCAACATTACTCCACTTCACCTCATCACCCACAACCACCATCGACTCACCTTCTCACCCACCCCACCACCATCGACTCACCTTCTCACCCACCCCACCACCATTGACTCCACTTCATCACACACCCCAACAGGAAAGCACCAATGGCTGTCGCATAGATGTGACCATAGACAACAATTATGACGGCTCGTTCAACCACCACCATTCCAGTCGTTATGCCTTCCCTTCCAAACGACTGCCTCTCACTGAGGTTCTTGTGCTCAGGTTATACATTGATGATAAAAATAATCATAGTAATAATAATAGCAATAATCATAGTAATAATAATAGCAAGAATCATAGTAATAATAATAACAAGAATCATAGTAATAACAATAGAAATAATATATAGTCTGAATAAGCTTATGATATCGATAATTAAATTTTTATTTGATTTCATTCTCATACAAGCAACGTCCACATACACACAGAAACAAGAAGAGAGGCAGCTTGAGTCATGACAACAAATACAAGGCCTACATACATGGTCACACTCGACAATATTTCAGAACAGCCACATGCCAGCCAATAAACCCTCGATATATTGATGAGGACAGTGAGGCAGAGAACGACCCTGTGTGGTTGAGGCAGCGAACCAAGCAGATGATCGATGAGTTTATGGATGTGAACAATGGAGAGAAGGAGGTGATGAAGATGTGGAATCTGCATGTGATGAAGAATAAGTTGGTGTTTTATTTGTAATTATGCTATCTACACGTACGTATATACATAAAAACATACGCACACACACATACAGTTACACGGGTGATTGTCAAATGGCGGGTGCATGCATACAATTCATCGACGAATTCATCGTCAACGTGACGTCACAAAATTTATTGGGCAACGTCACATTGCATTTCGTCAACCTCTTCGACTTCCATCTTATTACTTCAGCGCAGTTTTGTTATATAATGGCGCATCTGCTGAAGAAGGCAAAGAGCGTTAGGGGTGGGGATAAGTGTTATAGCAATGGCTGCGGTGTTTTTGGTGTTGTGGGTGATTGCAAAGTAGGGATTGTTGGTGGTTGTAGTGATAATATAAATAATGGAGAGGATGATGGGAAGAAGATTAACGATGAATATAGAAAAGAGTTATGAGGATAATAAAAAGAATGAGAATAACGAATATAAGAAAAATCATGAGAATAATAGAAAAAATAATAACGATAATAATAAATACAATGATAATAAAATGATGAGAGAAGGGTAGATTGGTGGAAATACAACGTGTTGATAACGTAGGACTGAATCGTGTTTTGATTGGTCGGAGTGGTATTTATGATATCAATCTATTATAGGGAAGCTTTTATTAATGATAAATGCTCTAAAGAAAATAATTCATTCAAATAAACTTCTAAATGATTCTAAATAACCACAAGTCATTTATCGAACTGTAAATTAAGAATTCGTATTTAATTTAAACATGAATAAATTTATCTTTTCATCAAATTATTTTCTTAGTGGTTTATAAAATTCTCTACTATCTCACAAATGTATTAATTTTTAAGTGCAAATCAGCATTAATAAATATTTCTATTCCTTTTGTTCAGTTTTCAAATTCTTTAAAAATGTCAATTTAATAACATCGAACATCACTCAAATCTTCATTAATTTTAAAGCACTTTGATGTATTGAAAACAAAGTGAAAATTAATTAAAACAATAGTCATATATATAAATAATAAAGTTCAATAACAAAATTAGTTATGAAATATAAAAAAATGGTATACAAGAAGTTATGAGAAAAATGAATGAATAGTCTCAGTCAGTTGGAAGGGGTGTCAGTGGGTGGTTTACTGGAGTGTAATTTTCTGAAGTTGCCATGGAAGCCTGTGGGGCACTTGTTGGCGTAATGTCCCTTCTCCCCACACTGCAAATATGAAAGGGGGTGTTGGAATTTTTGGCACTTAATTCAAGAGATTAATTGACCACATTAAAAATATGAGATGAAGTGAAAAATTGAAATCCCACATTGAAAATAGATTTACTTGATTATTTAGAGCTTTAAAAAATTATGAAACTCACTATAGTTTGATAGACTTCATTCATAAGATGATGATATTTATAGTTCAATTGTCAAGCTATAAACAAACTGAAGAAGATGCCTCAAAATAACAAATGCATGGCTAATGGCAAAAACTTCAAAATGCACTGAACCTTGTAGCAGGTGACTTGGTTGAGAGGTCGTAGTTCAGACCTGGGCACCGAGGTTGTGGTGACATTAGAAGTAGTGGATGTTTTGAAAAGATTTGGACACACCATTGCCTTATGACCCACTTCTCCACAGTTGTGGCAGGTCAGTGGAGTCTTACGTGTTGTGTTACTCGAGGACTCGGAGATAGGAAGTTCAAATCTTGGATGCACATAGACACATGAAGGACCATCCAAGCAAAACCCAGTGAGATAGTTGATGCATAGAACTCTACGAACATGTTTGTTCTTGCAGATGTTGCCATGTCTACAAAATCCTCGGTCATACCAAGGACAGGCTTTCACTTTCATTTCAGGGTCAATGTGTAAAAATGGACAGTCTTTGTTTCCACATTCACCAAATCGAGAGTAGAAGTAACACTCAGGCATACGATCCATGTTATACTCATGTAAGAACTCACAATCATCACCCTTCTTACACAAGCCTCTCAGATAATGTTTGCATACTATCGATTTATCTCCTTTGATATGTCTGTATGGACAGTTGCTTCCTTTTCCACATGTGTTGGACAAGAAGAATGTACACACAGCCGCACCTGACTTGTCCATGCCAGCAAATGGCAATGGTTGCAAACCAAGTTGCATGTCGAGGGTCTTCTCAAGGTTGAATGTGATGTCACTTGTGTCTGCAATTACGTCTTCCAATCTACCCATCTTTGCGGGCGTTTTGTGTACCGATGTAATTGTTCTAAACAAATTTTGAAATGAACTTTTTTCACTAGTCTACAAAAACAAAACCATCACATATTTCGGTAAATTTCGATTGGAAAAATAAGTTTAAATTTAGCCGAAGTATCAAGCATAGATATAATACGATTGCCGAGAAACATGGTGACTAAGTTTTGAGTTTTTACAATTTTTTCACATTATGACCATATAGAAAATATATCGAAAAGCTTCGTGTTTATAAAAAAATTTGAATTTTATCGTTTTTTAATGATTTGGATTTTGAATTCCATATTCCCAATGTTATAACAAGTGTTTAAAAGTATTTATTTATGAAAATTTAGAGATTTTAGATCCAGATGACAATCTTTGAAACATAAATTAATGAATAAAAATACAAACTAAAGCAACTGAAATTGAAAGTTTCGAACTCATCAAACGGAAGATTGAACTTAACAGTGTGAAGCCATTGTAAACAGCCATTGACACCCTGAAATTATCAAGCAATTTCACCACTAAAATAAAACTTCAGCAAATTGCAAGCAATCATGAACCATATTTTACCATAAAACCCAAATGATCATTCACAACATCACACGATCACTGCTACAAACACAAACAACGATGTAAAAAATTCAGTTACTCCTTCAAACAACCCACCATCACCACACCCTCGAAACAATACACCACCTTTCCCAATACTCCCCTTAATACCCAACAAAACCTTCCTTCTAAATCTCTTTCTTAGAAGTTCCTAAAAATTTCCTATCAGCAATTTCATGTAAAATATCGATATCAATCGCTAGATGTCGTGGCGGTAGTTTATACAGAGGAAGAGGAAGAGCGTCATCTAGTAGCTTTCCACATTTGCGTGGGAACCACCCTTTCTCGTTCTCTTCTGTGGTATTAATGAAACTAAGAACAGATAAATTCTAAAAAACAATAATAATGATAATAATAATAGAAATAATAATGATAATAAATACAATTATAATAGTGATTTCATAATAAAAATAACAACAATAACGACAACACCTTTATAGGCATAGTCGCCCCCTTCTTGCACTATCAACTTTTCACCATAGAACCAGTGTCTTGGTGTTTATGAGAATAATAATAATGATAGTTGAAAAATAATAATAGTGATAAAAACAATAATAACATCAATATCATTATTAAACGGAATTAAATAGAAATAGTGATTAAAAAAAAAATATACTATTATTAGCTTACTTTCTATATCTACTGACCACCACACGGTCTCGTACCGCCACTTTCAACCTTCATTTTTATTATTATTATTATCGTTATTATTATTTTTTATTATCATTTTTATTACCATTATTATTATTATTATTATTATTATTATTATTATTGAACCTTTTCTCATCAATGCACGGTATATCACAGTAAGTTGCACAGCCAAAACATACGGGTAGCCATGAGCCTGATGGAAATAAAAATAGAAATAATGATAGAATAATATAAAATGACAATAAAAATAATTATTAAAATTATAAGTTATCATAATTAATTAGAATTTAGAAATGATGAAACAGAAAAACTAAAAATAGCTATGGGTTTCATTAAAATCAAAATAAAAATAATAAGGAAACCAAAAAAAACGATTATTATTAGTCAATTTATTATTATTATTATTTACTATTACTTTTCAAATTATTATTACTTAAATTTTATTCTTATTTTTATTATTACCCCTATAAGGCTTCATTACAGCACACATGACGCTTTGAGATCTCTTGTTGTTTTTCTGCTGTAGTTGCTCCACCTAGCGAATAAAAAAGCATTTATTAATGAAGGGTGTAGTGAGACAGAGATTGACTTTGTTTTGATTATGAGAAAGCAGAAGAGGTTTTTGAAGGATATAAGGTTAATTGGAGCATAAGCTTATGAAGGTAGTTATAGATGGAAAGTTGCTTGAAAATGCCCGAAGTAACTGTGCTAGAAATGAATATAGCACAAAAATGTAAAAATTTTTGAATGAAGACATCAAGACAAAATTCTCAAAAAAAGGGAGGTTTTGTGTGATAAATGCAATGAACGAAATGCATGGTTAAAATATAAATCTTCGAAAACAGACATATATGAATAAAAACGGAAAAAATGCAAAAACACATTAGGTACAAACAGTGAGTGTGTATTGGTGGCATTTGTCCCTCACATTCCACCACACCCCATCACCCCTGCTCCAAAACACCTCCTTCAGGTTCCGCCATCTTTATAATAATAATAACAATAACAATAAAGATGATAATAGTAATAATAAAAATAATAACAACAATATCAACAAAGAGAATGACAATAATGATAAGAATAATAATAATAATAATAATAATAATAATGGAGGAACCTGCCAAGGTGATATGGATGGACATAGGCACTTTCTCTGTCTCCTCTCTCTTTTCTGTAGTTTGCCTACAGTATTAACAACGAAACAAACTTTAAAAAATAATAATCTTAATAAAAATAAAAATAATTTAAACAGCTAATAATAAAAATAATAATAACAGTAATAATAATAATAATAAAATAAAACTAATTTTTATAATCACTTTATCTTTGATCCAGCTTTCAATTCCAGTCTCGTTTGATAAAATGGATCTGAACTATAAGAATAATAAAAATGATGATAAAAACAATAAAAATAATAACCATAAGAATATTATGAGTAATATTCACAATAATAATAATAATAATAATAACATTACAGTTAAACAGCAATAATAAAAATTCTACAATATAAAAAGAATATACACCAATAATAATAACAATAACAACAATTCAAAAACAAATGATCATAATTACCAAAAAAAACAATAATAATAACCCACATATCAAAACCAAAAAAACACAATAACAAATTCATATAGCGCCAAAGAAAGGGGCACACCTGCAAAACGAACAAGGCCCCTACAGCCAAAATTACTCCCAGGGCCATCCCTGTAGTTCATGGTTGGCTTGTAACAGTAACAGAGGAAGATTGAAGGGTTATTAGATTTATCGCAAAGATTATTAAATTGAAAGAGAAACTATCTGATTGGTCGAAAATGTTATTGTATAAGATGTGAAATTCTATCTATAGATTTAAGATATTATCATGAAAGTATAGCATTACTATAATTATTATTTTTTTATTGTTAGCATTGTTATCATCATTAATTTCATTATTATTATTATTATTATTGTCCTTATTATTACTATTTTCATTATTATTATTATTGTCCTTATTATTATTATTATTATTATATAGATCAAATACAACAATGAATACCAGTGCTAAGAAAGCACAGAACAAAGAGAGGGATGGGCAGAAATATGATTGGTTCAATACCACGTGCTATGTAGTAGTGCTGGTGTGAAAATAATGATAAAAAAACAAAATGATTATAATAAAATAAATAAATATAGCCCTACACCTCCACCTAACCACCCCACTTCTCATTTGACCACCACACTCCCCCACCATATTGAGGGCGTAGTAGAGACAAGGCGTCATGACGACTAAGGCATGAATACAAGCTGGTACAACGACGAAGAGGAAGATGACAAAGTGATGATGATTCTTATGACCTACACATGTGTTTATCCACGGGCAGTGGTGGTCCATCTTTAATACACATCTGTGTGTGTGTGTGTGTGTGTTTTTTTTATATGTTTGTTTATGTGTGTTTGTTCTTTTCTATGCGTGTGTACATCTGTTTCTTCTTTTGATGTGTGTGTAAGCTTAACTTTTTGATGTGTCTTTTTGTGTGTGTGAATGTGTTCGCATGTTTGCTTTTCCAAGTTTTTATATTTTTTGTGGGTATGTTTTTGTGGGTTAGTTAGAAACTTATTTTGAGTAATTATCTATCACAAATAGTATCTCTAAATTCAAATGTGAGCTAATTAATTGATAAGACCATCAAAACAGTGCTTTCTTGTATGAATAAATGTGAGACTACAACAGAAAGTAATGAATTATCAAAGAATATCTTGTCAATGTGTTTGTTCAAGATATGCTAACATGGAAACAGACATTAACTGATAACGATGTTGAGTTTGTGTGTTATAAAAACTTTGAATAAAAGATTTTCATGGAAAAGTATTTGTAATAGAAACCCTTAGTTGAGAAGTTATAATAACAAATAGATGTATAGTTTAGTTAAACCTTTGGCATTTACGACAATGGTGGGACCTGGGGCATTTGTACGAGGCACATTCAAAGCAGTGCTGCACAAAAATTACATCCTCTTCATCATTCTGTGTTATTTGTTGAATTCTTTATTTTTAATTAATTTAATTATGAAAGTATGACTATTTCAAGTTTGGTTTATCCAACCTATGCTAGCATAGGAGCAGACATAAAAAATGATGATGATTCATTTTCATGATATTTAGTGGCTAGATTTAATAAATTTTATGAGTTTCTTGTTAAAATATAATGTGATAATAAAATAAAACAAAATAAAATTGTTTTAAATTCATTAAGTAGTCAATGCTGTGGCTATATGCACAAAAATACCTCAAACTTTAACACTATGAGGTTCATCTTTAGACAATATTTGATGATATACACTATCATATACTACTACATGCATCTAGCAACAAAACTATGCACAAAAACTAAAAAACATGCAACAAAAAAAAAACAACTTAAAAAACTCACAGGTGTCCATCCTCGGGGAACAAACCCAGGCCCCAAAGTTGAGGCTCGGTAAAAGTGGTAAAGAATCATGTTCATCCATAAGATTAGTATAGTCATGTCTAGAAATGAAAGCCACGTGGTTGGAGGCCATAGTTGGTAATGAAGATAAATAGCAGTCGTGGTGATGCTGCAGATTATGGTGAGGGCTGTGATTGGGCCCCAGTGCATCAGACGACAAAAACCTTTCTATTTATAAAAATTTATTTTATTTGAATTTTATTTAGTGATATAAAATTTTATGTAAATGAACGGATTTTTCTTTTAAATTCAGTTAATATTATTTGGATGAGTTTCAAAGCATTTTTAATCAATTACCTTTTTGAGATTGACTATGAGAGAAAAAAATATTAAATAAAAAAATAATTTGTGCTTTTGGTTTTCTTTTGGATCATAATTGTCAGCATACATTTTCGTTTCATTCCGAAATAAAATTAAATCAAAATTTTAAAAAGAACATCGATTAAAAAAACTGAAAATTTGAAAAATATTTTTTAGAACTAAAATAAAATACAATTAAATAAAAAAAAAAAATTTTATCGTGATTTTTTTTCGAATTACAACTTTACTCAAAAAATTAAGATATTTTTGGATATCCTAAAATGTTGCACCTAAGACTTTTTATGCTAATCATTATTTAATCAAAGTGATAAATTTATCAAAAAAATTATAAATTTTTCATTATAGGTTCTCTTTATTAGTTAACCATACCAAAAAACATCATTGAGGACAAATCCTAACGATTAGTAGACGACGAAATTTCAAACGAATAAAAATGCTTAAAAAAAATCGTCATTTAAAAAAAATGATAACTTGGCAAAAAATGGTGAAAAACAAAAGGTTCATTGCTACTTCTGAAGAACTGTCAAGCTCTGTTTCAACCACGACAATTTTAGCGATGGGTGGTTCTACGGTTGTTCCTTTGATAATTTCCCACCGTATAGGGACTTTCATACCTTCATCCCAAAAAGAGTGGGTAATTACATGAGATTCTTCTCTGAAGCATTCTGTATAGAAATTTTCGTAAGGAGAGGAGTAATGTTCCGTGCTGCATTTGAGGTTCTTTTTTCGCATTTTGCTTGGGTGGAGTAGCTTCACCCAGGCGCAGTTGCACTCTACAGTCACGTTCTCTAAATATGTTTTTCTCAAAAAAATGTCTGAATCTGTAGGTATATTTTTCAATCTACTTTCTACAATCGTAACTGCCTCCAATGATGAACCATTAAAACTACTCAACTCTTTGACTGTGCAACTGAGGATATGAAGTTCTCGCAGTTTATTGCTGTTGGCCATCATACTTTGGTTCAACACCAGGTCTGTGATGTATGTCAACTGGATTGTTTTCAGTTTGAGAGCATTTGGTAGTGTAGAAGTCAGCCCAGAGTCAATATAACTAGCGTCTTCTATTCTCAACTCATCCAAAACCAAATTGCCTCTACTGTTTCTATCAAGAATCACAGAAGACTTGAAATCAAAAATCGAAGCCTTTGTGAAGCTTGCTAATTTTATATTAGCTGAAAAAATTGAGCCAAATAGCTTCAGTATGTATACTTTGTCTTGATGTTCAACATTTTTCACATCGGATCTCTTGAAAGTCACTATTGTATTTTTACCAATATTAGACAAGTCTACACTATCAACCAATCTCCTACAATAGGTTTCTAAACCTAAACACACACAGAATGCTTTTTCTGGTATTTCCTTACACACTTTTACAATGCAAAAAGTGGGTGAAATGACCAAAAAGAAGAAAGATATGCTAGGAATCATTGCGATAAATAGCTGGAAAACATTTAACGTAGCATTAAAAGTAAAAAAAATGATTTAAGCTCCTTATTTATTTTGGGATTTAATTTTTATTATTTGAAGCTCAAAAAATTTCTAAATTTTACTCAGTCTTTAAAAATATTTCTCATAATGATTTTTATTAGTAAGAAATGTGATTTGTGAGAATCGTAATAGATCCAGCAATTTTTTTCAATCCGATTTTTTCAAAGCTTATTTTCTTCCCAAAAAAAATATTTTTTTGATGATGAAGAGGCTTAGCTCAGAGGCTTCTGCTCTCCCTTCCGTTGTCAAAATCGTTATTTTTTTACATTTGCTTAAAGTAAGTTTCGTCACCTTCTTCTACTTCTCAGCACCCTCATCTACCTTCCACAACCATAGCCCAGTGTAATGCTATACCCTTCTGACACGTGGGGCCCAGCAACACTTCCTCCAAGGCGATTGAAGCACAATGCCCTTGTTATGATCCTACGGTGATGATGTTGATGATGTTGATTCCTATAACTCATCTTTTGTGGATTTCAGGTTGGGAGTCTAGGCTTATTAGTCAGTAGAAAAAATCCATACACGATAACTAACCCTATTTAATAGTGGTTTTAGAAGCAGTTTTCCTTAACCTTGTTGTTCTTATAGCCCAACCTCATCTTAAACGTGTTGCATATGAGACAATAATTATGACATAGGACCCACCCCTTAAAAAGCATATAATATAGGACTAAGAAATAAAATAATTTATTAGATCTAATTATATTTGATTTGTAGTTATAGTCTTTGGTAAGATTGCCCGTAACCATAGTTACTATATAAGCTTATTTACCTTTTTTGTTAACGTCTTATGAACTCATTATGGCTCAATTTATCAAATAAAGTTATTTTTAAATTATTTATAAGTTGAATTAAATTAATTAGATAAATAATATAACTAATAAACCAATATTTAAAAAAAAAATGAAAAAAAACAGAAAAAAAAACACAAAATAGATTAATGAAAACAAAAAAACTGAAATTTTTTCTTTTTTCTCCTAATTATACTTGCTCAATGCTGCTCATTTTATATTACTAGGTTCCTACATATACGCTCGAGAAGATTGCAAGAGAGTGTTTTGGGATATATTTGCTAATACAAAGCTACATGTGTGCTTTTTTTATTTAATTTGTCTATTTTATTCTTGCTTGCTTTTGTATTTTAGCCATAAACTCTGTTAATTAGTTGATTATTTGAAGTTTTTCATACTTTATTAATTGAGTTTGGAAATCTGTTTCATCCAATTCCAACTTGGTTTACACTCTCTCATCCTCCAATCATCGTGAGTCAACCTATTCCATTTATCTTTATAAGCATTATCTTCATTCATTAACCTCATACAACAATCAACAGATAGGCAATACAAGAATGGAATGACCAAAACACATTTGCTTTTTTGAAGATCTCAAAATCACTCTCATCATGCCGAAACTCTCATCTCTCACTCCTTCAAATCCAGTTTAGCATGCGCACCTTCCCTTTTTATTGAGTTCCTTTTTTCCCTTTAGGCAATTTCACATCGAATCTGACATCAGCAGAATGTTGCAACTATGATTATTTTTTAAGCAATGGAAGCTAACTTAAATCAGTTTCGATTGCTGACTGTTGAAGGAGAAACCTCGGCAAACATCAAGAGGAAAAATTCCTTCGAGACAGCTTACCCCTTCAGAGCTAAAAGCAGTTCTTCTGCCAATGCTGATCTCACTAAAAGGTGAGTCTACGCCACATATTATCCTATAAATCATATCAATTAATTCAAATTTATACTGCTAATTATCGTTGGTAATTTCTATCACAATCACCTTTAATGTTATCGTATCGATTGTTTGATAATTTTATTATTTAAAACATAGAAATAGAATAGATTTTTATAAGTGAACTTTTGTGTATTTGTTAAGCTGCTTTCATCATCATTGGCTTGTTTCTGAGTTGTTTTCTTTGCCTAGCCCCTTTTCACAGACAATCTCCGGTGTTTTCGTTTCAGTTATGGGCTTTTTATAGACATTTTGCTTATTATTTACACTCGAATGTTTTTTATTCGATTTTTTTGAACTTTGCTCTTTAGTGAAGTTATTTTGAATTTTGAAAGATAAATATAAAAAAGCATAATTATATTTTAAAAAAATAATAAAAAAAGTAGCGATAAAATAAAAAAAAAAACAAAAACAATGAAACAGATCTATAATAATAAAAATAAAAACTAAAATAAAAAAAAACGAAAAAAAACAAATAAAAACAACGCTAATAAAGAGCGTATTACAGACGATTTCCATGGTTGATCCATCTTCTCGCCTCCCTAATCCGTTATGCAATGGTGTTAAACAAGGCAGACTTCTTCGGTCTCGCAGGATTTCACACATATAACATCGCTCATTATCATTATGTTGGTAGTTAGTTGTGCACTTCAAGTCAGCACGTGCGCAAAACAACTCAATTATTGTTTTTTTTATTATTATTTATATTATTATTTTTGTTATTTTTTATCACTTCTGTTTATATAATACCATTTTTTAATGCTAGTTATTAGTTATCGAGAGTTAGAGTTTCGTTTATGTACCAACATTAGTGATTAATCACAACAATAATAATAAGAATGAAAATAAAAATAATAAGAATTTATATAGCTCAAAAAAAGCATCAAATTTTAAAATATTTCATAATTATTTAATCTCAAGTAATTATTTCAAAAATTTCTTTGAAATCTCCCATAACTGAATATATTCATCAAAAGACAACGCGTTTTCTCAATCAATTTGGATTTTTTAAAACACCACTTTTTGATTTATGAGGAATTTCTTGAGTGAACATGTAAAACAGTTTATCATAATTCATTAGTTCTAATGAATTATCATATAATTAAACTTATCTGAAATTTTAGTTTAATAAAAATTTTTTTTACGTGTTCTTTCAAGAAATTCCTCATAAATCAAGAAATATATTTTGAGAAATTAAATCTCATTTTAAAATGACACATTATTAATTAAAATTGTCTCTTGAGTTTAAAAAAAACTCAGTTTCTTAATTAAAATCACACACCTGGGTGGAACTGATTACAACCATTTCCTTGAACCAAGTGTTTTTTGCTAATCGCCATTTTGAATATAGCGCTATGTAATCAATAAAAACAGTCGGTAATTAGATTAATCTTATGAGAATTTAATAAGAGATCTGTTATGTATAAATAGGAAACAAACACAAAGCATTTATTCAAAAGAATTCACTTTTTGCTTTTTGCAAGAATATCCTACATTATCAATTTTAATTTATATTATTGTCTAAATAATTATTAAAATTAGTAATTATCGTTAAAAAACTATATAGCGCACAATTTAAAAACAAGCTTATCTTCAGATGCGCTTATGTCGGCTTTGCAATTTGTTTATCTTCTGTTTTCGCCATTCTGTTTCAAAACTTCACTAGACTTTTGTATCTGTAATTTTTAATATTTCTGACAACATTTTTTCACCTTTGTCGTTTTCATTTTATAATTTTTTCTCCTTCCTTCTCAATTGATTAGCATCAGTGAAATTGGTTGGCTTTTGTGGTCTTTTTAACTGATAACTTCGTAAGTTTCATTATGTATCTCAAATCGTTAAAAACAACAAATAAACTTTCAAACAGCAGGGAAGATGTTCAAGGTACATGCAAAAGTGAATTCTAAATATATTTCCTCAATCTTCCATCGTGTTACACCATTGTAAACTGCTTGAGATTTTTTGAATCATAAATAAACCATGTTTTTAAAAAACTTCATGCGTTTTGTTAGCGTTATATAAATCGACATATTTATTTGAGCTACCAAACGTCTTTGAAATCCAAAGCCGGCTATTTTTACCTTATTTAATGGTCTCAATACAACTGTCATCATCATCACCATCATCATCATAATCATCATCATCATCATCATCATCATCATCATCATCATCATCATCATCATCATCATCATCATCATCATCATCATCATCATCATCATCATCATCATCATCATCATCATCATCATCATCATCATAATCATCATCATCATCATAATCACCATCATCATCATCATCACCACCATCATCATCATCATCACCCTCACCATCATCATCACCATCATCATCATCATCATCATCATCTTTATCATTCTTAATTTCTACCTCCTTCTCTTCCTCCTCCCTCTTCTTCTCCTCTCCCTTCTTCTCCTCCCCCTTCTTCTCCTCCCTCTTTTTCTTCTCCCCCTTCTTCTTCTCACCCTTCTTCTCCTCCCTCTTTTTCTCCTCCCCCTTCTTCTTCTCACCTTTCTTTTATTGTTATATTATTAGTTTTTTATTTCCAAAATTAAATAATAGAATCAATATTATTTTTGATGATGACTATTATTTTTATTATTATTAGTAGTGAAGCTGTACACAGTTTGTAATGTATTTTTAGTTAGAGCAAATCGATCAATCCATGCAAACCAGCATCATCAACCGATCTGGTGATAATCTCAAAGTTAATGCTAATGCAAACAATGGAAAATCTCTTTCAAAACAGTTTTTTTCTACAACTTTTCTCTTTTTTCTTTCCCCTTTCTTCTTCCCAAAAATCTCTTTTTTAAATTTCCCCTCTTCTTCTTTCTCACACTCCCCCCCCCTCCTCCAGGTACCAAAACGAAGAATGCCCTTCTCGTCCCAAAGTTGTTGATCACAGCCCCTACTTCCAACCCATCTGCCAACCCAGTGATCCTGCCTGCCATGAGCACCATCATCGCCACCACCGCCACCATCGTCCTTCCATCCTCCATCACCACCATCACCACCATACGCCCTACCTGCCCTCAGATCTCCCTCTTTCCTTGTATGAACCTTCCAATGTCTCTAATCTCAGGTTGTTTTTAATAGGATTTTGTTGTTTTGTTGATGGTTTTTTGAATTTCAAATACACCAAACAGACGTCGCAGATCGTATTTGGTTTCGACGAGGTCTCTAGACGACGCAGATCAGCACCGCTCTAAAGACAAAAACCAGACAGAGCTTCTTGATGCTCTGAACGATGTGACAAAAGAGAATATGCCCTACAAACCAGAAAACCTCACAAGTGCCATCGTCTCCCTTGAAAGAACAATCGCGTACCATAACTCCCTCCTCTCCAGCAAAGTTTTCAAGCAAAAAAAATCTTGCCAGAATAAAAGTCTCACTCCATCAATGGGGTCTGAAACTACAGAATTCCAGGCCGTTTCTCAAGACAACTTTGCTCAGTCTCCAACCCTTTACCCCTCCATCGCCCCTAAAAGCAGTACTAAGCAGGATAAGGTAGGGCTTTTTGATTGAGTTGGTTTGTGGTGTGTTTTATTTACTGGGATAGACAACTAAAAAAAACTAATGAAAAAAACTCAAAAAAATAAATAAAAAATGAGTTAAAAAAAACGGCCTTTATATTATGTAACCCTCCTGCTCTACCCCATAACAAGATATAACTAAAATATTAACAATTTTTGGAAAAAAATTAAAAATTTCCGTAACCCAGCAGGTAAAAGCTTTTAAGGATGAAATGGCAGAGCAAAAAAATTAATCATTGATCAATTTTCCTAGTTAATGCGTCAACGAGTTTCCGGTTTGAAGGCTGCTTGTAAAATATTCATTTTTTAAAAAATAGCAATAAGAAAAAGAATAATAATATCAATAATAATATAGGATAACAACAACAACAAAACTAACAACAACAGCAATAACAAAAACAACAATAATAATAAAAAAAATAACCAAAAGACGTGACGTATTTTAGTACCTGATTTGCCGATGTTTTCAAAATGTTCTCATCGATTATGCTTGTTTTGTGAGGCTAACCATTATGGCTCCAAAGGATTATAATGAGATAACAATAGTAATAATAAAAATAGAACACTTCAGAGGCATGACGATTCAATGTTTTCTTAATTGTTTCTAAAAATAACTTCACAAAAAAAGCAATATTTTGATACTATTTTTTCATTTAACTGGAATTTCTGAAAAATTCAACTTTGTCATAATTCTTTAGTTATTGGGCTAAAGATTTTGATTAATATATATGGATATCAATTATGTTCTTATTCAATAATTAGTTGAATATTTTATTCGGATTTATATTGATTTTCATTAGTGATTATAATTTTTAATAATTATTTAATTATTATTTTTAATTTTATTATTACTGTTAGTAAATAATGACTGTCTTATAACATATCTGAGTTTAAAAAAATATTAATTATGACTTAAGTAAAATTCCATTAATTAATTATCTTATAAAATCAATATTTATTTCATAATTATATTAAAATTGTTAATTGATGTATATGAATATTGATTATGAGGGCATTTGATAATCATTCAGTTAATACATTGAAATAGTTGATTAGATTAATGTAGAATATGCTTCACAACAAGGAGAGAATAGTCCATAAAATAGCTTGGAGGAAAAACAATAAAAATAACAAGATAATAATAATAATAACAAAAGCAAAAAAAAACAAAAAGAATAATGATAACGTGAATATTAGGAATAAAAACAATAATAACAGCTGAGGTGTGAGCAATCGTATTTTTCATCTATGTGTTTGTTTTGTTTTAATTTTTTTTATAACAATAATAATAATAATAATAACAACGAAGGTAATAATAATAACAAAAAAATAGTAATAATAATATTAAATAATAATAATAATAATAGCCTGCTAAGCTGTAGACATTCTCAAAACCAGTTAAGTTGAGCGGGGAGGATTACTCAAAGGATCACAAAGCCTAGGCTCGCCTTAATCAACACCCTTTGTATAATATTGTTCACCATATATGAACAGAAAATTAGGCATGACAACCAAGGTGCTACCACAAAAGAGTAAGGTTGGTTGTTGAAGTGTCAGTTTAAATTTTGGTAAGTTAGCTCAGTTAGTAGAGCATTAGACTAATTATCTAGTTACTGGGTTCGATCACATGTGGGCCGACAATTAACCCCTGTTCCACAGTGTGTTTTCGCTACATTAAATGTTGTAGCAAGCGCTTCGATCTATAAAGAAAAGCGCTTTATAAATACCAATTCAAAATTGTTTATGTCATAAGGTGTAAAAGATGGAGATCAAGTGGTTTATGATGCATTAACTATTGTTCAACCATAAAATGTCTCTAAAGCTGCTCTTAAAATCAGTTCAAACTATACAAAGCTTCTCAAAACTACCCTCAAGATTATTTGAACTTCACTGAGTGTTTGTTAAACTTTCGTTACTTAACGTTTGATAATGTCAGCCTGATGAGAGCAGACTGATAAGGCGGACCGTGTGTGGTTCTGAGATATATTCTATTATATATATATATATTAGGTATATTTACATATGGGTGTTTTTATTACATAATTAACTTAATTGCTTTTTTGATCGCAGAGTTTTCCTTCTAAAATACAATAGTAAAACTTTTTTTTTTTTAAATTATTTTTATTAAACATAATTAATTTTAAATTATATTTTTGAGAGAATATTTCTAAGAAAAACTTCTAAGATCAATTATGGTGAAATGAAAGACAAAGTTGCCCGGAAGTGTGGCACGCAGCTCACCGATTTTTAGAGAAACAACCCCAGGTAAAGCCACCATACTCTGCCTCATAAAAATAAAATATGTATTTAAATATGAAAATACGATCTATCTATAAAATATATCTATTTTATTTTTATGTAGTAACTCATTATTATAAATATCATTATAGTGGCGTCAACTCAGAGAGTTTTCAGACCATATTGGAAACTTCCCTTAAATAACCCAAAACCCTTGTGGAGTTTTCTGTTTCACTGATTCCCATGTAGTTTTGAGCGATATTATGTACGAGATTGTGTAACTTGTAGATGCAAAGAAGATTTTTCACCGCAGACACTTGATGATATATTGAAGCGCTAAGTTTTTCGCCTTTAACATCTCAAGTGTCATAACCATAGCAACTCTAAACATTCACATTATTTTTACCTCTTTTTTTATTTTGTTATGTTTCTTTGTTTTACGTTCATTTTGTAACTTTTTTTAATTTTTTCAAAATTTTTTATTTTTTTTCTTTTAAAACTTTTTTTTCTATTATTCTCTATTTTTCAATCTATTGCTTTCTTCTAATCTTTCTCCCATTTCTGCTCCTCATTTAAAAAATTCTATCGACCTTTGTAATATAATTTGAAAAACACATCCTTCCATGTTTTATATCTTCTTCATCCGCTTTGTCTGTTATCTGTAAGTATCATTATTCTTTGTTATAACAATATCACTCCTAGTAAATAAATTAATAATAGTAGTTGTATTAGTAGTAGTAGTAGGAGTAGTAGTAGTAGCAGCACTATTGATACATTTAAACCCCAAAAATAGGCTTAAATCAGTCGGTGAGCTCTGGTGAACAACTGTCACACTCATCTGCGGCTTTATGCCGTTAACAAAACCTTCTAAGATATTTATACTAGTTTTTAGTTGAACAAAAATCTCAACAAAGCAAACAGCGGTTTCTGCCATTTCAATCACATAGAAGCCACGGTTTCAGGATGATTATATTCAATTTTTTTGTTTTAATAAAATTAATTAAATAGAAAATTAATCATTAAAATAATTAGAATTTGATATTTTATAGTCTTTTAATTTTTAAAAACAAAAAAAAATATATTATTTGTATAGTGCTCATTAAGAAACTATGGCATATTAGTTGTTCGATAATATCACACCCATTTATCTAGCGCACAAATTGTAGAGTGGAAAATATTTTTTATTTAACCGTTTATATTATTGTTAATCTGTCAATAATAAATGCACTTGGACTAGAGCAAGTTTCCTTGGCAACAAAGCTTTTTTGCCGTAAGTAAGCTCAGTCACCCCTAACTTTCTGAAATTTTTATCTATTAAGGATATATTGATTGGGTGTGTATTAATTTATTTTACTATTGTACTGCATTACAAATAAAAATTCAAAGGTTTTATACATTTTTTTTGGTTATTTTGTTATGATACAACTTGTAATAAAGGTTGATAAATTTTTTTACCTATGTAATATTTTACAATTTACAATTTGTTTGATAAATTTAATGTTTCATTGTAAGATATTAAAAGTTACAATGTAATTGATTACATTTACATTACTTTGTATCCTATTACAACTGTAACATTAAATAATTCTCATTATTCTCATGCTATCTTCAAAAAAAATGTATAAATGATCAAAAGATATCAATAATTTTCAACAAAAATATTCATAATGAGTTGATAACTATTAATAGATTTAAGAAAATTATTCATAATAAATAAATAAATATCTATTAATAAATAGTATTTCCTTTTTAATAAAAATATTTAAAATAAATTAATGAATATTAATTCTTTAAATGTAAATATTTATAAATTATTAATAAATTTTATTTTTTTATGATAATATTGTTCAATATAGATAGAAACAACCACCACGTATGATAAACTCCACGGGAAATTCCATGGAAACATTTTAAGACAACAAGATACATACAAAAAATGAATAAAAACGAAAAAAAGAAAACAAACTTCCATTTTTTTCGCTAGATGGCAGTGCAAATAGAAAAAAATTAAAAAATGACATAAAAAATAATGAATCAAAACTTATTGCTTAGGTGACAATTTAAAAAAAATGTAAATAAAAAAAAATTTAAAATAAAAAGAAAAATAAAATTTTATCAGAAAAATAGTTCATTTAAGAAAAATAGAATTGATAACAAAAAAAAAAAAGAATAATATTTTTGTCGCCAGATGACAGTTTTTATGAGAGTGATCTTCTTGAAGATTGGTGAGATTGATACGATGAAGGAGAACTTTGTGGCAGATGCTTTTATCCAAGTTAGTTTTTATTTTTTGCTATTTTTTTGTTCGTTTTTATTCTCTTTTTTGTATATACTTTATTTTTTAAAACATTTTTATAGTTATTATCTGATTATTAGTATTATTACATTTTATTTAAATATTCATTTCATTTTTATTAATATTTTTTTTTAAATATTCATTTTCTCTCTTATTATTTCTCATAAACTCTCATTCATTTTTTCCACTATAAGCAAAAATCCAGAAAGGTATTTAAAAGATTATTTTAAATAATTAAAACTTCACTTTGTCATTATTTCTTTAGCCACATTTTTTGTTTCAAAGTTGCGCTCAAAAATTTTATTTTTAAATTTTTTCTAATAAAGGTTTTTCAATGAGTTTCAGTATGAGTTATCACAATGAAAAATTACACGTGATCAATTTCGTTATATTTATATTTCATCAATTACAGAATAAAAAACAAAAAAATTATTTTTTAAATATTCTTTTTTCTCATCATGTTTTCACGTAAAATATACTCAAAAAATGTCACATCGCTAGTTTAAGTTGAACGCAGAAGATTTCAAAGCATACAGCGAAAAACTTTATCGCGCATGCGATAAAACACATCTTTAAATTAATTAAAATAACCCTTATATAAACCATATATATAACCTTTACATGAAATTACACCTTGTAGTCTTAGGTGATATATTTCACCAAAAAAAAGCATTTAAAAAAGTGAAGACCTTATATATATAGTACATAGTAAGGTATAATACCATAAAACTTCACTTACATAGTAGGATCTATTGAAAGTTTTACTGAGACTCCAAATGTGAGTTTTTTTTTCAGTTTTTGTTGTTTTTATATAAATTAATTGTACTTGAAGCCCCATAAAAGTCAGTAATTGGCATCTGTCTTGTTGTTATATAAACATGTGGGTTTATTTCTTCAGTTCTTTATCTTAATTGTTAAATTTTTCTTTTCAGTTTTTTGTTATCATATAAATATATAAAAGGATAATGGCATATTCTTGTTATATAGATTATAATGATGATTGGATAGCTAGCTATTCTTGTTATAACGGTTAAAATGATTTCTGCATGACTACACAAATGTGGTAATAATGGATGTTATTATATACATATCAAATTATGGATTCATAACTAAATATCTTGTTATATGAACTCAAATCATTCCTGGATGACTGAAAAACTCTTTGAATTGAATGATGGATTGCTGACTATCAAATTCTCATATGAATTGAAAGGATAGATGAATGAGTAACATTAATGTTGGAATGATAGATGAATAAACAATAAAACTACAGGCCAGATGGAGGGAGCCAGAGTTGGATGGAATGCAAGACCAGGTATTTAAATAAATACCAATGATAAATAAATAACAAAAATGAAAAGTAATTCTAAAGATAAATTGATAATAAAAACGAAAAAAAAACAATAGAAATTAATGATAGCACTAATTATTGTTCTAGGATCAGTTAGTCGTATGATGACTATTTAATCAATTTTTTTTTTGTGTAATTAATGTTTTTTTATTTAATTACTATTTTATTTATTTAATTTTTTTATTTAATTAATCTTTTTGTTCTGATAACAAAATAATAAAAAAAATAGATTATTCTAAAAATAAAAAATTCAATCTATACTATTTTAATAACCTATCGATGGTAATAATTTCTCAAGCATTACACACTATCCTAAACAAACAAAACCGTGTTCAGAACCCAAGCGACATAGACTTCGAGAAGTTCTGGAACCCCAAACTGTACGTGGAGAACAATCTAGGAGAGCCTAAGGAGACGGTGTGGCAGGCGGTCTCTTTTGATTGGAAAGGCCAGGCGACCCTGTTCGAGAGGCGGAGGATCAAGGGATGCTTCTTGGAGAACCTTGAGTTGGATGATTTCCCCTTTGATACTCAGGTTTGGGGAGCTTTTGTTGGTGGTTGGTTGTATTCTTGGTGGTGGTAGCGCTATGCTGGAGTTGGTGTGGTGGTGGTGATTTTTTTGTAAAGAGTTCAACTGTGGTTGGTTGTTTTGTTAGTGGTGGAGGTTTTTTTTGAAAAATTGTTATGGTTGGTTTTTTTTTAAGTCATGTTTTGAACCATCACACCACGGACAAGTAAAAACACATGAAATCGAAACATCCAATAAGAAAAAAGATACACACAAAGAAACAATAACACATTGAAATAACAAACAAAGATACAAAAATACACACACAGGTACAAACATAAAAACAATGACACAATCCTCCACAGGACTTGACACTGACAATCACAAGCGAGAGAGCAGATACGGAGCTAGAGTTGGAGGAGGACCAGCTGGAGATTTCATCCATCAATGTGCAATCATTTGTTGATGAGCAGGTGTGTTTATGGTGTTTTTATTGATTTTTTTTGATGGAGGAGGGTTGAGTTTGTTGTTTAAAAGATTCTGTATTCAATTCTGTAACAGAGTAGTTTTTAGCAACTGTTTTACAATACGCACCTACACACCATTTCTATCTAATCTCACACCACTTCAGTACCACACTTACTCCAACTCCATACAACACCTCACGTCACTTCCAACCACCATCTTCACCCAAAAAAGACTCTTCTCAACCCATCCTTCACCCCACCCTCATCGATCTCCTTCTCCTACACAGGAATGGGCCCTACACAGCCACGTTGAGACATGGAAATGTATCACAACCAAAATATTCCAAAACTCCAACCTCAAACATCCCTCCTTCTCTACTTCTTGTCGAGCCTCGAGAAGAGCTGGCTTCTATATCTGGAATATTTTTCTTGTCATGGTACGTGTATGTGTGTGTATGTGTTTGCTTGTTTGTTGTTGTGTATATGTGTTTTGTTGTATTAGTATTGATTTTTTATGATTTAAAAAGCTCAATTCTTCATAAAAAAAGTGATCTCATCAGAAACTATAACTTTAGTTCAGTTGAATTTGTCTATAAACATACCAAAATACTTACTACTACTACAACTACTACTGCCACTACTACTACCACTACTACTACTACTACTATTAATACTACTACTGCCACTATTACTACTACTTTTACTCTCACAGGAACTAATAATAATAACCTTAATTCTAATACCACTCAGCTGTTCATATGTAGTCTAACATTCGCGACATTCTCGGTGGAGTTAACAAAGCCAGAGAATCGCCTGCAACTTTCCTTCATTCTCCTTCTCACCACCATCACCTTCAAGTTTGTTGTGTCCCAAACCCTGCCCCGTATCTCGTACCTCACTTATCTGGTGGGTGGGATGGTGGTGTGGAGGAAGGAGGGAGATTGTTGGGTGGTTGAGTGCGGAGTGTTGGGTGGAAGAAGGTTTTTAGAAGTGAGGGTGTCGGGATTTTGTTGAGTTTGAGTGATATAGGGGGGATTTGGATGAGGTGGGTGGTGTGTGTCTTTTATGTTAAAAATTTTGTTTAGTGGGTGGTGTGGTGTTGGGGGTTTTGTTGGAGTTGGTGGTGTAGAGGTTGTTATTATGGTTGGCTTGTTGAGGTTTTTGTTCGATTGGGTGGTGGCATGGTGCGATTTAGTGTTGAAATGGACTAGCGCTAGACTGGTATGTTTGCATAACATCAAATAGGAAATCCCAAAACAACACCAACAAAAACACAAAAAACCCCTCACAGGATAAATACATATTAATCTCAATGGCGATTTTATGTTCAGTGTGTGTGTGGCACGCAATAATACCAATGTTCAAATATGATCTTCACTTGGCTAGGGTTATCGACAGGTCAGCTTTGTTTTTTTTTCCGCTATTTTTTATTGTTTTTTTTAATTATTATTTTTTATTGTTATTTTAAAAAAATATTTTTGGTGTTTTTAATTTATTATTGCTTATTATTATTTTTTTTTATATTGCTATTGCTTGTTCATTATCCTTTCTTTTATTTCTTTTTATTTATCGACAGATGGGGCTTGGGTGTTTCAGCTTGTTCCTACTTCCTTTTCCATGTTGTCTTCTTCATGTATATATATATCATGGTTAGTTTGTCGGTGGTGGTGGATGGATAGATGGTTCGGTAGATGAATGGATAGGTGAGTTAGTGGATAGATAAATGGGTGGTGAATAGGTGGTTGGTGGATGAGTGAATCGATAGATAGATAGATAGGTAGATAAATAGATAGATAAATGGGAAGATTGTCGGGTGGTTGGTTATAAAAATAGATAAATAAATAAATCGATGAAAGATAAATAGATAGGGGAATGAATAGGCAGACAGATAGATGAATGGGTGCTTGAATTACTTCAAAAACTGCTTCACTCTGTGAAGTTTTCAACTTTTGAAAACATGTTATGTAAAATGAGTTACAAAAAGAGCAATAACTCATATATAAATAGCTGTATGTGAATAACAAAAAAAATATCGTTTCACTTTCAAATACTAATAATGAACTTAATATTAAATGAATTTTGATAATATATTTCAGAAAATAATATTATTAACTAACATCAATATTTTTTTAAAATCATTTTTCAATTTTTTTATTTCTGTGTTATATAACAGAATGTTTTGTTCTTATTTTTAAAATTATTTGTTTTTATTATTATTTATATTATTATTATTATCATCATCATCTATCGGTTGGCGCTCAGCAGTAAGTTAGCAGTTAATGATCCTGAGGGAGCAACCCAGAAAGATTTATTTTTTTTGTTTTTTTCTAAATAAATAAAAATCTAAAAATGGAATAAATAGAAAAAATCAAGTTTTTTTGTTTGGTAAAATTATGAGTTATTAAAATTGACTTTGAATTAAAAATTAAATTTTTTTTTCGAGTCTCATCAGAAAATTTTCAAAAAATAACTATCGACAAAAATAATAGAAATGCCAAAACAAATAAAAAACTACCAAAAAATACCGATAATAACAACATATAAAAAATATTAAAAAAAACAAAAAAAAATAATAAAAATCTCGCCATGTTATTATCCGGCAAGCATAAAAAATAAATTACCTACGAAAATGCACTGCTAAGACGCCATGTTTTGAATGTAGTTTGCGCTATAAACAACACGCATCTTCTCCACCTCATGCATGTTTGCAAGGCGCTTCTAAGTGTGGTGCGGGGTTTATTTAGTGGATGGACAGAAGCTTTTTAAGGTGTGTTGAAGTTTAATTAAGGGTTTTGAGTATTATTTTTGATGTTTTTGTTAGTTATATTTGAAATCGTGCAAATAATAATTTCACCGAATAGACTTTTTAGTCACAGTTTATTGAAAGACGTTCAAATTTAACAAAATGAATTTCTAAAATGAATCTGAATTTAATTAGACTAAAAACTGTCAATAAAATAGGTCAAATCTACGAATTAGGTCGAAATCTGAGTAAATTAGGTCACAACTTATCAATAAATTAGATCGTAATATGAATAAATGAGGCCAAAATATGAATAAATTAGATGAAATTCTATTAATAAAACAGACTAAAATCTATGAATGACTTAGACCAAAATATGAATAAATTAAATCAAATTATGAATAAATTAGACAAAAATATGAATTAAACAGACCAAAGTTTATTGATAAACTAGACCAAAATCAAAAAGTAAATTGAGCCAAATCTATGAATAAATTATACCTAAATCTACTAATGTATTATACCTTAATTTATGAATAAATTAGTTAAAATCATTAAAAAATAATGAACGCACCCAAAGGCATTGAAGAAGAGATGGAAGTACAACCAGAAGGACAAGGAGCACAAGGAGAGAGTCAAGAAGTTACAACAATCCCTGGAACAACAACTGATACAACAGCAGGAAGAGATGATGATGCAACATAACGAGCAATACGAACAACCGATGAAAGAAGAAAAAGAGGAAGACGACGAAGATGAAAATAAAGAGTTGCAGGGTTCGTCTTCAAACCAAGCGAATAACAAGCCCAAAGATTTCAGCAAGGCCTATGGCGCCTTTGCCAATAAAACATACAGCAATATAAAGGACAAAGACAGCAGAAACACTGAGTATTCTATAAGGTACCAAAACGAACGACCCTCTCAAGATTTCTCTGCCAATATGGAGTCCTTAAGCAACAACAAAAACAACAAACCCCCTAACAACCCAGTTTTCAAGCCAAACAACAGGCAAGTCGCTTGCACAAAAGGTCAGCTAACCCCCAACAACAATACTAACACTTTTAATGAACCCAAACCAAAAGAAAGTATTCAAAAACCCAGTGAAATAAAAAAAAAAAAAGGTGCGAAAAAAATGACAGAAATAAAAAACCATGAAAAAAACGCTTTTGAAAACAACGCTTACAAAGAAGATACCACCCAAGAAAACAATGGCGCCAAAAAGACTTCAAAAACAGAAGACACAAAAAAGATAAAACTTGATAAAACGAAGCATCAGCACATTGAAAAAAGTGCCAGCCCATCGCAAGTTTTACACGTGTATTGTAAATCCACCACTATCGATATACCCCCCGATTTTTCAGATACTCAAGGACAGACCCATGACCTCTCATCCACATTACCCTCCAAGCTATCCAACTCTTTTGACGACCCATCCTCTTTCCTCTCATCCCTCCCCCACCCCTCTCCCATTCATCCTTCCCCCATCCACCCATCCAAATCTCCTTCAGCCTCCAGCGGTCTGTTGATAGGAGCCCGTTTTATGGATGAAAAACGCCAAAAAAGTGATAAGACTTATAAAGAGTTAGAGATCTATGATAATGTCAAAAATGATGACATTTATGATAACGTTGATAAGTTCCAGCAAATTCATGATACTGAATTCAGTGATGATAGTAATGATAAATTTAAAAAAAATAATGATAATAATAAATATAATACGAATAATAAAAATAATGACACCAACACAGATATTGAAAAAAATGACCTAACCAAAACTGATATCAATAAATACAAAAAAAACAATAAAAATAAAAATACGGACGATATTAAGTCTATTAATACTAAAAAGAACACTTAGCGAATTTATTTTTCCCCTGTCGCCTTTGCCGTTCATTTTCTTATTATCCCTTTACCGATATGTCTTAAATAAATCTTCCATCAAAACCTTTCTTTATTTTATGAAGTAGAATAGCTTAAATTAACTAGTGAGATAAATTACAACAAAGTATACTTGAAAATGTTACTTTGTTAACGAAAAGCTTTGTATCTAAATAAATTAACCAGTGTTGAGAAATTATATTCAAACAAAGTATATATTAATGTAAATTACGAAGCTTTTCGTTTGTCTAACTTGCATTATTAATAATGAAATTGTCAGTAAATACTTTTCACTTGTTTATCTCTCTGTTCAATTATTACGATCAAAATGCTTCAAAATCAGCTGAATTCAAAGCATTAGAGGTCTGAGCTTAGTCTTGAAGTTTATTTTTCAGCCACAAAAGATTATTAAACAAAGAAGATTTTTCAAAGCAGAAATTAAATTATGAATTACTAAGCTTAAGTCAATCGCTCAAATAACACACTACAAATTTTTTATTTATTGAGCCACTAAGTAGGTAAGTAGACCAAAAAATTGTTCCTAATTTTGGTTAAGGACTCACAACATCATCTTGTAAGTGATACTTTGGTTTTGATGATCTAATTATAATAAGGTTACTAAAAATAACAGCTACTACGTCATAGTTTTTACGCCACTCGAAATTGATATAATTTTCAATAGGATATTTCATGTCAAAGCAGCATATATATTGGAAGTTATAACAAAATTTTAGCAAAATTAGTTTTAAATGAATAAAAAAGCGGAAAAAAATAAATTTTAATTTTTGATTTATTTCTATTGAAAAAACTTGCTTGTTTTTAGTCCATTAACTTCTCAAAAACAACATAACTATTACAAAAGCTATTGAACCAAACCACTATAGACTAATAGTAATCACCCCGAAACCTCATGAGTTTTGTAATGGGAGCTGTAGGTGGTGGTGTACTTGTCTGCCTTGTTGTTGCTGAGTGCTAGCAAAAAGTTCTTGTTCTGTACCCACTGTTTCAAGCCCCAATTTGTAGGCCGGCCTTAAAAGTAGAGGTAGAAGGATATATCTATTTGTCTATCTAGCTATCTATCTACCTATTTATCTATCTATCTATCTATCTATCTATCTATCTATCTATCTATCTATCTATCTATCTATCTATCTATCTATCTATCTATCTATCTATCTATCTATTTACCTATCTAGCTAGCTATCTATTCTCACCCATGAGAGGATAATCTGTAGCGTGAGGATACCATTCATTACGTGAAAAGTTTCTGCTCCTTTCTTTCGGCAGCATTTGTTCTAAAGGCCTCTGCCTCCTGTTGTATACCTGTGGATAACTACAACCATTGTATATACAACTCACTCTATATAAATCTATAACCATTACTTTGTCCTTCTATGCCTTACTAACCATTACCCAACCTTCCCATAACTACTTAACTATTACCTCCCCCTCCAATCACTCTTTCACTATTATCCTACTCTTCTATCACCACTTAACTTTAACCCTATCCCGTTAACCATCAAATCATCTTCCCACCCATTCTCCCCCTTCCCCAAACCTCATCATAGACGGTGATCATACGCTTGCAAGAAGCCCTATCATGGTGGTCAAAAATCAATTCTCTGGGCTGTATCATTGTGTTCATCAGTTTGTTTCTGTAGAGCTGGTGCCTATCTGCGTCGCATTTCAGAGGTAGGTAACTGTAGCTGTATGTTGTGCAGTCGGCCATTTTGCTTTTTGGGGGAATGCAGTCAGGCTGCGGTGGTGTTTGTGGGTTTGATTTTTTGGTATACGGTATAAAAATAGCGTGAAATAATTTTGGAGCCATAACATTACATAATTTAAAATTAAAATGACAGAGTAAAATTTTGTATTCGACTATGTAGAAAACAAATAATAAATCCAAACGTATACGAAACAATACACACACACACACACACACACACACACACACACACACACACACACACACACACACACACACACACACACACACACACACACACACACACACACACACACACACACACACACACACACACACACACACACACACACACACACACACACAAAGACACACTTGGTAATCAAAAATGCGGTATTAAAATAATCGAACTACCAACAGCGATAGACAACCTTGAAAGCCTCCTCAAACCAGTTATCCATCAAGATTCCCTCAGACCATCGCCTCGTGGGCTGGTCAGCCCAATCCTTTCTGCGATGTTTATATTGTGTTCAATAACATCGATCTCCCGCAGACATTTATATATGTAGATGCATTGTATGTCGTTAGAGATTGACGTTGATGAATGTGGGAATGCCGATACGGTTTGAGTACTATAAAGTAATAGCAATAACAATGATATTAACAATTGAAATAATAACAGTAATATTAATGTCTATGATTCGGAGGAAATTCAAAGTCCTCTCAGTTTATGATCATTATACTTCTACAGTTTGTAGTGCTGGTCTTTTAACCAAATATTGTAACAATAATTTAACTGAAATTGAACAATGAAAACGCTGTTTGATTCGAATTGTTGTCGTTTTAGGCTGATTTAATTATCCATGAATTACTGGTATTAGCAGTTTATATTCTGTTGGAAGACCGTATTTAACAAATGATTTAAGGCTGAGTTTTATTGAAAACATTACATTAACAAGTTTCAAATGGAATTATTCGTACCTCCACTTGATAATGTAAGTTCATTTTACGAAAAGCTTTGTGGAAAAAAATCAACTCCAAAAATTGTTTTTGAATATTTGTTTTGCTCAAAGAATTTAAATGGTAAGTAATAAATGCTTCTAAGCATGAATCTTAGTTGATTTTATGTTGGAAGCTTTATTAACTACAGACTGTTTAAATAAACGCAAATAAATGATAAATTCTCAAATTTCTAGAAGAATTTTTTGCAAAGAACTTCTATTCAAGACTAATTTTGTCCCATTATCGATATAGTCAAAAGTGAATACTTATTTTAATTAAATAATGAAATCCTAGAATAAATAACCCGAAATTACTGAGCAAATTTTTTTTAGAGTGCAACCAAAGCTAGTGATCGCAAATGTTCAAAAATTACTTGACTTTTGGCTATAAGAATTGACTAAAAAATGAGAAAAAATGAAATTTATTTTCTGAATGTAAAATTCAAATACTTTTTAGCTTTACAAAGTTGCATCAGACGCTCGAAAACAAACAACAAAGAAATAGCTAGCATAGAAAAAACATCAATTCAAATTGAAAAAAATTAATTTAGTATAAGTTTTGTTACATAAATGCACACTAGACTATCGATATGGCATTTTATAACACAATAAAGTAATAATATAAAATGGTTGAATTTTGATTTAAACTTATAGAAAAATCAACTTAAATACCAAGACTCGACTATTTTAATATCATGAATATTTTGATAAACAATTATCTTTTTTATTATCATCTTTATATTTTAGTATTGATATTATTATTATTATTATTACCATTCTTGTTATTATTATTAATCTCATTAGAAACTTACTCTCCCATATAAGCAACGCTATTATTATCAGTCTCATGCACGATAATCTTATATAATATGTGGGATGGTTCCAGAGTCTTCTTTAAATTCTGCCATAGAAACAATGCCAAGTTTTCAGTTGTGCTGGTCTTATTCTGGGTATGGATGAAAAGAGTGGCTTGGAGTTTTTGAAAATAAATTAAGGTTAAGATAGATGGGTAGATAGATAGATAGATAGAGAGATAGATGATAGATACATAGAGAGATAAACAGATAGATAGATAGATAGATAGATAAATAGGTAGATAGATAGATGCTATTTTTATCTCTTCTATACTGTGGGTAGTTGGACTTTTTTAATATATGTAAAGTTAGAAAGCCTATTGGATATTTATCTTTCCATAGGATATGAACCCACCACCTCCAGGTTTATATGCTTCTCAAAATTAGCCAATCTAAGTTAGTACCCATTTATATGACTAAGATGATTTTAAAATGAATAACCTTGAAAAATGAAATATCCTTATCAAGGTTCTTGTGATCACATGGCTTCAAGATGGCTTCCTCCATGACAGTTTGTAGGTCTGTTATGAAGTTTTGATTAACATGCTTTGTGTGAATAATTTAAAAAATAATAATGTGAATAATCATGAAACCAACATTAAAATAAATATCATTAAAGTGAAAATGTGCTTAATAATTGAACTTTTAAAATAATTTAGATGATTTTCCCAAAAAACTGAACTATGACAGAGTGAGTGGTGATGTTACCTGATAGGTTGTAAACCATTCCTGATATGGAGTCAACATGGCCTCTCAACACTACTTCAACCTGAAATATATGAAAAAAATTTTAAGAATTCAGTTGAATACTTTTTATTTCTTTGTTTTTTTCAACTAAAATATATTTCATTAAGTAACTTGTGGCTATTAAAACCAGATAGGTTAATGGGTATAAACTTGAACCAAACACTGTAATTGTGTCCATGGCCATTGTAATGGTTACATTTCCCGAATATTTTTTCGTTTTCTTCTTGAGATAAAGCATTACTATGCAGACGATGGGCAGCAGAAAATTTTACTTTTTTGGAAATATAAAATATCGGCTGTGTTTCTACATGATTTGACGACATTTTTGCGGTTTCAATGTAATGTAATGATGATAATTACTCGTTGTGATCAAATTAAGATTCTTGTATTTTCATCAAATTATCCGCATGATTTTCATCTATATCAAAGTACAAGGTATCATCTCTAAGGTCTAAATGTCAGTCACCTATTACGCAAAAATTCATGGGTTATAGTGAAATGTTTTAAAAATGAAAAATTTTGTTTGAGTAATCAAATTGAATACTAGAATCATAAGATCCGGTGCTATCAAAGCATTTTAAAATTATTTTTCAATTTAAATTATGTAGGCTACACTAGTAAGTAAGATAAAATTAGCGCACTATTATTATTTTAAAACCTGATGATAATTTCATAGAAAATCAAAAAGCTTTGTGCATTAATAAACTTTTAAATCATTTTCTTTAATTATATCTTTTTATATTGAAGTTTTATCAAACAAAGCAATTAATATGCTCATAGTGGCATGTAATGTAATGTGGTATTTATAGAGCTTTTCCTTATAGATCAAAGAGCTTGCTACAAATTTAATGTAGCGAAAACACACTGTGGAACAGGTGCAAGTTGTCGGCCCACGCGGGATCGAGCCCGGTAACTTTAGGTTATTAGTCTAATGATCAACCATTGAGCTATGAGGGCCGGCATGCAACTAAAAAGTCACTTTGTTATTCTAATAGAAAGGCCAATTTTTATTCACTTTATTTAACCGTTTTTTTTTATTTCAGCTTTTTTGAAAGTATTTTTTGATTGATCAAATATTCAAGTTTTACATATCCGGATTTTTGAGAGCCTACTGTACTAAAATAAACGTGGTGATAGTTCAGGTACAACTGTCTTTTACAGATTCTTTTCAATTCTCACGGACCCGAAATATAATAATGGTCAGGTTAGTGGCATTACCAAATTATTGGTGTATTAATCCTATGAACGCCGTAGATATTCTTAAGCCAATTTAGTCTATTAACAATTGATAACTTTCCTTCATTTAACGAGGATACCACTAAGCAAGGATGATTTTTCTAAACTGATCAACGAAACTTCAAAAGTTTCTTAACTGATGGCTTGATAAAACCCCAAAAGAGGGGGGAAAACGTATTATAACCTGAGTATTGGAAGCACTAAGAGAAGAAATGAGGCAGGAAAAATTAAATTCTAAAACGGCATTATATAAAGTAACTTTTAAAAATTTTATAAAAATCGATGTCACTTTAATTTATTGTCGACTCAAAAATAGCTCTTTCATTAAAATACAAATTCTTATACAATCAAATTCATTATAAATAATCTTGATAAACAAACAACGCAACGAGAAATATGCTTTAACGTTACAAAACAAATTTTTGGCAGAAAATGCATAGAAGTGCAAACGTATCAACAGTACTTTGAAACCATTTGGAAATAACAACAATTTATACGATAATAATAACAGTTAAAACAACAATAAATTCAAAAAAAAAATAATAAAATAATTAAAAAAATGATAATCGCAATAATAATAATAATGATATTTTCGATAATAATAATTGAAAAGACCAAGAGGAAGAATGAGGACAAAAATGCTGGATGACGACGTGAGTTTTGGAGCAATGTGGATGAAGCAATCAGCTAATATACCCGGAACCAGCAGCATTTTATGGCAACTTGTATTTATTCCGTGTTTAGCGGGTACACAGCCTGCCAGAGCTTGAGACAGTTACAAAAACTGAAACTGCCGTGAGCATTCTTCAAGTCAATGTAGTCTTCTTGATCTTAGAAGAAAACGTTAAGCTGGGGGTTTGGTCGCTGATGATGCAATTGATATGATTCAAAAGGCAGAAACGAGGTCAAGAAATGACTTGAAACAAAGCTGAATAAAATTGAACTTTTAAAACAGAAATATCAATTCAAATAATTTTAATGGAAGGATGGCATGGCTAATACAAAAATTAAAATATCTGGTATGATTAATCTTAAACATGAAGGAAATAATGAACTACTTATATAGCGCCTCTTACGCATTGTTCAAAGACGCTCTGCTAGGAAAGTCTAGAAGTACATTGAAAAAAAATCTACTCATGATGAAGAAAGAGATGCAATTAAAATAACAACAGGAATATATTATATATATATATATATATATATATATATATATATTAGCATCGGGCTTGCCACGGTCAAACAAGGGACCCCCAATGGGCGACCAGATTGAGGTCGACAATCCAGCACTAGGCCTCACTCTTCTCGAAAAAAAAAATAACATAAAAAAAAATACCAAAAAAAAACATATTGGTATAAAAAAAAAGCAAAAAAATATTTAACCAATTAATAGTCTGTTTCACTGATTACGAAAGCAGCAAGAATCGACAAGAATAGTAAAATCATTAACAACAACAATTTAAAAAAGATAATAAAAAATGGAATTAAAAACAATAAGAAAAATAATAATAATAATAATAAACATCAAAAACAAATGATTAGAGCTTTAGTTGTGTGCATAACTGTGTTCCATTATAATATCAATTTAGAAAAAACAAAAAAAATAAAAGTAATAATAAATATAATAATAATTTAAAAAAATAATAATGGAAATCGACCTAGAGAATTTGAAGACTAACACACAACGCCGAAAGAATCTGAACAATGGATGATGCGTAACAGTATTGGTAACTGTTTAAAAGTAACATGAGAATAAAAAAAAACAAAATGGAACAAGCAATATAGGTCAATCAATAATAAACAAGTTATATAATATAATAATAATTATTATTACTTTTATTATTAATACCTACTCACTAATAGACAATAATTACGAATTAAAAATAAAACGATCAAAAAAGTGCCAGTAGTTGAAACAATTATAACAAGTATAGATGATGATGATGGTGATATGATGATGATGATGAGGTTGATGTGATGATGATGGTGAGATGTTGATAATGATAATATCTCACGACTGAGTTATATTATTATTATTGACATCATTAGTTTGGCCCTTTTGCCTCAACAGACTCGAGCTACCAGAGTCGCTTATACAATCAAAATTGTGGTCTGTCTTTTGGGTCGTATGCTTAGCATTATTATAGATATTTGAATTGACATTATTATCGTTTGAGTTGAGGTTATTATTATTATTATTATTTAGGTTCAGGTCATCAATATTAGTTTTATTTATCATATTTTTACCATTAAAGTCCTCATTAATACCAGCATTAGAATCTTTGGTGTGGCTTTTATTATTTGAATTCATATTTACACGATTCGGGACAAACCCCCACCTTTTCCGCTTTAAATCTTTATTGAGGAGGAAGGGTGAATGGTTGTAATGGTGGAATTGCAGATAGTTTTCATGAAGTTTTAAAGGTTGCAACTGCTGTAACTCTTTACAGTTGGTCGAGTGTAAATCTTTATTGAATTTGTACTCTTCAATGTTGTTTAGCTTTAACTTATTACACATACCCAACTGTAAATGTTTATCATTAAGCAACTCTCTACTACCACCTGAATCTCTAGTATCACTCATATGTAACTCCCTCTCCTCTCCCAGACGCGCCTCTTCACATCGATCAGCTTTCAACACCGACACTCCCTGGCCTCCACACTCCTGGTAACGAGACAACAGACCAGAGCTCTCATGGTGCTGGATTGGTAGTGGCTGCTTACGTCGCCGCAGAGTGTTTTTGGTGGCGCAGACGAGGATGATAAGAAGCCAAGCGCATGAGGTGCACACGAGACAAGATACAATAGCCACCACCATCATGTTGGAGCCCGACTGTGGAAGTGGTTGTCTCTGTAGGTATCTTTCATTTCATACAAACAACCCTACTCAAACTATAGACACAATAAAACCCATGCTATAACATTGTTTCAATTAAAAACTTTTGATACCTCTACAATTAGTCACAAATGGTTTGAGGCCCAATACAAAATAACTACAGTATTTTGAAAATAAGTAAGAAACTAGATAACTGAACTAGATGAAACACCCAAAACAACTACATTAAAGCCATCAAATCCTCCTCACCTTCTTCTCCACGGCACGACTACCAGCACCCCTAGGTGACTTTGTGTTGTTCTGGACTAAATAGCCTCGGTATGGAATCACGTATAGAGTGGATGTGTGTTTGTCTGTGCCAAACGAATTCGATACCACACATGTGTAGATTCCTGGTTTTTTTTGTGATGTGGTTCTATGTTTTAACCATGATGATGATGATAATGAGATGATGATGGCGATGAGGTGATGAGAGGATGATGATGATGATGATGATGAGATGATGAATAATATGAAGCATAACGACGCTAATCCCTAAACATCATCATCATCACCACCCACCCTGATGTCGGGCCAAACTCTTCCTAATTATCAGAAATCTCCCTCCTTCAGTGACGTAATGATCTGTGATGAAAAATGTATTATCAATAAATTAATCTGGGATGATATAACGTTTTATGATTATTTGATAAAATGGTTAGCTGATTTACGACCAATCCTAATTAGTTTTTTGAATACTCAACGCTGATAGGCTCAAATAAACCAATGAGAGACCTTGATCGAGCTGCAGAGGAAGATGGTGTTTTAGCCAAATAATCTTAGGCATAGGGTTGCCTGTGGCTTGGCACTCAAACACTGTAGTTTCCCCGTTTAATGTCACCTTCTTGTCTTCTGGCTTCTTGCTCAACACTGGGGCTCCTATGGCGTTGAGTCGAGGTTTATTTGATATTTAAATAAGTCTAAGCACATATTGATGGAGGTATTAAGACGCTAAAGAAGGGTAATGATGATTGTGATGATGATAACGAAGACGATGATGATGATTAGCGTGCTGTGAAACTCATCATCCAAGCAACCGAAACCCCAATAAGGGACTAAAACACCACCCACCCAGAACGTTGAGCACGGTGCGATGGTATGCGGTGCCCAGAATGTTGGTTGCTGTGCATGTGTATGTACCCTGGTCTGCCCTCTTCACATCCACTATGATGAAACTGGTGGGTGGGTGCGATTGTTAGTGGGGGAAGGAAGGCATGGTGTTGGAGGGTGTTAGTAGCGAGTTGTAAAGGAGTTGGGTGTTTTTGGTATTGGTTCAATGTGTTAGTTTTATATTAAACATTTCTTACAAACACATCCCTCCACCAACCGATGATCACGTGGATACAGATGCAATCTACGCTCTCTTGCTGCGGGAAAATCATCACCATCATCCTTACTCATTGAGATTGTCGGCTTAGGAACGCCTTCTGCGTAACAATCTATAAATACCAGATTTCCGGTTTTCACCGTGATTTGCGTCAATGAGTCTCCTCTCGCCTCTTTGTCGTTCGATTTCTTAATGATGAATTTCGGGAAAACTGTGGAGGGGAGAAGCAGGTTTTGGTGGTTTGAGGGCGATGTGTATGAGAACAGTGGTGAAGCGCCAATTTATACGAATTGCTTAAAAAAAGGTTAGCTTAAAAAATTATAAGTTAAAGTTTCCACAAAAAAAACTAAAACTAGGTCAACACAAATAAGTACCAACCATTGGCTGTGATTCTGACCTTATGCGACATGACTCCACCCACCATTGTACTTAACACAAACCTGTGATTAACATCAACAGCAAAAATAATAATAATAATAATAATAATAATAATAATAATAATCTACGAAGTTTGCAGTCATTGACAGATAAAATGAGTGTTTATATTGAAGATATTGGTATGAGCATATCAACTACAAGAGACAGTTTCACTGGGAAGTGGATTTACTTTAAAAAATTGCTGGAAAGGAGTCAAGAAAATTAGAACTCGGTCACTCTAGGTCTTTGTGAAAGACTCCATATCAAATCCATAACCGGCCTAGCCGTGAGAAAAAAACATAAGAAGAAGAATGTAAACAAGAATAATAATAATAATTATATAAAGTCAAAAAGCAACTGAAGCACACAAAAAATCATAAAATAACAAAAAATAATCATTAAAAAAAATCACAATTCAATAAAATCACCTGTAGTATCCCTCATCTTTGCGTGTCATGTTTGCCATCCTCAGCCTGCTGACGACGTAGAAGGCATGAGTGCAGTTTGGGATGGTGTTTCTGTTTGTGTCTTTGGATGTCTTGGTTTTGTTGAGTGTTGGTGTGTTTTCGTCGTTGTTTTCGTAGTTCGTTGTGTTGTAAGTTGTTGTTTCATATGACGTTGTTGTATTGTTATAGGTTGTGGTGTTATATTTTGTTGCGTTGTTTATATTTTTTGTTGTTGAGATGTTGTTTATAACATTAAAATATTCCTGATTAGTGTAAACAATTGTTGAGATTTGAACGTGTTTCCCAGAGATTTTCTGTGGGATTCAAATCAATATTAATTCTTAACTTATTGACAATTGAAGTTTTGCTTGATAAACATAGGCACCTAAAATTTGCTAATTTTTTTGAAGGAAGGATTTCTACCCAAATCCCTGATCTCTTCTGAAAACCAATAATTCTCAACAAAATCAACAATAATTTCCACCCAAAACGATAACCTTCTCCTCCTTCTCCATCCCCCAAACCACCACCCACCATGTTGTTTTTCCTCCATTCAGCGACGAAACCACCACTACCACCACCAGCAACATCATCCACACCCACATCACACCGCAGCTCCACATCATGCAGATCCACCCCATTTACAACAGCAGCAGGCTGCTGCATCAATATAGGGGGTCGTGAGTGGTCTGCGGATGGTGGTTACGTAAGTTATTTAATCGATAGTGCTCTCGTCTTGAGACCATGTGAACATACCGCATGTGAAGTGCTCGGTGGGTAAGATGTGCAGAGGTTGGGTGGTGAGTGCGGCAGGATAGGCGCATTGGAAAGACGGTGTTTTTAAGATTGTGATTAGGTTTATGGTGTGACTAATATTATTATTATTGTTATTATTTTTATTTTCATTATTATAATTGTTGTTATTATTGAACATAGTGGTGTTGTGTTTGAACCACTGTGGCATCCACGCCACTCCACAATCGCACACCAGATTGGGGCACTGTGATTCTCTGGGTGGATGATGATAATGATAGTGGGGATGAGAATGATGATGATGATAATGATTAAAAAGATGATGATGATGGGAATGATAAGATTGATGATTATAATGAACAAAAAAATGATAAGAATCATATGACTCACAAGGTTTGAAGGCTGATGAGGGGTGAGAAGGTAGACGGCTGGATGCTGCGTAGGTGGGTGGAGGAGATGTGGAGTGACTTAAGGCGCGAAAGTCCCGTGAATGTGTGGTTGGAGAGCAGAGAGATGGGATTGTGGTTGATGTTGAGGGTATGAAGGTGGTGTAGGGAGTGGAAAAGGCCGTCTGTGCGTGTCCAATCCAGCAGGTTGTGACTCAAATCCCTGAGAATATTGTCATAAATTACATCCTCATGATTAACAGTTTGCCGTCGTCTTCATCATCATCATCTTCATCATTACCAACATCATCATCATCATCATCATCATCATCATTAACCCGACTACAGGAACCACCTTCACGCGGTGTCGGGCCCAACGGAAAGTTCCTATTCACGACGAGAAAAAGCGAGAACACGAGAAACCCTCAACCCTACCAGCACCATCACCACAACCGCATACACCATCACCAATACAACCCCATACACACCACTACCACCATCAAAAGAGAGAAAGTCGGGTTTTTCCCAAGGTCTGGGTCCACGGCCCTTGTCCCCAGACCGTCACCTTATAGGGCCCTAAAATCCTCAAACTTATCCTTGCTGGAGACATTGAGCTCAACCCTGGTCCCAAGCAGCCTTGCGGAGAATGTGGGAAAACATGCACAGCAAAGGCGTTAGGGTGCACCATGTGCAGACTCTTTTATCACCACAAATGCAGCGGCTTATCGAGGACGGAAGTGGTCAGATTCCGAAAGGCCGACAACTACCAATGCCGGAAATGCCGCCCGCAAAATCCATCCCACCCATGCACCAAATGCGGAAGAAGCTTCCGAATAGGACAGAACCGCTTAAGTGTCACTCCTGTAATCTTCCAACTCATCTTAGATGCACCAGACTGACACGGAATGAGCGTGAAAGAGAAAAGACGGGAGCGTTGTCTTGAATATGCTGCCTTCGTTCGACGATGAGTAATAACCAAGAAACAGAAGATGACCAAAATGACGACGTTGACAAAAATGATAGAATACCACAAGAATGTGCTAAGTGTAAGCATCCGATCAGGCACAAGGCCCCCAAGGCTACGTGCAACGACTGTGGCGCCCACTACCATCTTGTATGCACAGACCTCCTGAGAGCCCAGATAGAAGAGATCAGAGATGGACGCCGAGAGTGGAGCTGCTGTCCTGGTCGAGAGGTGACAGAAGTAGACCACGTGCTTTCACTCCCAGCTACAAACCCTCCAGCAACTCTCGTGGAAACAAATACCTCCGCAGCTGAACCTGAGAAGGAACCAAAAGCCCAGCTTGATGGCACTTGGTGCACGGAATGCAAAAAAAAAATGCACCATGGTGCTCGCCGACTCAAATGCAGTCAGTGTAAGAGTCCTTTCCACATCCAATGCATGACTACGATGAGAAATCAAGCAAATGTGTACCTCCAAACACCTACATGGCGTTGCAAAACTCATCTGACGAGAATGCATCCATCACCTCTGCATATGAATCATTTTGCGCCGACATCCTTACCGCCGCAAAATCTCACATCGGTCTCAAAGCCGTAGGTATGGCTGGAGAGAGCTGGAGAACAACAGAAATCTTTCAGGCTGAAATAGAGAGAGACGTCGCAAGAGCAACATCCGGTATCCAGTCCAAGCAGTACAAAAATCGAGATGCTCATCTGAAACGTCTGGTTTGGGAACGAAAGGCGGAAATTTGGGAGCGGAAGGTGATGAAAGAAAAGGCAACTAATGGTCGATCCTCCGCAATCTCACCACAAACAAAACCTCTGACACTGCTCGTATCATCTCCGAAAACGGCAAAAATTATGTCAGCCCAAAGCAGAAGGCGAATGCATTCGTTAAACTGTACCGAAGTGTGAGTTCGCTAAAGGTCGAAAAACCGGACCGTGGTCTTAAGAAGCTTTTGAATGGTCTACTACGCTCTGAACCGATTCACTCTGAAGAATGCAGAAAGTTCACTCTAAGCAAGCTTAATGCAGCCCTCAAAAGCCTCAATCCATCCAAAGCCCCCGGACCTGACATGATCCATCCCAGACTCCTTCACCACCTTAGTCCTATAGCCGTTAATACCTTATTACGAATCTGCAACTTATCCTGGTCGACAATGGAGATACCTCAAGCCTGGAGAGTAGCTGATGTACGCCCAGTACTTAAAGCAGGCAAAGACGCCCAGTGTCTTGATAGCCATCGGCCAATCTCTCTCACCTAGACGATGGGGAAAGTTATAGAGAGGCTAGTAACCAACCGATTACGCTATTTTGCGGAATGTCATAATCTTCTTACACCCTTTCAAGCTGGGTTCCGTACCGGCCGCAGTACAGAGGACCAGCTTCTCCGACTTTCCCAATCTATCAGTGATGGGTTCCAGCACGTACCAATGCAGCGTACGGTAATGGCTCTGATCGACTACTCTAGAGCATACGACAAGGTGTGGTGGGACGCGCTTCTTTTCAAAATGCAGCAAATGGGAGTCCCGACCAAGATGATACGATGGGTCCAAGCTTGGTTTTCCAACAGACTCACATGGGTGACGTTTGACGGAGAAAAAAGCAAAACGGTCATTTTGAAGCAAGGCGTCCCACAGGGATCAGTTTTATCGCCACTTCTGTTCCTTTTTTATATTAATGACCTACCCAACGGCATCGCTCAATCCAACGTGAGCCTTTTCGCAGACGATGTAGTTGTGTGGAGTCAGGCCTCTGGTCTACTACAAGCAAAACAGAGCTTGCAAACTAACCTGAAACACATCGCGGAATGGAGCAAACGGTGGAAGATGGAACTCTGTCCAAAAGTCAGAATGCTCCTTTTTCACCACCAGCACGCACGAAGCTAGCTGGCGTCCCAACTTGAAGCTAAGTGGCCATGCACTAGAGTATAATCCCCTCCCCAAGTTCCTTGGTGTCACATATGATCGTCAGTTAACCTTTGTCCCCCATGCAGCGACTGTCGGCGCAAAGCTGCGGGGACAGGTTAGTGCTTTGAGATGCCTTGCGACGACTGACTGGGGCTACGACAAACAAACATTACGGGCTACCTTCATCACGACGGGCAGATAAGCTGTTGAATATGCGGCGGCCGCGTCTTGAACTATGGAAAAGCTGGAGACGTGCCAACAATTTGCGAGACGAGCTATCACCGGACAAGTCAAAACCACACCAGTGTAAGCGGTCCTTGCCGAGGCTAATCTTCCAAAAATTGACTCTGATGATATGGGATAAGTGGAAATCGATGTCACACCTTTCAAGCATTTCACAACCTTTACCCCTACTACACTAACTCACTAACTCGCTTTCACTCATCGCTCAACAACAATCATCGTCATCATCATCATCATCATCACCATCATCATCACCATTTTATTCATCCTCATTCCCAGCACCACTAACAGATAATGTAGTTGTCTCATTGCAGCAAATGTAGCGTGTTGTATGAAGAATATTTGGTTCTTTTGTACCTCCAACTTTCGCAGTCGCTTCAGACCGCTAAAGTGCTTCCGGTAGAGGCTTGTAAGTCTGTTGTTGCTCAAATCACTGCGTTGTTGTGGTGGTGGTGATTAGTAGTAGTTTTATTATAACCATCATCATTCTCCTCTTGCGATTCATGCCCTTCTCAAAAACACCCAACACTGAACGCCCTTAACCAATGGAAACAACTCCTCCTCTAAAAACAACAACAGCCATTCCAACAACAACAAAAATCACTCCAACAACATCAACCTCTCCAACAACATCAACCACAAAAACCACTCCAACATCATCAACAGCAACAACCACAACATCAACTGACACATGAGCGAGGTTAGGCGTGTACTTCCAAGAGTGAGCTTCTATCGTTCGTATGGAGTTATATGCTATAGAACTGTGTGATGGATATTATTGTTATTATTATTATTATTATCATATATTATTACTACTATTTTTTTCTATTATTATTATTCTTATAATTAGATAATACGTAACGCACAGTTTCCTAAGGGAGGTCAAGCCATACAGCCACTTGTTGGTAACTGTTGTCAGATTGTTGAACTCCAGTATTCTGTTGGTTAAATATATTCAACACGTTGAATAACTCATTATTACTACCCGCAACAATAACGCGCGCAACTTCAAATCCTTTTTTCTTATTCTCTTTTCTCAAAAAACAACCACACATACCCGCCAAAATCTCACACATGCCTAAACTTTAACACACACACACACACACACCCAACACACCTTCAAACCTCCCTCCCCCTACTAACAACGACTTGAGTGCACCCATCCCCCAGAAGGTAGCATCATTAAGCTCAGTGAGGTTATTGTTGTTCAGATATAACCTCTGTAAGGAGTTCAACTTGCTGAAGATCAGCCCTTCGAGGCGGTCAATTGAGTTGTTTGATAGATCCCTGTGTGGTGGTGGGAGATGGTTGGAGTTTTGAAGTGTTTGATGACATATGGAAGTGGTTTCAATGATTTTCAATGCAGATGGTTAGTTTTGTGATATTGTAATGTATAATAGTTCTGGTGGTGTTGACAATAACACAATTTGTTATCTTTAACAATCGTTATACCAATATACAGTGCTAAACAACAACACCGTCACCACAACCCAACCGAACCACCACCAAATACACCAACACCCTCACTAACAGAACGAGGAGTGAAGGAGCGTGGAAAACAAAGGAGGGCGGAAACGAAAGAAGGTTGTTGGAGCTGAAAATGAGTTTCTGGAGTTTGGAACTCCATTTGGATGGCACTTGCTCCACTTTATTGCTCCTTAGATTCCTGTCGTTATTTGAAATTAATATTTTACTGAGACTTTGTGAACCTTATAATTATTATGTTTTTGGACTTTTGAGCACACATGTTATGTTTAAAGGACATTTGGGCACATGTTTCCAAAAATAATTTATTACTGTGTAGCAGTAAAATAAAGAATAATATATTATAAGCTAAGATATATTTTCGTTTTTAATGAAGCACACAATGATTGGAAAATATAACTATTTTTAGAATAAAAGTTTCTTAAAACACATATAAGCTCAAAAATACTCAATAATAGTACAACCAAAACTCATAATAAAAATCAATAAATAAATATATTTATCTAAAAACAATATAAAATCAAAAAAAATTAAACATATATATTTATTTAGCACTAATAAAAAAAATATTTCCCACAGTCAACTAATAAAAATCACTAATCATTCAACAACAAAGCGACCAAACAATCAATCTTCAACTTTAGCCCCATACAGTTAGGCACCCACTGGGACAATTGGCTGAACAGGGGGGTTCGGCTTTGCAATTATCCTTTGTCATTATTGTACGCAGTACGCAGTAGATTATTAATATTTCCTTTACGAAGAAGATGTGTGTGTGTGTGTGTGTGTGTGTGTGTGTGTGTGTGTGTGTGTGTGTGTGTGTGTGTGTGTGTGTGTGTATGTGAGTATATAAGTGTATATGATAAAGATAATATACATGTATCTATGTATGTATATGTGTATGCATCTACGTATGCATGCAACAATTCATATGATGATATATTATTGTTTGGTGCCAGTATGCAATTAATGGCTATGATAGAAACAGTAAAGCTTGGGAATTAATCGTTAATGACCTGTTATTTACAAGATAAAAGAAGTAAGTAAGTAAGTAAGTAAGTAAGTAAGTAAGTAAGTAAGTAAGTAAGTAAGTAAGTAAGTAAGTAAGTAAGTAAGTAAGTAAGTAAGTAAGTAAGTAAGTAAGTAAGTAAGTAAGTAAGTAAGTAAGTAAGTAAGTAAGTAAGTAAGTAAGTAAGTAAGTAAGTAAGTAAGTAAGTAAGTAAGTAAGTAAGTAAGTAAGTAAGTAAGTAAGTAAGTAAGTAAGTAAGTAAGTAAGTAAGTAAGTAAGTAAGTAAGTAAGTAAGTAAGTAAGTAAGTAAGTAAGTAAGTAAGTAAGTAAGTAAGTAAGTAAGTAAGTAAGTAAGTAAGTAAGTAAGTAAGTAAGTAAGTAAGTAAGTAAGTAAGTAAGTAAGTAAGTAAGTAAGTAAGTAAGTAAGTAAGTAAGTAAGTAAGTAAGTAAGTAAGTAAGTAAGTAAGTAAGTAAGTAAGTAAGTAAGTAAGTAAGTAAGTAAGTAAGTAAGTAAGTAAGTAAGTAAGTAAGTAAGTAAGTAAGTAAGTAAGTAAGTAAGTAAGTAAGTAAGTAAGTAAGTAAGTAAGTAAGTAAGTAAGTAAGTAAGTAAGTAAGTAAGTAAGTAAGTAAGTAAGTAAGTAAGTAAGTAAGTAAGTTGGTGCTAGCGGTTCCATCGCACAAATAAAAAAACTCTTCAAAACTTTTCGTAAACATTCATAAATACTTTTATAACAGACATTTCATACGGTTTACATTCAGTTAATTATTAATAACCAAAATTTAATGAGTTCATAATGAATATTCATAAAATGATAATTAGGGTCAATGATAAAAAATTAATTAAAAGCTATCCCAAGAAAGACAACTAAACCCAAGTGTTATTCATACACACACAACTGCTTGAAGTTCAAATTGACAGTTGAATATTGATATTAAGGCATAAATATATACAATTTACTAGAATATAGCATAGGGAATTACGTGGTTATAATAATATTGATGATGTTAATTATAGTTATTTAATTAACACTGGTAATAATAACGTTAGTTATTTAGTTGACAATAATAGTAACATTAGTTATAGGTTGTTATATAGTTAACAAGGCAAATAATAAAATTAATTGTGGACGGATTTGTAGCTAATATTGATAATAGTGATACTAATCATACACACTTATTAGTTAACGTTAGTTATAACAGAATTAATTATGAAAAGTTAGTTATTTTAAATTGATAATATTATCATTGCTTGTAGATAGTTATTAGGTGGAGATAAATTACAGTGGAAGGTTACCTCTATTTATGAATGCACTTTCAAGCATATATCAAGACGTATTAAAAGAACATGTGAAAGCCACTAAATTACTGAGAATAATCATTAGAATATCAATAATAACTATAATAATAACAATAGTAATGGTAGTATAAATAATAATAATAAATTATAAGTAATAATATTAAAAATAGAAAAAGAAAAATAATTAATAGAAAAAACAAAAACAGAAATAAATCAAAAGAAATAATTGGGGAAAAATAAAAACTGAAACAATGATTAAAAAAAAAATAAATCAATAGCAATTGAAAAATAAAAATAATAAAATGAGAAAAATAATAAAAAGAAAAAATGAATAATAATAATAGTAATAATAAGAATAATAATAAATAGAGTGGCAATTGAAGAGTAATTCAGAAGTCATTGCGTTCTTTATGTCTACCAGGTGTGATGTTGTTTGTGTCAATCATGATTTATTATTACTGTTATTATTTTATTTGTTACTATTGTTATTATTATTATTTATTAGCTCTTATTTTTATTATTTATTGGTTATTATTAATGTTGTTACTTATTGGTTATTGTTATGTTTATTAATTATTGTTTATTATTTATTAATATTGTTATTATTTATTGGTGATTATTATTATTTTTATTATTCAGTAGTTATTTTCATGATTTATTGGTTGATATAATTTTTATTTCTTAAATGGTATGTTTTTTTCTCATTTATTAAATAGTTAATATTTTGAAATTCATTTTTATAATGGCTTTATGCTTAGTTACCACATTTAAGAATTTTTAATTCAGTATTTATCTCTATAATCACTTGCATTTCTATTATCATTTATAATTGTTTACCGATATTCACTCGTACAATCCAGAACGAACAATTAAATCGGGAACCATTGCTGATATGCCTACGTTCAAATATGCCTCGCAACTTTATTTAGAAATTGCGCGCTATATGATATAATAATAATAAATTTAACAACATTATTGTTATTATTATTATTATTTTACCACATAGGACTACCTATCAGCCTCATTAATATTCATACCCCATAATAAAACACGCCTAATTAGTATTCATACACAATAAAACACGATCTAATGTTCTAGAACATGGCGGAACCCCAACGCACGCCATCACATCGTCGCAGACTCCTCCGAGGGACATGCGCTGTTTGTCTTATCGACCGCTGCTCAAACTCTGCATCGATTATTGGTGCTTCTAGTGGCGTTCCGAGCGGATTTTTATCGTTATTTGAATTTGTTTAAAGTTGTGTTTGTGTGCGTTGTTTGTGATCGGATTTGCTGAATGATTGCTTTTTTTGTTGAATAAAATTTTAGATGCGTTGTTTAAATTTATTTCATATTATAAATATCATCTACAAAAATAAATTAGTTTTTAAAATGAATAGTTACAACAATAATGAAGGTAGTAGAACACAAATCGATAGATGAAAAACATAGAACACACACAAACTAACAATTCTTTGAGGTTGGTGAAAGACTCAAAAGAGGTGACATGTGTTATTTCATTCATGCTCAAGTCCCTGCAATTGTATTTAGAGGAATACAAGGATGGGTGGTACAATGAAATTAAGGGTGGAAAAAATATGAGTAACACAATGAAATTAACCATCTATGAAACATTAATTTTGGACATTTAATCTAATGTATAATTAATACAGCTATAAAATAAAGCTATAATTTTCGGTAAATATGGCGTTACTATAAGACATTAGCATAGTGAGTAATACCTTAAAATATGTGGTACAATACAATGAGAACTGGTATAATAAAGTTAAGGGTAATAAAATACAAAAAGGATGGTACACTATAATAGAGAGTGATGCGACAAAATGAGTAGGTGATACAATACAAAAATAATATTATAAAAAGATAATAATAAAAATTATTATTATTATTAAATTGTAATGTCATGAATTTTTCATCATATTCAGCTGCCATCAGTGTTATGGAGAAGATAAACTTAACAACAATTAACAGGTGCTATCTGAATTTGCAGTAATAATAATAATAATAATAATAATTATTATTATTATTATTATTATTATTATGTAAGATTTGAGAATGATGATAATAATTAATTGAGAATCAGAGATTTAAATAATTAATTAATGAGAGTGATAAAAAATAATAATGGAAACATAGATAACTCTCATATTGGAAATACAGAAAAATACTTGACAGTTTATGATCTGTATAAATTTATTTCAAATCAAAATAATTATTTCATAAACTTTATGAAATAAATTTTCTTTATATTCCACATTGAGCTTTGAGACTATTCAAAATCAATATATTGTTCATTATGTGCTCAAACTAATGTAAATTAGTAAAATGTAAAAAAATTAGTAAAAAATAAGACAAAATCATTATTTTAAATCTACCAAAAATACTAAATATATCAAAAACTAAACGGATAAAATCAGAAAAATGATTTAAATTGTCAAAAATCTTTACAAAATAATAAAATTTTATGAAACTAATGAAAATAAATGAAAAAACAAAAATTTTAATGGCTCCTCACAGTAATTCAGTCCATCCTGGAAGATTATTGGGGGTCTGTTTGAAGTGGCTTTGACTACAATCAATGGCATTCCCAAGGCAGAGGCATAATGGTACACAACAGTGGTTACATTTCCACAAAGTTATCATCAAAATTAACAAAAGTTTCAAATATTTTATCCTAAAACCTCCCGCATTTTTATGTTTCATGTTTTCAGTCAAATCTTTTGAAAATTTGCTATCAAATATATTATTTCAGCAAGATGTTGAATTATAATAAATTTTTTAAAATATCTTCAAATTCTGGAACAATTAAAAGTTTGAAATATAACTTATGAAATACAATCAAATGCATAACCGTTCTAAGATTAAGTTTTCAAAGGGATTGCAACAATATATACTAATAATATAAAACGAACGGGTAGTGGGCTTTTGTAAGATAAACAATACTAAAAGTGGTGAAAAATTTTATAACTAAAGATTTTTAACTAAAATCTACCTAAATAGTTTTGGTTTTATCAAATATATTTCATTTTCAAGATGAAAAAAAATTTAACGCAGTTAATTAAAAAACAAGTATCCTCTCTCATTTTGAAAATTATAATCACATCTAAAGCCACACACGAGAAATTAATAATTCTATGAGAAATGAATATATATATATATATTGATTAAGATATGGCCGATTAGATATTTTTGCTTTAATTTAAAGTTTTGCAGTAAAAGTAGTTTAAAATATAAAAAATGATGGTAAGATTCGAAGGTTAAGCTTGGAGGTAATTTTTCTTTGTAATTTATCAAAAGCCCGAAATCGACGTGTTATTAATTACTGAATTCTTTCATTTGTAAGTTTATTTTCAATTAATTTATTCTTTATTTTAATAAAATAGATGTTTATACTTATAAATATTTATTTAAAAGATTCATTGTCTGTAAAAAGCTTTATGTAATTTTTACATTTCAAAAATATAATTTTTTAAATAAAAATTGATTTTTCTAGTGTACTTGATTGGATGATTTTAATGAAGTAAAAATAAAATTAGACTTCTTATTAATTACTAAACGGTTATTTCATAAGGTCTAGTACAAGCCTTCAAATCTTGTCCTTCCAAAATTGGGTTCCTATTTTTGACAAGCCTACTTTCCCTATTGAAATTAATGATGAAGGAATGACTGGTAGGATCTTTATATAGAAAAAGTATATAGATATATTGCCGTGAAAAAATAAAATCAATTACGAATATGATTATAGCGGCATTAACTTCAAGAGTTTTAATTTACATTATCATGTGAAAGCTTTCTAAATCGTGAAAGTTGTTTCAAAAAACTATATTTTTTTTTATGTTTTAAATAATGTATTTAATACATTGTTCAATAGATTTCATAATGATTTTTTCGACTTTTCATAAACCATTTATAAATATTAAAGTTATTTTATATAAAATTGTATTCATTATAAAAGTTAGACTGGCTTCAAAAACATTAAACAAATTTCAATAAAAAAAATTGAGAAAATTTTATCTGGCATTAATAAAAATTTCTTCAATACTTCACATAAGCTGAGTTCATAAAATATCGATATATCCATTAGTCGCATCGCTTTAATTCATCTTTACATGCATTTTGCTAATTTTTGGACGACCGTTCGTCATAATGTTGAAACAATTTAAATTAAAATTTTTATAAAATAATATTTTTGTAAATTTAAAACAGACTACTATGAATAACAGAAGTTCTGTACCCGGACCACTTCCTTCCATAAAAACTACTTTAAGTTCAGAAAGGCCTCTTTCTTTTTCAGATGTAAGATGTTTTTCAAATTTTTCATCACTAAACCATGTTAGAATTAAGCTAAATATGACATTCATTGATATTTTGTTGATTAAAAGAATGAAAACTGTTATATAGTAATTTAGGTTATGAAATTATAAAATTATTGTCTGAAATTGCAAAAATAAACAAAGAAATGCGATATTTATAAAATAAACTAAATTTGAGTCACCATTAATGAGCCTTGAATGCTTATAATTGAGAGCAACTTTTGCTCCATTACATTGACATCTATTTCATCAGTTTAATCATAAATCCTACATTATATTATATATATTAATTTATTTTAATAGCTTTTGATTAAAAAGTGCATCATTAAATGATTTCTCTCTAAATTCATGTTAATCTATTTAAATATATATGAAAATTTTTGAGGGTTGTTTTTTTAGTCAAATGAACTAATAATTTCAAATGATAAGTACCCATCAGTATTGTTCTTTTCACAAGCAGCATTCTCATTGATTATAAGTGAATCCTTACCACACTTCCTTTGATGGATATCAATGAAAACACAAACATTTTAGTTTGAGAAGGATGTGGTGAGGACTGGAGTGTTTGAAGATACCAAAGACCAACCCCACCACCTCATCATTACCTCCAAGCATGACAGCAATAAGCCAAAGATTACATCAAAGTTAAAGAATAATAATAATAATAAAAATAATAGCAATAATAAAAGTAAATTGTTGAAGATAAAGTCAAAATCATCATCTAGCTCTTCATCAACTAATGCTAATCTATCTATAGCTACCAACAAATCTCTCTCAGTAAGTGACCATTTTTTTAACATTTTGATGTTTATTATTATCATTGAAAAAAAATTCTATTGTTATTATTGTGAGTTTTTCATGAATGACAATGGTTTGGAATATTTTTCTAGCTAGTTGGAAACTGTGTGCATAAAAATAAATGTATAAGGATAAAAAAGACCAATATAATGTATAATGATGAAGCATAACCTAATCTAACCTCATGCTATGAGACAAAAAACGTTAAGCGAGTAATAATAATTCTATCATCATTTCCATCTATTCACATCAGTTTGTAATATAGCATGATTCATTTGTCTTTATATCATCATCATCTTATTGCATCCATTTCCATGCTAGCACGGGTTAGACCACAATCCAACTTATATACCACCTCAAATTGGAATAAACTAACACTCCACAAACTTTTACCATACAGCAAGATGATGATGAGAATGAAGACTTCAGTGATGTCATAAGAGACTCAATCACACTGCAGGAGAGCAAGGTGATTGGCAAGAATAAAGGAAAAAGCTACCAAAAAAGTGTTGGCATGGTGAGTGGAGAAGAAATGTGCTTGGTTTTTTGTTAATAATTTTGTAATTATTTTGTGTTTTTCGTGGAATTTTTGGGTTTTTACTTTTTTGTGGAATGTTTTATAAAATAGAATAAGCTTCAACAGAGGCTGGTTTATAGCATTTATTTTGGGCTACAGTATTTTAAGCTCGAAAATTCTTTTGTTTTTTAATCTAGCTCAATGTTATGATATTTGGTTCACACATGCTCTCATTCATTCGTTTTTCTAGTTTTCTTTTATGAAAGTTTTGTTCAAAAATGACAGTTATATGCCTATACAAAAATTTCAAACCCAAACACACACAGAGCAACAGCAGAGACTGGGAGATATTGGAAGGTTTGAAATCAGGTCAGTCTTTCAACACAGTGCCCCCAAAACATGAGGGTTTCATGATGAAGAGCAGGAAGTGGCCCATGAAAGGGTGGCATAAGGTCTGTGGAGGGAGGGGAGAGGATGCAGGTGGGAAAGGGGTATTGAGCTAAATGTGAATGTGTGAGGGGAGTGGGAGATATAAATGTATGTGGGGTTGGTTATGTAGATGGATTGATAGGTGGAGGGAAGAGGGATATATGGATAGATAAGAGAAGGGTATGTAGATGAGTGGATGTAAAAATTGATTTAGGATTTAACAAAAATAATAATAGTGATAATAATAATAATATTCAGAGATACTTCAGCTTGAAGAATGGCTTTCTGATCTATGCCAAGTCTCCTAGTGATGTGAGTTGGTTTTATCACTGTTATTATTATTATTTTTCTATTTTTTTAAATATACTTTTATCACTGTTATTACTATTATTGTTTCAATACTAATATCGTTTTTTCTCAACTGCATATAAAAAATAAAATATACCAAAATACCTCAAAAACCAATTTACTCACGTCCATTCAAACTCATCTTTCAACAAAATCTCACCAGCCATGAAAAAACAGTCTTACACTAACACTAGGTAATTGTTAAACAGACTAATTAATATTATTAACTAATTAATTAAAAATAAGGACCTCATCAGATTTTACAAGCGTACATATCTCCATCATACAGTAGCAATATTTGAGCACCACATCACAGATCGCACAGTAGCAATAATGCCACCCACCTGACAGATTGAGAAGGGCAAGTCTCACGGTCATGTGGATGTGGGGTTGTCAGTGATAGTTTGTAAGCAGAGGGGCTTCAGGATTGATATGGATGCTGATGATACTATTTATCATCTCAAGGTGCTGTGCTTGTGTTGATGATTATGTTTTTTTGTGGTGAATCAAATTATATAAGTAAAATTTATTTCTAATTGAAAAAGACTACGAAACCACAAAAATACATAAGTATCTCATATAATCAGACCATACAACAAAACACTAACACACCACAACAACACAGCCATATCACGCACCACCCACCAACAACGCAACACCACCCACCCCAGACCAAAACCCACAACGACTTTGAAGACTGGAAGAGGCATTTAAGAGACCACCGCCTCTTCAGACAGAACGCCATATCGACAGGCTGCGAGAACCAGCTTGCTTACGACGACGACGCGCCGTCAGCCCTTATCACCACTTCGGCTGTCGCAGCTCTGGCCTCAGCTACCAAACGTTCTTCTATTGATGTTGTCGTGCAAGCAGCCTGTATTACTAACAACCATAGCGCTTTTGATGGCGGTTGGCAGTTGTGTTTTTGTTGGTTTTATCAGTTTTTTTTGAAGCTTCATTGTTTTTTTTTTATTTTGTATGGAAAGTGGTTTTATGAACTTTATTTTTATTTTTTATGTTTCTGTTGCTTTTGTTGGTTTTTTGGAACTGTTGTATTTTTATTGTTTTTTTTTTGCTTTTATATAGCGTGAAGTTATATTATAGTTGAATCTGAGATGATGTTTGAATATTTGTATCCTACGTCATCCTCGTGGTCGTTTTCTCTTTATAATTTTATTTCAATGTGCTTAGACCTATTTCAATTTTTTTTTATAAATATATCATTTCTTTGTTAGTTTTCAGTGTTAATGAGATTAATAATTATAATGGTGATGATGATGATGATGATGATGATGGTGATGAGGATAATGATGATGATACTCTTACAGCGGAATCAGAGAGTTTCTTGGAAGGAGTCAAAGACCTGGAGATATCAACAGACACTGCAGCTGCTCTAGAAAACAACGATCTGATGGAGAAGAAGAAGGTGCTACTAACATCCGATGAGCTAAATGAGGTGAGGGATACCCTCATAAGCAAACACATATAAACACGCTCACCCAAACACACACACAGGTACAACTCAAGTTATGTGACTTGGGAATGTTGCTAAGTGACATTCAAAACTTCACAACTACCCAAGCATGCAGCACTCCCAACAACACTAGTGTAAGTGTTGTATGTCTATATCTATCCATCTATCTATCTATCTATCTATCTAGCTATCTATTTATCTATCTATCTATATCTATCTATCTATCTATCTATCTATTCATCAGCAGACGAAGAAAGAGAAGAGCAAAACACATATCAGACTGAAGAAGGACAAGAGAAATAAGGATTTACTGGTCCGTCATTCATTTGAGCTTATATGAAAAATTTATTATTGTTATTGTTATTATCATTTATTATTATTATTTTTATTATCGTTATTGCTCTTTTTATTATTATTATTATTACTTCTATTATTATTATCATTATTATTACCATTATTATTATTTATATTATTATCCTTATTATTATTATTATCACTGTTTCATGTATATATAATGATTGCCATCACATTCATTTTTATAACCTATTTAACCGATGATGTGATAAAATTGTGGATCATAAAAACACGACTAAACTTGAATTTTTTATTTTGACGAAGCTTTTTGATATATTCTATATCATCATCATCATTTTATTATAGTCAGCATCTTTCCCTTTTCCAAGGGGTCACTGACTTCTTTCCATGACCTAATCTTCTCCCTCCATTTCACCCTGTCATAGCCATCTTCAAAAACTAATCCAAGACCGAAACGAAGGTTTTCCATCATCCCTTTCCAAGTTAACCTTGGCCTTCCCCTTCCTCTACTACCTTCAACCTCAAACCTCCACACCTGTTTGACACAGTCGTCATCCTCTTTCCTTACTACATGACCCAGCCATCTCAAACTCCCTTGCCTCACCACTTCAACGATCGTACAATCCAACCCCAATCTAACCATCAACTCCTTTGTACTCACACCATCAGCTAGCTCCACACCACACATCATTCTAAGCATCCGTTTTTCTGCTCTCCTCAAAATACTCTTTTCAACGAATCTTACTACCCAGGTTTTCGAGCCATATGTCATGACAGGCCTCACACATGTCCTATAAATTTGTCCTTTAATATTCCATGTGTGTCTTTTACCGCATAACATAGAAGACACACTGTTGAATGCCTTCCAGCTCAGCCCGATTCTTCGTGTAACAGCTAGCTCACTTCCTCCTCCACCATTCAAATTGTCTTCTAAATAACAATAACTATTTACCCTCTCCAACTCACTTAAACAACCATTTGAAGCATTCTTACATTACACATTTGCACCATTCATACAAAACCTACATTCAAAATGTCCATTCATCCTACGAGGAACTCTTTACCCTAGCACACCGCGCATGAATCCACTTCTTACATGTCAGGGACCTCACACAATTTACCTTAGCCCTCTTACCACACACACCACATGGATCAATCTTTGCCAAGACAACAACCCCACCACCACCACTACTCTCCATGACCTTTGTCTTATCCAGATTAATCTTCAATCCTTTCCCTTCAAAGGCTGCCTTTCAACGGATGAATTGTGCTTCTAGTTCTCCCATAGTCTCTTCCATCAAGACCAAATCATCTGCATAAAGCAGTTCATATAAAGCACCTTTTCTTCCGTCTTCCGACAATACGTCTAGCACTATTGAAAACAAAAACGGCGAGAGAATCGATCCTTTATGGACACCTACATCAAATTCTTCCGAATGTCCATCTCCAACCTTAACCCGCGTTTTTGCTCCTTTGTACATCGACATTACTGCCTGAACCAACCTTTCCGGGACCAACTTCTTTCTCAGCGCCCATTCAATCACCTTTTTTGGTACCCGATCAAAAGCCTTTTCCAAATCAACAAAACAGATAAAAAGCTTCCTATTCTTCTTAAGGTAGCTTTCCTGCATTCTCCTAAGAATAAAAATAGCGTCCACTGTGCTTCTGCTAGGCATAAAACCAAATTGCATTTGGTCAACTTTCACTAACCTTCTTAACCTCTTCTCCAGCAATCTTTCCACCACTTTCATACCATGCTCTAAAAGCTTTACACCTCGATAGCTCGGACAGTCCATAACGCTACCTTTTTTCTTATAAATGGGAACAACTGTACTCATCCTCCAGTCATGAGGCATATCCATTCCATTGAAGATTTCATTTGCTATTTGCAAAATAACTTGCTTACCATGTGGAGAAGCGGCTAGGTGCTCCTTGACAATTCCAGTTGGACCACTGGCCTTGCCATTCTTCATGATTCCTAGCGCTATTTCCACTTCGTTCATAGCAAAATCAGGTAACCAATATAGAATATATCAAAAAGCTTCGTCAAAATATAAAATTCAAGTTTTGTCGTGTTTTTATGATTCACAATTTTGAAGCTAATTGTTCACGATGTAATAAAAATGTTATAAGTTTGCCATAAAATGGCTAGATTTGATTGGTCGATCAAGAGGATGTTTTTGATCATCAGTCATCATTTGCTTAATGAGTTTTGATGTATTAGTTCAATTCTTATTATGGTATTCCTTCAATGTTTTTTCCAGTGTTTGCTCAATGGTCTTTTGTGGTATATACTTAATGGTTTTCACCGATTCTTGATTTATTAATTTTATTATTGCTTCTTTTATTATTATCATTTTTTTAATCACTTCACTTCATTTTTAAACACATCCAAACATCACTCAGGTGCCAGAGTTGAACCCGGCATTGGTTAAATGTTCGTCCAACCCTTCCCTAGCGTTGAACGAAGAGACCCCAAACGGGGTAGCTACCGGATTCCACGCCTCGCCCACCGCTCCGGTGTTTAAAGAGGCGCCGATGCGAGGAGTTGAAAGCCTTTGTGTGCAGTTCTATCAGCAGGCCGAATACAGTGCGTTTGATTATATATCACATCATGGTATATTTGTTTAAAGTGTAGATATAGGGTTTCTGGTATTAGGTGAGATTCGGATTATGGTGGTTGGTGATATAATCATATATAGTGAAGGGTAATGAATACATTGTGTTTAATATTAGTTGGGATTTTGTCTATGGTAATTAGTATTGTTTAACTTTTCAGAGACATCTTATGTATTTTTTTCATTATTGTTTTATTATTATTATTATTATTATTATTATTGTATAGCTTTTCGTTCATCAATATTCAAAGAATTTCTCACACTTAATGTTTATGTTGATAATTAGTATTATGGATCGGTTGAATCGTAATTATGACTATAATAATGAGAATATACTTATGGTAATAGGGGCATGAGGATATAGTCATAAAAATGCTTCTCACATACATAATTTTATGAAGGGGAAAAATATTTTTTTCACTTTTTTTAAAAAATAATTTTATTTTTAATTACGAGAATTTCTTTTTTCTCTCATTATTATTATTGTTGTTATTATTATTATTATTATTATTACTTTATTCTGCAGTTCTGAGCAAGCTAGACAAAGTGAACCACCAAATGATGAGCAATGAAAGGTCATGTGCTCTCCATTATATCTTGATTATCACCATAATAACAATGATGTGGCATCATTATCATGACCGTTGTATGTGTTTGTATAATAAAAAAATAATAACAGTAATAACAATAAAAGAATATGCAATAATAACAATAATAATAATAAATTAATGATGTTAATTATCGCTTAGGGTAATTGTGAAAAATTAAAGCCTTTAACATATAAGAAATTGAAAGTTATAAATAGAAAGTGGATCATTCAATCACCCCTGTCTGGACTTGTGGTTGCGCAATTGATTGGTTCCACGGGACGCTACTCCATCATAAAATAATAATGATAAAAAAATAATAATTATAAGAATAAAAAGTTAATAAGAAAAATAATAAGAATAATAAAAAAATAATTGAATAAAATAATAAGAATAATAACAGTAGTAACACCACCATAGATCCCGCAACAAGCTGACCTACAGTTCAGATTACGTGCAGAAGTTGAAGATGATGATGGCCGAGGTTATTTGAGCTATTTTTAGTTTTAGATTTTTTTTTTGATTTTTTTATAATCATCATCAAGCTGTTTGTTCTTTTTATGATTTCATTTAACTTTTTCATGTTTTTTTTTCTGATTTTATAATAATAATAATAATAATAAAAGAGGATAATGACTCAGGTTGTTTGAACTCACCATATACCCACTCTCTTATATCGTATAATCTCCATTAAAAACTTCTCACAACAACCCACTCACCAGTTGAAGAAACAGAACTCAGACCTGAGAGGGAAGCTGGACAGGATACATAATGAATCAACTATGATAGATGCAGTTGATTCCATTGCCATGCCTCTTGAAGTCACCAACCATAAGGTGGGGGGAGAAGGGGTTTGGGAAGAGAGGGATGGTGAGAGTGGTGGTGGTGGTGAGGGTAGTAGTTGTGTGTGGTTTTGATGATGGTAGAAGGTAGTGGTAGGTTAGTTAAGGGGGGTAGTGGTAATAATGGTGATGATGGGAGGGGTTCTCTGGTGGTTAGGAGTGTGTATTTTGACTGGCTAAATGAAATACAATATGTTGTGAAGTGAGGTTTTGGATGTGATGGACTCAGCGATTATTGATGCTGTGATGAAATACTGCGGTATGAAGTTGAATAACGATATGAAGGGTGATAGACCACACTTAAAACCACCCCCAAGCTAACACCCACTTTACCACCACAGACGCCATCTGTAGACTCGAGTGAATCCCTCGACTCAGCAAACAATCAGTTCTATGATGCCCCTGACCAGCTTGAGCCTTCATCTGAGGGATCTGAGGTGGGGGGGGGGAAAGAGGGATGGGGTGGGTATATATTATTAAGAAGAGGTCTTATTTATCAGTGGGGGGTGTTTATTTGCTGTTGAGGGGGTGGTGAGAGGGTTGTTTTAGTTGTGGAGGGAGAGAATTTATGAATATGTTAGTTTTTAATTTTTGTTGATAATTCCTTGTGCAATAGTTGGGTTTTTTTGGTGTTGATCTTATGAATGTTGTTGAAGGATGATGAAGAGGAAGATGAAAATTCCGACACTGAAACTAAACTTAATGAAGAATGTGAGTTATCATTTTTAACACAAAAGCCACCCATCCACCCACAAACACCAACCCATCCACAAACCTCCTATTCTCTTTGCTCCACCACTCACCATCCACACCCACCCACCCATCACCACAGGTGACGCAAACATGGAGGAAAGATTTTCCCGCTTCCAAATGAGGAGAAGATCTCGCCTTCCTTCACCATCCAACTCTTCCGACCTCTCAATCTGGGCACTTCTGCGCAAAAATATCGGTCGGTGCTCACGTGGTTCTGTTTTTACTATTATTCTTATTATTAAGATATGACTTATTGTTGTTATTTTCTTGTTATAACATTATATACGGATACTATGATTTGTCAACAAAATCAAAAAGCTTCTTGCATGAATAAACCGCTGTGTTTAGTTAAACCATCAATAGTACACTCCAACGCCATCTATAAAACAACAACAACTACACCAGGCAAAGATCTGTCTAAGATTTCCATGCCTGTGGTGATGAATGAGCCTCTAAATGCCTTGCAGGTTTTTTTGTTTGTGTGTTTCTGTGTGTTTGTGTGTGTGTGTTTGTGTGTGTGTATGTGTGTGTGGTGTGTGTGTGTGTGTGTGTGTGTGTGTGTGTGTGTGTGTGTGTGTGTGTGTGTGTGTGTGTGTGTGTATGTGTGTGTGTGTGTGTGTGTGTGTGTGTGTGTTTGTGTGTGTGTGTGTGTGTGTGTGTGTGTGTGTGTGTGTGTGTGTGTGTGTGTTTTATCGCTGTTGATACGTTGTGGTGTTATTTTGTATGCGTTTGATTGTCTTCAATATGTTGTCGGGGTGGTGAGGACAGTAAAAGATAATGATGATGATGATGGTTATGATAGGTTATGAGGATGGAGATGATGATAATGATGATGATGATGACGATAAACAATATGGTACAGAGGTTGTGTGAGGAGATGGAGTATAGTGAGCTGCTGGAGAGGGCAGTGGAGGTGCAGGATCCTTATGAGAGGATGGTGGGTGGGTTGTGTGGTTCCTTTTTCTATTATTATTATTATACTAATTATTATTTTTTTTTTTTTCTTTGATTGTTTTTTACACACACACCCACTCCCAACCACTACACACACACACACACACACACACACAGGTATGGGTAGCAGTATTCACAGTAAGCACCTATGCTAACACCTTCACCAGGGCTGCCAGGAAACCTTTCAATCCTTTGTTGGGTGGGTGGGGTGGTGGTAGGGGTAGAATGGGAGAATGAGGTAGGGAAGGTGGGAGTGTGGATGATGATGGTGGAGTGTATTAATGGTGAGTGGGTGGAGTTTTGATGGTGGTGGTGGAGGGAAGAGTGGTGTGGTTGCTTATTTTTTGGTGGTTGTGATATCATTATAATTTTTATTTTTTTTCAATAATGTCATTATTATTATCATGATAGGAGAGACATACGAGTCTGATAGGACTGAAAAAGGGTGGAGGTTTCTGGCTGAACAGGTCTGTGTGTTCTTGTATCGTATGTCTCTGTTATTGATGTTTTGTTTTTATGATGATGATGACGAAGAAAAAGATGATGATAATGAGAGTTTTAGACATGACGTTAAAAGGCACTTGTCCAAGGCATGACATTAAAAGGCATCTATGCCTTAGCGTAGGCCTGCTAGTTGGTGGAGCTGCTACCCTTTCAGATTAAAAATCTAAACGACCCTTTCCTGTCCTCCAGTAGTTCTTTGGGCTTACTAATTTTATCTTGTTTCAAGATAATTTTTTGGAGGACCCCACACAGACTATTTCATCAGGCTAGGTTCTTAGGACAAGTTCTTAATGGCAAAGAAACATCCTAAGACCAACACTAACAGCCTGATGATGAAGATAGGGTACGTTCCTAGCCTGCACAGGGGCACATGGGGGTAATAAAAAAATAAATAAATGATGATAATGATCACAAGACTCAAACCCCACACAAACCCAACATTGTCAACTTAGGTCTCTCACCATCCTCCCGTGTCAGCCAGTTACTGTGAATCGAAGGACTTCGACATGTGGCAAGGTAGTATAGCATTGTTTATTATGCTGGGATGGCTCTGTTGGGAGAGCGTTTGGATTTTATTTGTTTATAGTTGTGGTGTTTGGGGTTCGAATCTCAGTGTGTGCATGGTGCTCAGAACTTTAGTTATTTCTATCACTATTTGTGTGTATAATATCAGTATCGTAAATTTGTGCACTTTTATCAGCATTTCACTCGGTTTTCTACATAGACTGATTTTCACATAATTAATATATTCAATCAATATGACGCTAAGGTGAGCAACAGAGGCGCTTAATGGTATAATGATAAAAGATCCTTAACATATAATGGAGGTTGAAAAATAAGTGCCAAAAACACTTGCTCAAGACATGCAGGTAAAAACAAAGTTCTGGGGCAAGTCGATGGAGGTTCAGCCAATAGGCACTGTTAATCTGCTGCTCAAGAGGTTTGTGTGTGTGTCACTTACACCTCTTATGCATGTGTGGTTTTATAAATATCCCAATGAGGGGAAGATGATGGCTATAATTAAATAATAAACGTGCTTACACACACACACACACACACACACACACACACACACTTAATGGATGTGATTGACAACCACACAGACACAAGGAGGAATACACGTGGAACAAGGCCACCTCCTGCATACATAACATCCTCGGAGGGCAGAGGTTGGCTGGTGTCATAATCATAATAATTTATTATTATTATTTATTATTATTGTTGTTATGATTATCATTATTGTTGACCTAAAATAGCCGGAAATCAATATAATAGAAACAAACACTAAGGTTTATTGAGAAACACGAAGCGTATCTCAAGAGTATCTTACATTATCTAGTGTGATAATAATTACGCTTCGTGTATTAAGTTTCTCAATAAACCTTAGTGTTTGTTTCTATTATATTATCATTATTGTGTTATTATTTTGACGATTGTTATTTTTATTGTTGCTTCTATTATTTTATCATTATTATTATTTTTACTTTTGTTATTATTATTATTATTACTAATATTATTGTTTATATTATTACAGGTGGGTGGAGCACTACGGTGAAGTGGTGGTGACAAACCACACAAGGGGTATTATTTGCAAACTCAACTACGTCAAGGTTGCCTTTCTAATAATAACAATAATAATATTAATAATAATGCAAATAACAATAATAATAATACAATGCAATTACGAATAAGATTATATGCTATTAACTTGGGAAGTTTTTTGGCCACAACATTATAACGATAAAAATAATAAAATGGATAATATTAACACAAATAATAGTAATAAAAATAACAATAAAGTGGCATACTTTACAGAGCAGTTATTTCTCGGCAAAGAAGTATGAGGTGTATGGGCAGGTGTTTGGAGGGGATGATGTGGTGCTGCATCACCTCTTTGGCAGGTTGATGTGGTGGTGGGTGGTGGTGGTGGTGGTAGTAGTAGTAGTAATAATGTTGATGGTAGCATTGAAATTGTAGAATCTCACATCAATAAAACACATACACACACACACACAAAGATGGAATGAAAGCATGTTCCATGGCCAATCAGAATCGACAGCCAAATGTATTTGGAGGCCAGGTTGGTGTGGTTGTCTTCCGTCAGTGTTGGTGTGCTATGTGTTGTTTCCATTCGATTTGGGACCAGTTTTTTATGGGTTCTCCTTTTATAGGTTGTTTTTTGTTGCATATTAAGTGTTCTTCGTGTTTTATATTGTACTTAATCTAGATTTGAACATAGTGTCTCTGGAGCCAACGCTTACACCATTGCTCTAACCGAGCAAACTATTAGTGTTAAGGATTATTTGATTGATAGCCTTGATAATAATACTCCAACAACCAATTAGGAGCTCTCCCGCCTGACCACCACCTATATTACGGCTTCACCAAGTTTGCCATGGAGTTGAACGAGGTGGAAATTGACCAGGTTAACAACTATCCATGTACTGACACCAGGTTCAGGCCTGACCAGAGGTGCGTGTCTGGGCTTTCGTGTCTCAGTTTGGTTGTCTGTGTGTCGTTACATGTTTGTGTGTTTTTATGTTTTTTCTTGTTTTTGTTTTTAAGTTTTGTTAATATGGTTCTCAAATTTTATAATCATCTCTCTTTTTTTTTTTTTTCTCAATCTATCTATCTATCTAACCATTCATTTATCTATCTATCTATCTATCTATCTATCTATCTATCTATCTATCTTTCTAACCATTCATTTATCTATCTATCTATCTATCTATCTATCTTTCTAACCATTCATTTATCTATCTATCTATCTATCTATCTATCTATCTATCTAACCATTCATTTATCTATATCTATCTATCTAACCATTCATTTATCTATCTATCTATCTAACCATTCATTTATCTATCTATCTATCTATGTATCTAACCATTCATTTATCTATCTATCTATCTAACCATTCATTTATCTATCTATCTATTCAAACGCTCCAAACCACCACAAGCACATCGTAGACCCACCCCACTCCACCCAACAGACTCCTGGAGATGGGTAGAGTGGAGGAGGCGGAAATGGAAAAGAGGAGGGTCGAGCAGAAACAAAGAGACATGCGCAATCAGGCGTCATTCAACCAAGGCCTCTACCAGCCTACCTGGTTCATGTATGACGTTTCGTTTATTATTATTATTATTATTATTTTGATTATCATCATTTTTATTGTTATCATTTTTCTTCTTGTTTATTTTTTTAATATATTTTTATTTTCGGTATTCATCCGTCTATCTTTTATGTTTTTACTATTTCATCAGTTTTCCATACTTTATGATTTTTTCAAAAGCCAAACCGTTAAATGAATATAATTTCAGAACTTAATCAAAACTTAATTTCAGAAATTAAAATTATATTCATTCTGTACTTTAGTTTTTTAATTATCTTTTTTATTGGCGCTATTAGTTGTATTAGCAGAAACACACGCACACACAAACAGACGCAGGCAAGACGACAGCGGCAAAGACATCTATACATACAACGGACAATACTGGAACAAACGCAAAAACCCCGGCTTCAACAACATCAACCTACCAACACTCTGGTAGTTATAGTAATAGTTTTAGTTCCTTCATCTATTAGTGGCAATATAATAACGACTAGTGACGTCAACTCGAAAAGATTAAAATAGAGCGAAGTTTGAATACCAATCAGTTCTATTATAGTAATGATACAATCCTAATCGAATGATTGTGTTATATTAGTGATGATAATGATGTTATTTTGTTTGTGTGTGTGTGTGTGTCATTATGATCTTATGATGACTTTTTATTATTGGAGGGGGGGTGTGCAAGTGATATCTAGGGGAGTGACGAGAAGGATGGTCTATTATTTTATTAATAATATCAATAATAATAATAATAATACTGGATTATAATAAGTACGCTGTGTTTGAAAGAAATAACAAAAATAACAATAATGGGGATAACAATATAAGTATATATGAAAATGATTGGTAATTGGATATGGTATGACTAATATTCGTTATTTCTAATTTTACATTATTAATACTTTTTATGTTAATATTAATGAAGTTGGAGAACTTTATCAAGTCTCAATTGTTTGTTATCTCAGTTTGACTTTTTCGAAACCATCTTATTCAACATAACCCCATAAAATGGGGCATATTTTTTTTGGGTACTTTTTTCCATTCAAACTAAAATTTTCGACCAATTCAACTTTTTCATAAAACCATGGTATAATTCTAAATGAGAACATTTTCCATCGGAGATTATGCTCCTAGCTGTCAAGTTCTTTTCTGGTTTATATGCTTTTATAACTGTTTTGCCCTACCCTCTGCTGAGGAAAATGGGCTCTAAATAGAATGATGATGATGGTGAGGATGAGGATGATAATGATGATGTAAGTATGTGGGTTTCAGTCTCTTAACCTTCTGAATGTCACGTACATGTTATGAAAATATATAATCTAATAATATATATAAGTCGTTTGTCGGTGGTTTGAATGGAAAAGTATCGAAAAAAAGCCTTATTTTAGGGGGTTATTAACATCAACAGGAATACGTGATGTCCCCAAGAAACTATTTTAAGTTTATTATTATTTTTATTATTGTTATTATTATCAACATTATTCTTGTTATTATTATTATTATCACTGTTTTTTTTTATTATTCTTGTTATCATTTTTCCCTAAGTATTGTTTGAGATTTTCTGCAGAAAACTCTTGAATCTCTGTTATCGCTTTTGTTTTCAATATAACCTCCATCATTATTTTTTTAATATTTATAATCTTTTTTATAATTGCTGTTTTATGTATTATATTATTATTTTTTTTTATTATTATTTTTATTATTAGTTTAACTTTCATAATCATTTAAAAATCTATTTTTTATATCATTTAAATTCGTTTTTGGTTCAATTTACACAGTGATATTCCAGATTTGTTTTTCCCTCTTTACAACTCCACTGTTTCAAATTTGCATCCCGTTTTTCATGCCATATAAAACCTATATCTAGACTCACCTATTTTTTCTTCTACGAATTAATCGCGCATTTTTTGTTGATTGAATTCACTTTTAATCTCAATGTTATTGAGAATCATCATGAAATATTATAAAAGAATCTTACGAAAAATTATGTGAAAATTTAATCAACACATACAAAATTTTGGCATAGAGCAGTGTTTTCACCATTATATTATGAGGAGTGTTGTATGTACTATGGGGAGTGTTGTACCCATCACAGTAGTATTGTACCCACCACAGTGGTATCGTATCCCCAAACTGTATGCACCATAGGGTGATATGTGTGGCACAGAGACAAGTTGCCTGGTAGTTATGTATGATAGATGTTGTGATGATGAAGTGTATTGCCCGTGATTGTCTTCATACTGCCGAGTGTGCTGTGTCATTCCGGGTTGAACTTTCTGTTGAAATTTTATTATTATTCTTACTATTATTTTATTTCCATTGTTTTTATTTTTATTTATATTATTCTTGTTGTTGTTATTATTTTTCTTATTGCTGTTATTATTTTTGTTTTTGCTATTTTTGTGGTAGCATTTCTTTAGGGCAATAAAATGAGTTTCCCATTCCGTTTATGTTATGCTTATTACGCGTTCAATTCATTTTTTTGTTATTCTTATTATTATTATTAGTATTATTATCCTTATTTTTACTATCTTCATTATTTTTTTTATATTATTTTTCATATCATTATTATTATTATTTGTATTATTTCAATTAGGATCATTTGAATTCTTCATTTGATAGTATTATTAAATTTGTCTTCTCGAGTAGCACATCGTACCAGTATTTTGTATATTTTTCTCAATTTTTTTAATTAAAATTTTCAATTCCTTCCATATTATTTTTATTAAATCATAAATATTTGTTATATCATAATAAAAAAAATAATAATGGTTTTAAAGTTATGGTCCATAACTCAATCCATTTTAAATGTTTTTCATTGTTCGGTTTCTTGAATATTATATCTTTTCAAGATTGATTTTAGTTTTCATCATTAGATTATTTCAGATCGATTTTTAACCTCTCCATATTGGGGTTTCGTTATTAGATTTTATTATTATTATTAGTATTATTATCATTTTATTATTATTATTATTATTATCATTATTAAGAACCTCAGCTAAAAATATCTGCGAAATAATTCCATTATTATCTCAACATCGTAACCTTCCACATCTCATTGGAACATAACCTAAAAATGATAATATACTTAACAACACAACATCATAATAATAATAATTAAATTTCTTTTTGTCTTTATTATTACTATAATATACATTATTATCAGTGTTATGTTGTATAATGTTCACTTGTTATAGTTAATGTTACAAATGTTATATAGAATGTTACAAGCGTTGTGTTAATTGTTACAAATGTTATATAGATCATTACAAACGTTATGTTAATTGTTACAAATGTTATATAGATCGTTACAAACGTTATGTTGCTCAGGCGTCAGTGCTCTTTCCCTTATGTTCATCGTTGAATCACCATGGCTTTCAATTGCTTTCATTAAACATTATTATTATTATTAAATTATTAATTTTATTATTATTGTATTATGAATTTTTATTCTTTTTTTATTTATTATTATTATTGCTGTTTATAACTTTATTGTATTGAATGGCAATACTCGATTTTGCGCCTAAATAATCTCCTATAGGTTACGATTTCATTATTATTATTTCTATGAATATCATTATTTTCATTTTTTTTTATTATTATTGATTGATTGATCGTGAATAATATTAGTAAACGATTACTACCAGTAGCTTCGATAACAATCGTCACATCAACCACTTGTAACATTTATCATTAACTTTTAATCTCATCATCCTTACTTTTACATTGCTATTTCATCATCATTGTCATCATTATCTTAACATGATCATTATCACCATTATTATTATTATTATTATCATCTTTGTCCTTTCCCATCACCATCCCACCGTTTCAACCCCGAGTTCTTTCTCAGAGGGGACTCGCATCAGTTTTATAACCACATGCTTCAAGTTTTCTTCGCTAATGAGACTTCTTTTTGAGTCTAATCTTCATGTGTGGAGGGGGTCTTTGCTAGAGTTTTAAGAAGCTCGTTTTTCTGCGGATATTGCCACAGCTGCGCTATTCAACTAGCCTTTTTGTCGACAGAATTTTTTTTTTTTCTAGAAGCATTTGAACTAAGATTTTCAATCAACCACACCATTACTCAGTCTTCATCCTCCTCATTTTGTCATTATCTTACCTTTGACTTAGTCTCACATATCACATCGGGTAGGTGATTATTATATTGATCCTCTTATATAAGGATTTTTGAGAAATTCACCACGTGCAATTTCATTAAAAGATTAAATCTTGAATTTTTTTTTTTCAGAAATTTGGTTTGTTTGATTCATTCGATAAAACGTTCAAGTTGAAATGCCCAAATTACGACCGGGTAATGTTTAGTTGGTCTCGGTTGCTTGCTTCTAAATGTAACCAACCCTAGCTTAAGCAATAAAAAAATAGAATTAGCTTTCCGAAACGCGTGTGTGGTGATGGAAATTACAGATGATTGTTATTAAAAACGATTCTGTGACTCAAAATTATTCACAATTTTAAAGATTTTTTCAAAAGCCACAATAAAATGAGTAGTACTTCAGAAAACTAGTTAGTTTATTAAGATATGAAGCTTTTCGTTATCAGCAACATTTTCAAGTACTTGAAAATTTTATTTTGATAAAGAAATTAATGAACTAATTAGTGTTTAAAATAGTACTCATTCACAATTTTATTTTTTCAAAAAGCTATATTCAATTGAATTTTATAAAAATTTACAAGTCTTTGGTGGTTTGTTTTTGTCAACGATAATATAAGTTTTTTGGAGGTTTAATTAAATTCTTTAAAAATGAATTTAAAACGATCTTTTGAAGAAGAAAATGACGATTCGGAAATAACTCCTCTGACCAAATTTTCAAAACTAAACCAAGGTTTTAATTTCAGAAAATGAACTCAACTATTGAAATAAATATCCTAATTTCCCATAATTTTCAAGCAAACTTTGAAAACCGTAGCCAAAAATTTATAACATATCATACAGGAATGGAGACTCGAATTCGAGGAGTGGTGCTGAAAGAGTTTGATGTAGAAGTTCACAAGAAGCAGACGGAAATCTTACTGATTGAACATGTATTGATTCCACCTTTTGTATCTTTATTACATTTTATTTAAATAATTATTTAAAAATTCACATATATTATTTCAAAATTATTAGCATTGGATTTCATTTTAACAAGGTAAACATTATTTACATTATGGAATAAAACACATCAAAAAGTACAAAAATTCACATCAGTAAAACCAACAATCTACAGTATAATCTGTATATTATTTTTCAATATATGATAATTCCATTTTAACCACACCACAGCGCTTAAAACTTCTTCAGCACCACATAGACAAACTTCGGAGTTTTGCAAGCATACAGTTTTACCACAAGGTTCAGAGCATTTTTATCAATAATTGCTATAGTTTGGATTAATTTTGTTAGAAACATAATGATAATGATGGTCTGTAATCAAATAATTACTCAATAATAATTAAAATTCACAACTAGTATTACAGTGATACAATTTGGGTGTTAAATGTCTATTATATTCTGATGTTATATAAGTCCAATCAATTTAACAATGGTGGGGATTATTACCTACAGAACGAGCAACAAACAGAAAAACCAAAATCTTCCAGCCACCTATTCAGACATCCTTCAGTGCGAACTGTCATCCAAAAACTCATCCACACCCCCATTCATATGGATCTACCATCCTTCAATCCACCTGTGTTTTCACCCACAAAATCTTATCCACACATCACACCATATAACCCGCCCATCACACCACTCAACTTGCCCAATAACCCTCATTCTTCTTCATCTAATGTTCCTTGCCTGAGCCTCCATGACAATCAAAAACCCATCACCATTAACAACCCTGATGGGAAGGTAGTCAAGATTAAATGTGAACCTAACATTGAGGAGGACTATGGCAAAAATACCACTATTAATAATGTTAATAATAATAGTAACGAAAATAATAATCATAATAATAATAATAATAATAATTTAATAACCAATATAAAAGTATGTACAAACTCCAACACCACACACAACATGCCAAATGACGTCAAAGATGACGTCAGCATCGAACACAAACGAAGGGGGGATATGTTTTCTTTGTACAAACGTTTCATTGTTGGCAATGTTTCAAGGTTATTTATAGTCTTTTGGAGCTATTTATAATTGGTTATTTATAGTTTAACAATTCTATTTTCACCTAGGGTTTTTGATAAGATTTTTTTAAACTTTTGAATTTATTATATTGGTGACTTACTTTTCAGATGTCTCAACCCTTACATTAGAACAAAATACAACAAAAACACTATCAACAACGATGTCAACAACAACACTGTTAGCAGCTCTACAGCCAATAACAACAACGCTCATAACAAAAGCAACAGCAAAAAAAACTGTAACTCCACAGACCACAAGGACACACACCAGTGGATGGTGTACATAAGAGAACAGAAAGGAAACATTTCTGATTGGATAGAGGAAGTGGTCTTTACATTGCATCCTTCCTATGCTCCTCACCATGTTGTAACTGTAAGGTTGGTGATGTTGTGGTGTTGTGAGATGGGTCGTTTTGTGGTGGTGTGGGGTGGGTGGTTGTGGTGATGGTGGTTGGAGTGGTGCATGTGTTTGTGTAACTTTCTTTGTTTTTTTTTCTTCAAAATTAATTTTTTTTAGTTTGTTTCATTTTTTTCATTTCTATTTAATTCTTTCATTTTTTTTCTTTTTTGTTTTATTTTTTATTCTTTTTTTTAATTTATTTAATTTTGTATCCACAGACAACCTCCATTCCGTGTGGTGAGGAGGGGTTGGGGTGAGTTCATGGTGGGTGTGCAGGTGGCCTTCAAATGGCCGTTCAAAAAGGTCATCAATATCAGACATCCCATCAAGGTGGGTGGGTAGTATGGGGGAGGGGAGGGGTGGAGTTGGGTGAGGAAGTTAGAGGAGTAGATTCAAGATTAGGTCAGGGATGGTGTTCTTATTCATCATTGCATGTTATCATTATCATTGTATCTAGCTTTCAAAAATATTTGACTCTGGAGCGTCTCAGTTGCTTGCCTTGGTGCTATAAAAATTTTTCATATTTTTTCATTATTATTGTTATCATCATTCTTGTTATCACAGTTGGACAAGACCTTCACAGGCCTCCAAATTCCTGGGCATGAGCAGGTTGTTGGCTCAAATTGTTTTTGTATTGTGATCATTGTTAATTGGGGTCGAAATAATACACACAGGTGATAGAAGTGGAACTCAACCAATTTCCAAACTCCGATCCATTACTCTCTTTCAAGCCTGAAGATGGTATGGAGAATAATAATAATGAGGAAGAAAAAGAACAAGAAGAGGAGGGGGACGATAAAGAAGAAAATTTTACACAAGAGGGTAGGGATCAAGGTAGTTGGGATGACTTGAAAAAGTTGCATGAAAACAACAACTTCAATGCAGACAAAAGAGTGGGACTCCCAACTGAAAATAATTCAGCTATTTGTGAAACAACTGTTTCAAATTCAAAAACTGATGATAATAATAATAATGATAATAACGATATAAATAAAAGTGGTAGTAATAATACTTTAACAATTACTTCAATAGAATCTATCGCCAAAGCAACAACAAAAATACAAACAACTATATCAAATAATACACCGACAACAACAATAATAAATACTACTACTACTAATATTTCTACAGTAAAAATTACACCACAGCCTACTACTGTTACTAAAATAGATGAAAGTATTCCAACAACTAGCACTACTACTACAATAAAAAACATGCTCCCAGCAACAAAAACAACAACAACAATCTCATCCAACAACAACCAACATAGCTCTTCAGTCAACCATCGTAATGAGCCATGCAGCTACAACAATAATATAGCATTTATTACTAATAACGTCAATAATAATAATAATAATAATAATAATAATAATAATAGTATGAATAATAATAATAGTAAGAATAATAATAATAGTAGTAGTAAGAATAATAATAATAATAATAATGGTAATAATAATACAGTTTTCAATGATAATGACAATGAGAACAACCTTAATACAAGTATGAAGTGCATTATAAATGATAAGATTAACGATAATATGATTATCACTAATAATAAAAATAATATAATAAATGATGTTAATAATAGAAATAATAAAATTTTTACTATCAATAATAAGAATAATAATATAATTAATATTAATAGCAAAAATAATGTTGTATTCAATAGTATAAGTAATAATAATAACATGTCCAAAGTCAATGCAAAAAATACTGGCGCCAGCCCTGTCGTTAGAAAACCCATAGTCTTGTTAGCCCCTCGCAACAAACTCACCAATAATTTTTCTCACAAACCATCACAACAAGCAACAACAACACAATCTTTTGTTAAGATCATCATGCAACAAACTAAATCAACAACAAGCAACAATTTTGCAAAAAATTCGCAACAAAATGTGGCGCCACAGTGTTGCATTTTGTTGAATCAAGCGACAACAAAACAAACATGTAACGCCCAGCTGGCACCACAATTAGATACCAAATCACCTACCCCACTACACACTAAAAAATCATCATTGTTCAACGCAACTTCAATATATAATAAACCATCAAACACAACACTACAACCAACACACACTACATCACTACTACAACCATCAAACACAGCGTCACTACCGCCATCCCACACAGCACCACTACCGCCATCACACACTAAATCACTGTTAAGACCATTTCACACACCAACTCAACCTTTTAAGACCTTTAAAAGCAACGTTAATCCGTCTCAGTTGCTGCTACCAAACCAAAACAACAACACGATAAACAATTTGCTCAGCCAATCAACATCATCTCCACGTTTCCCAACTACACAACCTAACGTTTCAACACAACGATATAACAAACAAATAAAAAACTCAACACAACAACATTTGATACAAAAATCTCTTTTGATACAAAAAGGCAATCTTTTACAACATCGGCAGTTAAAACTACAACAAAAATCACCATTACCACAACTACAGTTGCAACAACAACAACAACAAAAATCATCTTCACCACAACAACTACAACAAAAATCATTACTACAACACAAATCATTATTACAACAACAAAAACAACCATTGTTGATAAACAAACCTCCTATTTTACAACTGTTGAAACCAACATTACATAGCCAACCTTTGTTTCTTAAGCCTTCCCAAAAACTTCAATGCGATGATGTTGCTGATAATGATCCTAATAATAAAAATAATAAATTTGTTTCTATTCTCAAAACAGTCAATAATAACAAGCAAGATCATAACAGCAATATTATAGTTTTTGATTTTGATTGCAAGAATAAGCTGGAGAAATGTGTAGAGAGAGTGACCAAAAATATCAGGTGTGTTTTTATGATTAGTAATTTTTTACTCGTTTTTCCGCATTTTTGGGATGATTTTCTAGTGAAAAATGTTTTTCATAAAAACAATATCAATCATCATAATAACAATATCAATCCTCATAATAACCATTGCAATCTTTTTAATAATAATTCAAATCGTCGCCAAAACACTTCACCCCCTCCCCCTTTTTTCCACCAACAGCTTGATAGACCTCCATTCCACCCTCACCAACATCGTCTTTAACTGTCCTCTCATTGCTTCTCATAATGGTTGGTTCTCATTATCCTTCTATCAACCTTCATATTAATCAACAAGTGACCATAACAACCAGACTCCCTTCCCTACCCCATTTCACCTGACGTCGAATCTTACTTATCGATGTCTTTGCCCAAGAGGAGAGCTATTGAGGTTCTGATGACTGCTTACATCTTATTGTCTATTTATCTAACTTTCTTACTATCTAGTATCTTTCTAGCTATCTATCTGTCTGTCTGTCTGTTTTTATATCTATCTATATATCTCTCTGTCCCTCTGTCTATCTATCTATCTATTTACCTATCTATATCATCATTAAATCACTGGCAGGTCATAAGGGCAGGCTTCATTCATAAATGTCTACAGAAAATTCTTAATAATAAAAATAATAGTAATAATAACAGCATCGAGTCAAAAAATAATAACACAAATAATAAAAATAAAAAAAATAATAATATGCTGAGCAAATGGCAATTGATGAGGTTGTGTCGGTTCAGAGGTTATACTCCCATTGATCAAGGTGTTTATTATCATTATTGTTATTATTAGTAGTAGTAGTATTAGTAATAGTAGTTTTAGTAGTAGTAGTAGCAGTAGTATTAGTAGCAGTAGTAGTAGCAGTAGTAGTAGTAGTAGTAGTAGTAGTAGTAGTAGTAGTAGTAAAAGTAGTAATAGTAGTAGTAGTAGTAGCAGTAGTATTAGTAGCAGTAGTAGTAGCAGTAGTAGTAGCAGTAGTAGTAGCAGTAGTAGTAGTAGCAGTAGTAGTAGTAGTTGTAGTTGTAGTAGTAGCAGTAGTAGTAGCAGTAGTAGCAGTAGTAGTAGTAGTAGCAGTAGTAGTAGTATTGTTATATATTAATTTTTTTGTTATTATCATTGCCAACAACTCGTTATGTTAGATTAACTAAAACAAAGCTTCTTATTGAAAATCATATACTCCAAATGCATCTTTCACAGAGATATGTCGAGCCTTAAAACACCATCACAACGCTTCATCATTACAAGCCATCAACGCCATCTTAACACGACCTCTACCCCGTCCTCCATCGCACCACCACCTCACAACGTTGCCACAACCACCGTCGTTTCTGCATCCTAGCTTCCCACCGCTGTCATCATCGCACCTCCACCCTAATACTTCATTTTCTACAGTGACAGATGCATTTGAAGTTATCAGATATTTAGAGCATTATTCTTCGATTCACGGCCTTGTGGTGGTTGATGATAGTGATGAGGATGATATTGTAGTTGATGAGGATAATGATGATGGTGGTGGGGGTAGGGGTGGTGGTGGGCGGTTAAGTTCTTGCAGTTATGATGATGATCTTGGTAATGAAAATAAACTTGGTAATGAGGAGAATAATTACACAGAAGAAAATAACAACAATAATAATAGCAATAATAGTAAGAGTGAGAACAATAATAATAGCAATAATAATAATAATACCCGTTGGTTCCCTCTTGAAGCTTATTATGTCTCCATAGTCATGCGCAAGGTAGTTTATAATTATTATTTTTATTGTTTTCACTTGTGATAAGGATAAGGTTGAATATTGTTTTATAAGGTATTTCAATTAAAATTGACCACTTTTCATCGCGTCAACTTTCTGTAACTTGAAGAATATATATTTTATAAATGTGTCTTCCTTTTTGGTGTTGTAAGTATTTATTATCGTTGTTTTTGTTTTTTTTTATTTTCTAATCTTTTTTTAGTTCTTTAGAGGCATCTTAATGTTCTTATGAACCATATTCGGCAATGCTTAACTGTAGATTCATGAGAGAATGTTAACACGTCTATTAAGCAAAAAGCAGCTATATTTCAGATAAGTTTAGCCATATCGTGAATCTTAATCGTTCAAAATGTTGTTATAGATAGGACTGGCTCCCAAACACGTCTCTCCATCATCGTATCAAGTTATAGCAGCTGTGAGTTTTTTAATAATATTTTTGTATGTTTGTTTCTTTGTTTTTATTTTTTTTGTTGATTGATTGTTTTTTTGTGTTTTTTTTTTCGTTTCAAAATTAGTTGCATTTATCCTTAACGAAAACTGTTTTTTCGCTTGCAGTCGTTAAGATCATTCTTATTCCACCTTCTTGGCGCCAGTCATCAACAAAGCATTGAAAAGATCATGAAAAAATGTAATGAAAATAACGATGATGTTGATGATAAAATTAAAACGGAAGAAGATGATGATGAAGAGGATGAAGACGATGGTGATGATGGTGGTGGTGGAGAGGGTGAAAATAGTTATGAGTATGATGATGTTTCAGTTTATGATGTTTTTAAAGCTCTTGTTAGGGAAAACGAATTTTCATTTTTGCTAAATACCCATACTGGTCTGTGCGAGTGATAATGTAAGATAGTTTATCAAATACTTTTGTTATAATTCATTATTTCTGATTTTATTTTGAAATCAACTATTTTTTTGTCTAATAATGTATAATTTAATCAATTACTATAAAGTCTTAGGTGCACATTTTTTTAAACTTTAGGCTTTAGTGTTTTTGATAACTTTTAGCATTGAAACTTCAGCTGATTTTAGATCAAAGAAATTATAAAAGAATCAATAAATGAAAAACTCTTGAATTAATTTATTAAAATTTATTCCATTTTCGCGACCCAATTTTTTGTTTCAAAATGTCTTCATCGATTCGTCGACGAACTAGTCATAGGCATGAAAGAGCTGAAAGCGAGGCTCTTTCCGAAGTCGCCAGAGAGGTTTTGTGTTCTTGAAAAACTCAAATATAAATATGATTTATTTATATCATTTTTAATTTTTAAACATTTAAATTTTATGTCATTTATTAAACCATCACTCCCAATCAGTTGATAATGTTATTCATAACAATAAAAATACACATCTCCAAAGAAAAACCTAGTGTTTATTTAATATTTATTCTAATGATTTTATAACAAAGGCGGAGCTAAGGTTAGCAGCTAAGAGACAAGCGAGGGCAGAGGCTAGAGAGATCAGGATGAGGGAGCTGGAGAGACAACAAATTGAGGTTTTTATGAATCAATTATTTTCCATATTTCAACATAATTAAGATTAATATATGTATATATATTTATTAAATTTATGGCAAAAGGTACTAACTTTCAGTCAATGCAGGGTTAAACTCAGATCCTTTTAATACCCAGTTACCAATTGAATGTCACATAGCCTTAATAATAAAAAACTGTGAAATGTTGAATGTTTTTATAAATTTGTAAAATCCAATATTTTTTCAATCTTTAATTTAATTTTCAGGAACAAGAAAAGAAAAGAACCAAAGAAGAAACAGATTCTAACAAACCAGTTTGCTTTTTTTTTGATAATTTTTATATTCATAACAAAAGTTATGACAGAAAAAATCAAAATTTCCTATTTCTCAAATCATGTATTCAAAATATTAATATTAATCTCACTTATAAGCATCTTGTTCTATATAATTCTTCAAACTTATTGCAGTATGTGGCACACTCTTTCCGCAAAGAATACAACAATACCGAAGATATCAAGGTATGTACCAAGCATAACAGTTTTTCCAATAATTCTCGCTATCAACAATTAACTAAAACCCTCTAACCATTGATCTCAACAAAAACTCTATCTGTATAACCTTATATGCTAATGCTTCAGAGTAAGGCCATACTTATCCAAAATTATAACTTTATTTTTAATTAAATGTATGATATTTTTCAAAATTAATGTTCTAAAGATAATAATCTTAAATCAATTACAATTATATGTATACAGACAGAGTTATGGGAGTTGCAAGAAAAATATTCCAAAAGTATGTCTGATAATGCTCGTCTAGACATTGAAAGACGGGGTCTGAGGTGTCGTCTAGACGATTTGTCTGACCATTTAGATGAACTTAAAGAAAACAAGATTGATCTGGTGTCTAGACTGAACAACAAAAAGAAGGTCAGTCTGGAGCTAGTCAATTTTGGTTTATTTTCAATTAAATTTTTTTTTCAGTTTCATCCTTCATAGTAAGAACTCATTGAAAGATAAAAAAATTATTTTTAAAAATTCATCTCCTATGAGTCATCTATCAAAATCTGCTTTTTGGCAACGTCTCTAAACCACACCCAAATCATCACCAACTCTCTATAACAAAACACATCATCACCAACGTAACACCGTTCACAGGAGTTGGACATGGAGAGGAAAGCGAAGGAGAAGTTGGAAACAAAGATGAGCAAGCTGCAGCAACAACTTGACGTCAAAGATGCTCTAATCAAAGTACTCCATCTTCATCATTAACATCATTTTATAATGGTTTTTAAACAGTTTATATGATAACGATGGGTTTTCATTGATATTGTATTGTAAAAAAGATTATCAAGTGATCAACTGTTTGCTCACCACCAATGTGGTAAAATGTAACACAAAGAGGTACAAAAGCTTATCACCAAGCTTTCCAATGTATTAGAAAATCATCATTAGCTGATAATGTTTTTTGAACAGAGATTTTTTTTGTTGTATTTTAGGGATTATCAAGGTTATTTGAATACAGCTACTTAAACACCACTTCTACCCCACATACACTCACATCCACACACACACACACACACACACACACACCAAAGGAGCACGGTTTGGTGTTTATATCAGACGATTTGAGTGAGGAGGAAGAGGGGGGGAGGGAGATTAAGAGCAGTGACACTAAGAGGTGTGCTCTTGTGTCGTCTGAAGCTCTTGCTGTTTTGGAGGAGTTTAGTGGATCTATGGGTGGGTGGGTTGGTTTGAAGTGTGGTCAGCTGAATGGGTGGAGGTGAAGAAGAGGTATTGGAGGCAAGAGTATACCATATATGAATAGTTGGGTCTGTAGCTGTATGGTTATTGGGATGAATGGAAGGTGGATAAATACAGAAATAGAATCTCTAAATGTGGAGTTGAGGTATAGATGGATGGAGACAGATAGTGTTGATAAAATTCCCTGTATAATGATAGATGCATAATTAACCTTCCAGATGAGAGAGTGCTGAAGATGGATGAGGAGATAAAGGCCAGAGATAAGCTGGTTTGTCATGTCTTATTGACGCATCATTTGATAGTTTGTAATTAGTTCGTATTTATTTCTTATATGCTCTAAAACGTTGCTCTTGCCATTGTGAAGTTTCGATAAAATCAATATGGTTAGAAGTATAAATACTAATATTAATTTTAATAATAATAAAAATAATAATATCAATAAAACTAAAGTTATTTCACCCACCTCAAGTCACCAACACACCTCTCCAGATACGCCGACTCAAGACAGAACTAGACGCTGAAAAGAACAAAAAGCAATCCCACAGTCCAACGCCTTCTAGAACAATCCCCGTCCAGAATAATAACAATAATAATAACCCTTCTGCTCCCTCTACTTTTGAAGGTTAGTGTTTGTCATTGTTGTTTCAATGTTGCTCAATATCACTGAGAAAGTTTGTATGTTATTATTATTATTATTATTAAAAGTTTTTACTGATAGTGTTTTTTTTTTTGTTATTTTAAGTAGTAGTTGTAGCTGTGTTTTGATTGTTACTATTATTTTTATAAGATAATATTTCATGGATCATTATCATGACTGACAGCTGAACTGAGCAAACAGTTGGACGACTTCCGGTTCAAGTTGAAAAAGTCCAATCAGGAGATCCTCAGTCTGCAAGATAATGTATCTATATATCTATCTATCCATTTATCTATCTATCTATCTCTATTTATTTATTTCTTTATCTATCTATCTATCCATTTATCTATCTCTATATCTATTTCTTTATCTATCTATCTATCTATCTATCTATCTATCTATCTATCTATCTATCTATCTATTTTTATATTTACCCCCACCATGATAGACCCCCATATCTTTATCACTCATTTGCCTATGCTCTCAGGTGACGAGGTTGGAGAAGCAAGTTAAGCGGCATAAGAGTGCCGCAGAGGCTGCAGAGAAGGGTGAGGAAGAGTTGAAAAGTGTCAAGAGGAGTCTAACCAAAGAGGTGGGTGGTTGGTTGGTGGATAGATTGGTTGTTGGTAGTCCTTGGTTGGGTCAAAAAGTTGTTAATGGGTGGATGCGCGGTAGATAGATAGGTAGATCGGTCGGGTAAAGGATGCGTAGATAGATAGATAGGTAGGTGGTTTGTTGGATAGGTGAGTGGGTGGGTGGATAGACGGCCATTCATACACATCATGGTTTCATCAAACCATAAGGTACGAGCCTTGAAGTTGGACAAGGAGTCATTGGAGATGGAAAACATGCGCCTGCAAAAGAGGATTGACAAACTGCAAGTTAAACATTGATGGATGGATGGGATTGCAGGAGGAGATATAGGATTGAGTGGATATATAGAGAGATGAATGTAGCATTAATTAATTGGATGAATATGATAATGAATGGATAGATGGATAGTGATGAATGAAATATAAATTTATCGAATGGATAATTCATTCTTGGTAGCACGGATGAGTGGTTGGAACATGTATAGATGGATGCATGCATGGCTGAAGGATACATGAATGGATGGATGGATGGATGAAAAGAATGTATGACTGCCGAGTCAGTTGATCCACTTTAAATAAAGGAGGTACTTTTTCTTCAGTTTTGCTTATAAACTTATGCATACTTTGTAGGTTAAATAATATTTTGTACCTCCGTTTGTATCTATTTTCAACTGAGTTTCTTACTTATTTACACCTTAATTTTCATTTTTCTCATGACATTCAACCTCATTTGTAAACTCATTCATACGGCGTAATTTTAAAAAAATTGGTTTGAAAAAACACGTCAGGATGTTTGTGAGAGGTTAATTGTTGATATTATACATTATAATTGTTCAAGTATCGTTCGAATCATGACACAAATATTTAATGCTACCTTACTTACTAATCATCTTACTTACTAATGTGTTATGATAAAATCTGGAACAATTATCAGTCAGCATCTTATCCATCGTTATACCATGTTGGTTTTGTATTCTTTATCAAGTATTATCTATCCAATGATGAATTTCATAGTCACTCAAATCCTTCTCAGTCCGTTTTCTTTTACCAAAAGTTGGGTACGATAAAGAATTTATATCAAAATTATCGAAATAAATTGCCTTATTTTATGAATTTATTTTGAAAAAAAGAAATGGTATTATTTACTAAAGCTTCTCTCATATGATCTCATTTTACATCACTGAATCTTATATCTTTGTGTTGAATCTTTTTGCTCGTTATTCATTTTATTCATCCCGTTGATCTGCAATTTCAACATAATTATCGTTTGTGCTTCAAAGTTTTATTTGGTTGTTTAGTAGTAGTAGTAGTAGTAGTAGTAGGGATATTTATAATATTATAACAATATTAATATTATTGTTATACATTTCAGTAGTATTCTCACTGTTGAAATTATTTTCGCCATTTTGTTTTGCCAAATGTATCTCATTGCACAGAATTTCACTTTTAAAATTTATTTTTAACAAAAATCAATTCAATTGTATGATAATATATTAGTTTATACTTTTATCTCAGTTTTGTTTTTAATACCATTTTTTTATTGTTATTATTATTATTCAAATTTTTATTTTCATTTTTCTTTTTTAGCATTTATTATTTTTCTTTTTTTTTTATTTTTCTTTTTGTTTCTATTGTCCGTCGTATCACTTTTACATTTTCATATATTTGAGAGTTCAAAAGAAATTTCTTCTTGTCATTTTTTTTTAACAAAAAAATTCAAAATTATTATTTTCTATAACCATTTAGAATTAATTAATTCAATTTGTTATTTTAATTAAAAATTAAAAGTTAATCTAATTAAAAGCTCGCCGTTATGACATAGCTTAACCGTTATGTAGTAACATGCACATAGCTACCAAACCGATCAAGTCAGATACAACGTCAGCTTAAATGCTCATGGAATCTTGATAAACTTATAAATTTTACAATCAAAATAAAGACGGAATGAGTGTAGTTGTAATGAGTAGAGCTGGCTTGATAACATTGTGATTCATTTGAATGTAAAAAAATCGACTTTATAAGTCTTATATCCATGTTCATATACTCATATATGACCCGATGTTAATTTGGTCAATGGCTACCGATTGTGAAGCTTGAGTTTTGTTCTGTTACTAGCGTTTAAGGTTCTAGTATTAAACGAGCATTGGTTGATGTTTATGATGAGAGTATGCTTATATAGATTCAACATTATAGTTTCATGGGAGATCGGTTTTGGAGTTCTCAATTGTTTCTTGTAACGTTCGGTGCGTCATGGTAATCTACCAATTACGTTAAAATTTACACATTCCAAGATTATTACAGAAGTAACCATGGTTTTTGTAGAAGTTTGTTTTGGTGAAGATGTTTAATCTGATATTATCTAGGTTGTTATAGTTTAATTCTACATGGAGTAGCGCCCTGTGGAACCAATCAATTGTTCAATTGAAACCCCAGATAGAAGCGATCAAATGGCCGACTTTCATAGTATAGTTTATATGGATACTATTTTCTATTTATGTCATTCACCATTGGTCAATCTGCCTTGGGTTTCTTTAAGCTTATCCGTGCTTGAGTAATATAGACATTAAGCTTTTCTCGATTAGTTTTTGGTTCTGAAGTTAATCAAGACTCGTTGGTCAAGCATTGAGTTCTTAGACTAAACTTAGTTTTCATAAGGGTTTTACTGGGGGATCTTTCCAGCTTTGATGATTGTGAGAAAGACATCATACAAATATTTAAGTTATTTTATTAGTTTATCAAAAAGCTATATGAATTATTCAAAAAGTTTGTAAGTTTTTTTTGGTTATTTCAACTAACGATTGATATAACTATTTACTGGTGAGCAAAAACCCTTTGACCAACTGTCGAAGAATCAAAACCATAGAGATACATTACGGTCTGTTCGCGGTTAAGTTTAAGCATATAATTTTTTTACTGCGTTTGCCCATCACAATATAGGAGCATATAATCACCAGGTTTGTAAAGGTTTAGTGGTCGAATGAGTGCGAAGTTCTAAAAATACACCAATAACTATTAAAGTTGTTAGCGAAGCATAAATGTTAATATTTAGGTTTTAATTCTAAAATAGTTCGTAGAAAAAAAAGATTATGTGAGCATATTGATACATTAAAATTTGACGCATGAAATATATTTTAATTTATTTATCAAATATTGGATTTATTTTCTATTTTCAATATTTATTTTTTAATAATCTTGATCATCTAAAAATAAAAAAAGACCTAGACAAACATACTAAGAACCAGACAGGCAAAAATATATATACAGACACGTTTTCCAGGCTGCTTTTAACCTACATAGTTCCAACCAATCATAGCTTAGTATACTTTAAATTATAAAACTAAATTGGCATTAATTATATACTAATGTCATTGTTGCTCCAAATAAACTAATTAAATAGTTTGAAACCGTAAAGGAACATACAATTTATTTGTTTAAAATCAACCCAAAACTTTTGTAATCAAAAGATGTCACTATAAGGCATAGATTAAATCAAAACCGAACAAAAAGTACGTTTTGATTATTTTAGTTACATAGTTGCAAAAGGTAAAAACAAAAATATTCACTTATCATGAAAATAATTTAGAAAAAACTAAAGGTATCAGAAACAACCAACTTTATTGCATTTTGAAGAGCATTTAAAAAGGTATAAGCGTCTTCACTTGGAAAAGGAATTTATAAAAGTAAAAATTTTAAAGATAAAACTTTTTTTTTTAATTTCTAATTTCAACCTCCCAACACCAAGAATGAAATTTGCATAGAAATTTTATGGACCAATAGGAAAGGATGTATCAAATTCATCAGCCAATAATCTTTTTCCTACCATTTATCAACTAAGATGCTCTATAATGAGATCGTTTGCTTTTGTGAAATAGTGATGGTTTTAATGATTAACTTGTTCAAAAGTTCGAAAATGTTGAATATTTTGTTATATTATAAATTAGATTTGAAAAAGTTTTAAAATTTCGACTGAATTACATAGTTTTTTAGAAAAGCTGGATTACTTTTCCAAGCCGAAGTAAACAAAGGAATGAATCGTCGATGCGATTTTAAGCTATTTTCAAATAAGAAGATCTATTAGATTATTTTCGAAATTTTCGAGTCCGCATTTTTTAGTTGTATTATAAAATAAAAATTGACTAATTTTTGGATGTCTCGAATGTTAATTTATACAATTATTACAATCTTCACATCAAACTCATATACATACAGATGCAATATATTGTATAAAAGCTACTAATTTAACATATTTTATCTAAAGCTAAAGCTGTTTACTATTAAACAGCACGTGACCTAGCGTGGGTATACAAGCCCGTCTGATTGGCTGACTAGAGCGGTATACTAACTATTTGCGTACAACGAGTTGTGTTTTGGCGCTAGTTTCAAGATTTGATAATAACCTTCTTCGAGTTGCATTTATTTTTTTGGAAATATACATCTGCTCGTTAAATCGGTTACTCTTGCAAATTTCGATGGATTTAATTTTTTTTTTGCAAGCTTTAGTGGATATATGGGCTGTTGATGTGAAAGACATGGGTAGTGAGATGTATAAATAAGCATCTTACTACTTTGTTTTTCCACATTGTATCGCCTCTTGCATTTTTCTTCAATTGTCTTCAACGGAGAAGTTATTCAAGCCCCAACACTCCAGCTTTTTGCATTCAGCTTATGGGCCTACGAATTGATATGCACTTTCAACAACTCTCGCTTTATAACTTCTAGGCCTACAAGATTTAAGTTTTTTGATAATGATGTCTTTATCTCTATCAAAACGAAATTGTAAAGGCTTTTGTGGTTAGGTTCAAGTGGCTGGGATGCATTTTTAATTTGTATCACAGCCTTGCTTGGATCGAATCACTTATGCCTGGGTCTCTATTTAAGTTATTTAATAATTTCAACAATTAATTATTTCTGCAGAACCTTCTATTGTGGTACATTGCAATTATTGCTTTGAGTTGTATTCTGTTGGATAAACAGACTGAAGATTATAAAGGGTCTAAATTATATAAGTTACTCTGAAGTACCACTTTCAAGACAAAATAAATCTAAGAATTTTAATTAATTTGATTCTCCTATGAACATCAAAATAATCCCAAGTGCTCACAAAACAGTGTCGATTAATCATTGAAGACTTCAAGTACTTAATGAGTGGTTCAACATTCATACAATTAGTTTTAGAGTTTTTTCAGAGAAGAATCTATTAATGGACTATCGATGATATAAAAAATAGTGAGTAAATAAACTCCATAAATAACATACACAAAAACATAATCAATCTAACATGAATGTAACCACCCAAAAATCTAAACTTTAAAACCTTTGAAGCCAACTTATAAACCATCATTCTACCACAGCTGTCTTGGCAACATTTCATGGATGTTGGTTGTCAGCAAAGTGGGTGTTGAGATGTAAAGCCATCATATCACAGCTGCTTTGACTGACAATCCACCTCCTTCTTCACCATTCTGTCTTCATATATATATTCCTCTTTATGTATTGGTCTTAAATATATACCTTAATCTCATATTCAATAATACTTTAATTCTATATCTAATGATCTCTAAATCTCATCAAATAATCTTTATATATGAATAAGATTCATTATAAAATTTTCTATATTGGTGATAGGATATAAGGTCATTTTAGATGTGATATGGTTTTGTATTAATTGACATAATAAATGGAAATTAGTATATAATTTATTGTTATAATTTTTAGTTATTGATATGCATTAGTCCATCATATATATATATATGAATTACCATATATAGTGATTCATATGATTAAGATAAAATGATATATAGTTTTGATACACATAGATATATTTATATATAATTATGATACATGAAGACATATATAGATAAAAAATTAATGTACAGTGATGATATATATATATAATATGTAAAATAGCTATTGATCTATAAACATGATACCGCGGAATCTGGGATGGCCGAGCAAAGTGGCGGTGATGTATGCATTGATCCCAGGATCAGCTCGAATATGTATCACAGCCTGCTTTGCTGAGCCCTCTGCAGTTCAGCTCTTCAGTTTGATTGATGTCTGTCGTTTGCTTCTGGGGTCTTGAGATTGCTCTTTTGTATGATTTGTGTTGTTATTGATGAATGCTTTTTTGATTTGACATTTTGTTTTAATAAACTTTGAACGACTTGTTATTTTGAGTTGCAATTTTTTTCGAGTGTTTTTGTGGTGAATTAAGATTTTTTTTTTCATTTTTTAAACTAAAAGTGCATTTAGCTTTTAAAAACATGAAAAGGTATTTTCTTCAATAATAGCTCAATGAAAGAAAATAATTTCAAAACAAGAGGAATATTTTTTACGCTAGATAAATTTAATTTTACTTATTTGATGCCTTTATTTTGAGAAGTTTCAACTGAAAAATTTCAATCAGTTGAAACTATAATAGACTGAAAAATTAAAGAAATATTTATAAAAAGAGGAATGTATCATTTGGAAAGCACTGGAACTAAGAGGGTTAAAAATGTCATTTTGAACCCAGGTTACTTTTTAGGCAAATAGTTATATACATATAAGATAACAACTAGAAAATTTATAAGTTTGAAAAATTGTTAACGATTCATCATATAAAATGAAATTTTGATACTCATTAGATACCATTATCAAGTAACATAATTTAAACCCCTTAACATTAAAAATTCTATATAAGGAGAGTAACATAATTTCTCTGTCATTTAATGCATAATAAGTTTATATATAATAATTTTTAGTGGTTTTTGAGAAAAACTAGATTAGGTAGAATAATACATATAAATTTGGCAGAAAAAAGGTTTTTGAATGGGCAATGTCTAGAATTGAACATTTTATGAATGATATAGCTTAATGAAACAGTGAACATAAGATGGGAAATGAGAATTGAGTGGTTTTTGAGGTTATTTTTGTTTTTCACAGACAATATACACTTGTAACAGGTATCACAAACATAGGCAGGAGTACAGAGTCTGGCATCGATGATATGGCTGTATCGAGAAAACAAGGTAGATGATATGAATGAATGATGATGCTTCTAAAAAATATTTTACTTGCTAATTCCTATAATACTTATAAACTCTCCGCTTTTAATCAGTGAAAGTCCGAGTAGCAAAGAATGGTATGGTAAAGATAAAGTCAATTGGGAAGCATCCTGACAAGTTGAATGGTGATGATATGGAGTTGGGTAAGGAATATGAGATAAAGGAGGGTGATGAGGTAGTGGTGGTTTCTAAAGAAGCGGGGTTTGCATTTAAGTTGATCAAGACTTGTGATGAGCCTGCTAGGAAGAAAAGGAAAGGGGATAATGATGATGAGGAAGATGGTGATAATGAGGGCGATGAGGTTCAGAACAATAAAGATGGAGGTGATGATGTTCTCAATAATGGTGTTAAATTTCCAGAAAATAATGAAGATGAAGATGTTGTAGAAGAGGATATAAGCAAAAGTAAAAACGTGACTGAAACAAACGAAAATAATGACAAACAAATGAAAAAAGAAAAAGACACAAAAATAGATGAATTCTTTAAAAAACCAAACAAAAAAACTCCAGAAAAAAACTCTCAAAAGATCAAAGAAAACACTCAAGAAACTGCAGAAGATAACACAAATGAAGACCCAAAAATCAACAAAAACGAATCTTTTGAAATCGAAAACAAAGGCGACACCCCATTGGTGCAATGGACAGATGATGAGAAGTTAATGGTGTGTTTGTGGGTGCCTCCTATGACGTCATTAACTCCCTATTGTAAGGTCTCTATACTGGCATTTCAAGGGTGTAGTAGTAGTATTCGGAGTAGCACTAGTAGTAGTAGTAATAGTAGTAGTAGTAGTGCTATATTTATTAATTGTAGTTTTTTTTCTTTACTCCAAGTACCCTAGTCTTGTTGGGTGCTCCTCATGTCCCCATCAAGACCATCCAGTGGTTGAGAAGCTCAGTCGCTCTCGTGGGGTTGGTCTACAGACTCTCGGGGCCCAACGTGGTACTTATTTTGGGGCAGGTGAAGAGGTGAGGGGTGTCGTGAATGTGTGTTTGGCGGAGTGGGCATGAAGGTGAGGGATGAGATGAGGGTGAAATTTTGTTGAGGTATGATATGATGAAAGGTGATTTATTTGATCTGAGTTGGGCGAGAGTGTGGTGGTCTAGGGTGGTTTCTGATTCATGAATGGGTGGGACTTGCTTGCTGAGGATTTTGTTGTGAGTGGATGATATGTAGTCATGAACTATTTTTGTGTGTATTGTTTTCATGTTGTTTTTTATTTGTGTGTGAGAGGTGGTCTGGGTGGAGGAGGGTATGTTTAGGGTGTAGTTGATGTTGTTGTTGAATGTGGATTGTTTTTTGTATCTGGGGTGGGCTTCTTGTGTGGTGAGTATGTGTAGGGGATGAGTGGGGTGGGAGGCTTTTAGTGTGAGTTGTGATGCGTAAAGTTTGAGATGGTTTTGAAATGGGAGGATTTTGGTCTCTGAGTGGAGGTGTTGGGTGTTGGTGTCTAGGGTGCAGCCAATGATTGTTCTCAAGGCTGCGTTTTGGATTTTTTGGAGTTTGTTGAGGGAGGTGGATGAGATGATGGGTGACCAGATGGTGTTGGCGTATTCGATGATGGGAAGGAGTAATGTTTTTTATGTGGTGATGAGTGTTTCTTTGCTTTTTACCCAGTGTGTTGATGTGAGGAGTTTTAGGAGATTGAGTTTTTTTTTTGCTTTAGTGATGGTGTTGTCTGTGTGGGTGGAGTATTTTAGTTTGGGGTCAAAAGTTAAGCCAAGGATGGTGGGGATGGGAACGTTGTTGATGTGGATGTTCAGGGGTTTGTTATATTCTGATGGGTCTGGGGTCATGAGAGTTGATGTGGTTTTGGTAGGGTTGATTTGTAGGTTGTTATTGTGAGCCCATGTGTGTATTTCATTGAGGTACGGGAGGAGGTTCTGAGTGGCTGTGTTGATGTTGGGGTGGGATGATGTTATGGTGATGTCGTCTGCGTAGGTGATGAGATTGAGTGAGCTGATTTCGGGGAGTGGTATGTCTGAAAGGTATATGTTGAAGAGAGTGGGTGATAGAACGCCCCCTTGGGGGACAGCTGCTTTGATGTTTGTGTGTTTTGATGTGTGATTGTTGTATGAGGTGTATTTTCGGCGGCCTTTTAGATAGTTGGCCAGGAATTTGTTTATTGTTGTAGGAATGTAGGTATTGTGTATTTTGTGGATGAGTTGGTGGATGTTGACCGTGTCGAATGCTTTGGTCATGTCGAGGGCGGTGAGGATTGTTCTATGGGGGGGTTTTTGTTATTGAAACCAGTGAGTATGGTGTTATTGATTTGATGTAGGTCTGTGGTTGTGGAGTGTGCGGCTCTGAAGCGGTTTTGGTGTGTTGGGAGAATTAATTTAGTGGTGATGTGTGGGAGAATGATTTTTTCTAGAGTTTTTGCTATGGGAGAGAGTAGGGCTATTGGTCTGTATGAGGAGGGGAAAGAAGAGTTTTTGTTGGGTTTGGTGATGAGGATGATTTTGGAGGTTTTCCATATTTGGGGTATGGTGTTTGTGTTGATTGTGATGTTGTAGAGGTTGGTTAGGTGTTTGATGGTTATTGGTCCTAGGTGTTTGAGATGTTTGATGTTGATATTGTCTAGTCCTGAAGAGTTGTTATTTTTAGATTTTTTTATAGCGAGGATGGTATCTGATTCGGTGATTGTTATTGGGGTAGATGTGAGTGATTTGGTGAGTTTGTTTGTTATTCTGTGAGTGGGGTTGAAGGAGTGTTTTGTGGTTGATTTAAAATATTTATTTAGTGTGTTGGCTTTTTGTGTGTCTGTGTGGGCTGTTTTGTTGTTGTGAGGGATGGTTGTATTGGTGGGAGTGGTAGGTTTTTCGGGGTTGAGGGCCTTTACTGTGGACCATAGGATGTGAGATTTTTTCTTGTGGTCCCAGTCGGCTTTCAGGTGCTCTTCCCATTTTTGTTTTTTGTGTTGTTGAATGAGGTGGGTGATGTGTTGGTTGAGTGTGGGTAGTGAGGGATTTTTGTTATTGAGGGTTCTGGTGTGGTTTCGTTTCGATATGAGTGTAGTGATGCTTTCGGGGAGTGGGTTGTGGGTGGGTTTTATTACTCCTTTAGGGATGTTTATTCGGTCTGACGTGAGTATGGCGTTTGTGATGAGGTGGTTAGCTGTGTGGCGGTCTTGGTGGAGAATGGTGTTTTTGAGGGTGTGTTCTATGTGTTTGGTGAATTGGGGCCAGTTGGCTTTCTTGTAGTTAGTGAGATTTCTGAGGGGTTTAGTTGTGGGTATTTTTTATTTGTTTTTGAATGTGATGAGGATGGGAAGATGGTCGGAGTTCAAGGCTTTAAGTGTTTGTCAAGTGAGGTTGGCTGATTTTGTGGTGTCTGTCGGGGGAGGTGGGTTGTTGATTTGGGTTGAATGGTAGTCGTGTGGGAGTGTTTTGGTTGAGAATGATGTGGTTTGAATTAAGGATAAGTGAGGCCTCTGTGGTCCGTGAAAGGAGGGTGCCATGTTTGTGAGTGGGCGTTAAAATTCTCCCGTGATTATGGAATTGGGAAGGCTTGTGAGGTGGATGAAAAGGTTGGGGATTGATTTGTCTATGTTGTTGGTGTTGGGTGGGATGTAGACGTTTGAAATGTGTAGATTGGTGTGTTTGAGATGTATTTTTGTTGTGATGAGTTCAATGTTGTTTGTGATCAGGTTTGTGGGAATGGGGATTTGTGAGTAGGTTAGGTTGTTGTTGATGTAGGTTAGCAGACCTCCAGCTTTTTGGGATGAGGGTCTGTCTAGTCTAATGGCTGAGGAGTTAGGGATGTGTGGGGTTTGGTGTCTGTTGTTGAGGTTGGATTCTTGTAGCGTGATAATGTGTATTTTTTGTTTGTGTATTAGATGGGTGAGTTCAGTTGTTTTCTTGGTGCTTGAGTTGATGTTGAGCTGTATTATGTTGATGTTGTTAAAGGGGGAGTTGGTTGGTTTTGGGTGGTTTGTTTGGTTTTTCGATGTGTGTGGAGGGTTTTTGTGTTAGATTGTGTATGTGGGGAGGAGTTTTTGGGATAGGAATTTGATGTGTGTGACATATGAATGAGGGTGAGTAGGATTTGAGTTTGATGTGTGAGCATTTGAGGTGAATCCAGTGAGGGGTGGTATGATTGCATTGGATGGAGGTTTGATATGAGTTGATTTTATGTGTTCGTATAGCACAGTACCACATGGTTCCCGGGTTGCTTTCCACATCTCCTGCGAGAAGCAGCTGAGCCCTTTTCCACCAGTCTGGGTCTTGGTGAAGGCAGGCCATAAAAAAATATGGCCTGATTTGAGGTCCTCCTCCTAAAGAAAGAAAGGACGTCGGGTATTGAGACAGATTTGGTCCTCTTGAGGACACATCTCGACCACGTGTAGGCCTGCCTCTCTCGGGAGATTAATTGTAGTTCTTGTTTTCATTAGTCTTTTTAACTTTTCTAGTTAGTTTCTATTAGTGGTTCTTCTGTCGTTTCATTTAAATAGATAGTTTCAACATAATCGACAGATGGCGTGCTTTGATCTAGATGGCACCATTATATCCACCAAGTCTGGCAGGGTGTTCCCTAAGGACGTCAATGATTGGAGGTCGGTGTTTTTAATATTAATAATAAAAATAATATAGATAATAATAGGGATAATAATAATAAAATAAAATTTAAACTATTATGATTACCATAGCCCAACCCTTGGTAAAAGATTATTTACATTATTAAGCTTACAAAATCAAGTGATAAATTAAGCTAGTCTTACAAAAAGCTTTGTGACTCTTGAAAAAAATACTTTGTGTTTGTTGACCTTACTATTTAATTCAGGTTATTATACTTCATCTCAATTAAAAAATACATATATAAATTTAAGGATAAAAAATTAGAATATATAATCAACTGAGTAGGTTGTGGAGTGGGCAAGTTAAGATGACAGTTAAAAAACTGAGTTTTGATCATTCCATTGTCTTCTTCACTAACCAGGTAGTGATGATGATGATGGTGGTGGTGGAGATGAGGGTAATGATGATGATGATGATGATGATGGTGGTGGTGGTGGTGGTGATGATGATGATGATGATGATGATGATGATGATGATGATGATGATGATGATGATGGTGGTGGTGGTGATGATGATGATGATGATGATGATGATGATGATGGGGGTGATGGAGATAAGGATGATGATGGTGATGATAGTGATATCAATGTTAATTATTATTATAATCTTTATTATGAAATAGCATGTTTTGAACAAGGGCTCAGGACAGCTCTCTCCAAGAAGGATAATACCAACAATAATCATCCTTACTATCATTATCATCATACTCATCATCATCATCTTCACTGTTATCGCCATCATCATCTCTACCATTCTCATCATCATCTTCATCTCCATCATCATCATCACCACCATCATACAAAATAAAAATACTCCACCAACCAGAACTCCATAGAGAAAGGCAGGCTACCCAGGAAAGAGTTCAGGTCGAAGGTGGAAAAAATTGCAGCTGAGCTTAATGTCCCTTTGAGGGTTCATTATTATTACTATTATTATTATTATTTTCTTTTATTTTTTCTCCCAAGCACTAATATTTCACTACTTCTCCATCACTTCCAGGTTTTCGTTTCAACCGGAAAAGGCTTTTATAGGAAGCCGTCTGTGGGAATGTGGGAGAGTTTGTGTAAGGTGAGAAATAATAATAATAATAATGTTAATACTAATAGTAATAATAATGATAATAGTAATATTAATAATGATAATAATAAGTTTCTTTGCAAAAAATTTACATACTCATTGAAATGACATTCTATATAATAATAATAATGATACTTAGAATAACAACAATAATAATAATAATAAGTTAAAAAAAAATAATAATTAGGATCTTTCTTCACTTTTATCCATATTAGCTTAGTTTGCTTCACATAAAACTATTATATGCTCCACACGCCCGATAATAATAATAATAATAACAATGGTTATTTTTATTATTGTTGTTTATCATGATTTTTCCTATCACACCCAGCAAATGGGGAGTGTGCAGATAGATTTGAAGGGCAGTTTCTACGTGGGAGGTGAGGACCACGTTCTATCTATTCTACATCATTTTATTATTATCATTGTTTTTACAGACGCAGCAGGAAGGCCCAAGGGATGGTGTAAGGGCGGGAAGAAGGACCACTCTTGTTGCGATCGATTGGTTAATAACAATAATAATAATAAATTAGTTTATTGGCTCACATTAAAATTATTATCTTATTATTTTTTTAAATTATTATTAATATTTATTTTCCTAATATGATTTCTTTGTTATTTATTTATTCATTTCATTATTATTAATCTTTCCATTATTGATTTGATTATATTAAATACTGACAGTTTGCCTTGAATGTGGGCGTGTCTTTCTGCACTCCAGAGGAATACTTCTCAAAACACAAGCCACACCCTTTTGTCATGCCTACGTTTGATCCGGTGATGATGATGATGGTGGTGGTGATGATGATGATGGTTGTGATATAAAAAAATTTTTAATAATAATAGTTAATAATGTTATCATTTATTTATTTTTCTTATTGTTACCTTCAGAGAAAGGTCCAAATAGGAAGTGGTCTTTACGATGTAGGTGAAGTGGATTTCGACAAGGAAGTTGAGGTGGTAATGAGAATAATAATAATAAGAATAATTATAATAATAATAATCAAATTGGTATAAATATCGATAAAATATTTTTTAGAAATTAAATTAATTTTTTTTGAAGGTGATCGTCATGGTAGGAAGTCCTGCATGTTGGTTTATTATTATTATTATTATTGACATTATTTTTTATTCTTATTATTATCATTATTATTATTATTCTTGGCAGCTGGAAAGTCTTCTTTCGTTAAGAAACACCTTCTGCCTCGAGGATACGTGCATGTTAGCAGGGTGAGGTTATTAATATTAATAATAATAATAATATCAATAACAATTTTATTGATTATATTAAAAAAAAAAGGATTTGCTAGGAAGCCAACAAAAATGCTTGACTCTGTTGCACGAGTGTTTGCGGGAGGGACGCAGTGTGGTTGTTGATAACACCAACCCTGGTGTTCAGGATCGATCGAGGTGGTATGAGGGGTGGTGAGAGGTAGATTGGTAGCGTGGGTTGGGAGTTTTTAGAGGATGATGGGTGAGTGGGTGGGTTAGGGCTGATGGAGTGTGGTGTGAGGTGGGAGAATGGTTGACAGACAAACGTAGTGTGTGTTTTGATGTGATAGTGGGCAAACACCATCATTACTACCATCACACCCACCACAGATGGATAGAGGCAAGCAAAGGACATCGTATTAGATGCTTCCTTATGAACACCACTTATGACCATTGTCTGCATAATGAGGCGGTATGTGGCAAAGAGGGTGGTGTGGTTTAAGAGGGGAAATTGTGGTTTATGAGGGGGAGGTGTGGTTTATAATGACGGTGTGGTTTAAGAGGGGAAAGTGTAGTTTATGAGGGCGATGTGGTAGGGAGGAGAAGTGTGGCAAGGAGGGTGGTGTAGTTCATGAGGATGGTGTGGTAGGGGGTGAGAGGGAGAAGAATGGTATGGTAGGGGGGATGTGGTAGTGAGGGTGGCTAAGTAGGGGGTTCTAGTATGGTGTGGATAATAGCATTAAGTGACCGGCTGAGGGGTGGTTCTGATAATGATGATGATGGCTGGGATGATAGGGGGGTAATGATAATGATTGGACTCTTATCAACGTTTATTCAACAGTTTCGTCAAATGATCGATAAACAACACAAGGCTATTGGTCACGTGGTCTTCAACGTTTTCCGGTATTTTCAACACCCATTGTTGCTAGTAATTGATTGGTCAATTAATTAACTCATCAACCAATAACCATTCATTCTTTTGAAGAAACCAGTACAAGGAACCGAGCAAGAGTGAAGGGTTTGATGACGTCATAAAGGTAAATTTCGTTGCTGACCTCAGTTCTGAGCACCTACGGCTGTATCAAAATTATCTTGTTGCTTGAGAATGATGGTGGTTTGGTAGGGTTATTGAGGGTGGTTTGGTAGGGTTAATGAGGGTGGTTTGGTAGGGGTAATGAGGGTGTTTTGATAGGGGGTGATGATGCTAGATGGTAGTTATGGTCATTATGATGGTGGTCATGATGATGATGGCAGTTTTGATCATAAAAAACCGGTTTTTACTACTTTGAATTATGTAAACTAGGATATATTTTATATAAGATGCAGCTAGTAAATAAAAGAATGATCTCAGAAAATTAAATTGATTTTAAACTAATTAATACCCAAATAATTATAATTGTCGAATCAACTTAGAAAATTTTGTTAATGAAATTTTATCCATAATGGCTTTCCTGCTATTAATAGATTTTTTTGATGTTAGGGGTGAGACTTGGATAGCTTTAAAATAATCTCTAAAGAGCCGGTGGTGATGATAATGATCTTATGATGAAGTTTGGAGAGTTGTGAGTCTTGTATTTCAATAAAGACACTAGAGTGTTTTATCCAATCATATATATAATAACCATAATATAATAAAAAAAATAATAAAAATATAAATAAATACTAAAACAGTAATCATAATGAAAATAATAATTTCAATAATAAATATAATAATATATTAATCTAATACTAGATGTGAAACAGCCAGCAAGTGATGAGGGATCTATATTATATTTTTATTATTATTTCTATTGTTATTCATACTATTTTTATTTGATTTCTTATTTCTTATCTGCATTAATACCGTCAATTTTTATACCCACGTGTACTTCATAAATAACAATGACCTTCCAAATCCCATCATTCATCATTACTGGGAAGAGAATCTTTGTTACTGTCAGTCTGATTGCCTGCGATGTTATGGGAGTTCTTATTGAGTTTGGTGCAGTTTGTCTGCGGTTTATTTTTGTAGGTGAAGGTACCATCGCTTTGCGAAGACTGGGGTTGCTAGTCGGGAAAGTTTGGTTTGGTTAGGGATGTGTTATGTGTATGTGAAGAAAGTTTAGGTTGGTTGGTTAGTGAAATATTACGGTTATATAAATATAGGGATTGAGTTGATTATATATAAATGAATCATTTTAATATATAAAGATTAAATTGGCTAGTTATTATGTTGACTGTTTTTGGTGGTATATTATGGAAAATTAATATATAATAAAATGTAAAGTGTTTTCATTTGAATATTTACGTTTGGCTCGAAGAATTAAAACATTATTTGTTAGTTGATGGATGTTTGCAGTGTTGTATTTACACACTAATGTCTCATAATAAGGTCAGTCAACCCTAGAAACTCCTTAAGTTAATGCCCCTATAATCTTAGTCTTAATACAACTCTATTGAACTTCTCCATAAGCTACTTGTTTCACTTCGATAAGAAAATATTATCCTAATTTAATGGTGACTAGCCATACACTAATGCATCATAACCAACTCAGTCAACCCCCTCCCTCCTTCCTCCCATTCTTCACCTGTTGTATTTGCTCAAGGAAGAAAGCGTGGGCCCTGCTCCTATCGTTGGAAGTGATACTAACACCATCAATAATTTGGATATTGGGTAAGAGATTTATGAGGGTGAGTTTGTGGGAGTTTCTTATGGTTAACTGTTGGAGGGTTGGTTTGGTTGGTGGTTGTTTGTGTGAGGGTAGGATGTAGGGTTTTGTTGTCATTTTGTGGATTGGGATTTTTCTGATGTTTTTTATGTTTTAAGGCAATTCTAGCCTTTGTCAATATCATCTGATAACATCTTTATCTGATAACATCATTTCCATCTCATCTAATCCTTTTCCTACCACCATCACCATCATTACCTGTCTCATAACTAAACTACACCACACCCACCAACATAGCCAAACCCACCAACATAGTCACACCCACCACCTTTGCCACACCCACAAACATTGTTCTGTACAAAAGAGACTTCCTCTAGGTCTTGTAGCTCTCCCAACTTTTCCAACTCACTCACGTTCTTGGAGCAGGAGAGTTTTATTTTGAATTTTATGAAAAAAAAAATTTAATTTTGGTGATATTGAAAAAATTAGTTTAATTTTGAAGTAGATATTATTTTTTCAAATTTGTATAATAATTATGTGGTCTAGAAACTCCTGAAGTTAATGCCTTTTTAGATTTGTCCATAATTATATTGTATGATATAAATATCGGTTTAATCTGGGAGATTTTCATGGAAATAATTTGAAATTTTTTCTTATTGTAGAAAATCTACGAACAAGTAGTTGGTTGAAACCCAAGAAAAGTCTTTTAAGGTTGCTGAGGTGGGAGAGGTGGTTGAGACTTCGTAATCTTGAGTGGAATATTTCAATGCTTTCAGGTTTGAGTTTAGTGTGTTTCATATTTTAGCATTTCTGGTTTAAAACCTTTAACAGCTTTTTTCATAAAAAAATTCCAATTTTTATAAGTCTTTCTCCCCCAAATGGCTCTTTTCAAAACCACTCACTCTTTCCACAAACCCACTCATCTCTTTCAAACACCCATCGATCACATTCATTCTATCAAAACTCCAAACATCACCCTCTCCATCACACCTGTTTTCCTCCAGATGCAACTCCAGCAGTTTATGTTGGCTGGGGAGAGACAGATCATCCAGACTCTTAATTTTGTTCTTGTCCAACACCAACTCTTCCAACCACACACATCCATACAAGCCCTCCAACTTACTGATTTGGTTGCCTGGTGGGGTTGTGGGTGGATGGATGTATGATCTTGAAGTGTGGGTGGGTGGTATGAGTGTAGATGGATAGCTGTATAAGGTTGTAGAAGGATGGGTTTGAAATTATAAAAGTAAAAAATATTTTTGTAATGGTGGTGGTTGGTCGTGTGTGTGATAAATGTATGCCAGCCACCTTGTAGAAAAAGTGCCCTGAGAGATTTTGTAAGATTCAACTGTAAGGCGTTCATTTCTCTGATGTTGTTGTATCTTTGGGGGTATTCAATTGGTTTAAATTAATTATAAGTTAATCGTTTGATAATAGTGAATACTTCAAAAACATACGCTAGATGGAGTACTTGTAGGCTAACAAAGACTGGATAGTTGATAAGGTCGAGAGAGTTGGGAGAGTAATTAAAAGAAAATAAATTATTCGCACATCTCTGTTTGTTCTTTTTAGTTTTGGGAAACATTTGCTCTATTCGGTTATGGTTGAGACATAGAACTTTCAAAGTGGTTATGTTCATGAAACTGTGGAAACTAGTCAGTTGATTGTTTTCCAGGTTTATGCTGGAGTGGTGGGAGAGAAAAAGGTGATGTAGTTTGATAGTGGTTGGATGGTTTAAGAAAGTTTTGATGATGTGGTTGGGTGGTACTTGGGGGATGTGGGATAGTGAAATAGTGGCTCGTGCAGAATGTGGGGTGGTGGTGGGTTAGGAGAGATGTGGTGTGGTTGAATCGAGATGTGTAATGTAAAGCGTGCCACTGATGTTTTTTCAATGTTTATAGTAGTTCTTTGGATCTCAGCTCATAGCCAGGTTAAAACTACAAAATACAAACCAACATCACACAAACCTCACTTATCTAACACAAACCACCCACGCCACCTAACGAGTGAAGAGAAAACAGTGACATCCCCTAAATCCACAGACTGGATGGAAGAATTTGGCAAATCAATACTCAACATTTTGCCAAAGTCGAGGTTGGTATGTGATTGGTCGATTAGAAAATCTTTCGATAACAGACCCCCGTATTTCTGTCTTGCTTCTGTCGTTTCCTCATAGTCCTGTTTTTGGAGTTGGTAGCTGGAATTCAGTGGTTTGATGGTGTTGGGATGAAGTGTTGTGGGTTGGTGTTGGTGTGCTTCTGTTGCTGATTTTGATGGTTTTTAGTTGTGCCCCCGAAAAAAACCACCCACTATCACCTACCTCCATCCCCGCCATCATACCACCACCCACAGCACACCATTACCCACAGTACCACCCACCACCACCCCCACTCCATCACACCACCACCATCCCACCACTCCATCACACCACCACCCACAATAAAAACCCCATCAAGGTACTGCAGATTTTTGAGATGGTAGATACTGAAGAGGCGGAAAGACTCCGTGTTTTTGGTTACAGGATTGCTTTGTAGGCCTACTATTATCAGGTTCTCTAGACTCTGTAGAGGAAATATTTGAAATAAGTTGAGGTTTTGGATTTATTTAGTAAGGAAAAGTTTCCATAGAGTAGTTTGATTGGAAAGCATTCAGTAGTGGGACTGGAATCCCAGTTAAGGGCGATTGAATGGTCGACTTACTTATTGGGAAAAGTTTTACTTTTCAGCAATCTGCTTACATCATAGAACATTGTATAAACACATACAAAGATAAAATATGCTCATAGTGGCGTCTAACGCAAGATTCCTCAAACCAATAAACCAACCTTAATAAAGAACACATCCCGAAGATTCTCAATGTTGTTATGCGAAGCGTAAAGTTCCTGCAATGACTGGAGTATAGCGAACGATTGTAAGGAAGAAACATTGTTGTGAATGATGGAGAGAGACTTCAAGAAATGGAGGTTTAGGAAGGTATCTGGGGCAATGGTGGTGATGTGGTTGTGATCGAGTGTGAGCTTGACAAGGGAGCGTAGAGATCTGAGAGGGGTGAGGTCGGTTATGCGGTTGTTGCTTAAGGAGAGTTCTTTTAGTGTTGAACCACTTGCTTCTAAACCCTGTGTTTAGGAGTGGTTATGGTAAGTATCTTTTTAGAGTATCATAATGGTTAAGCTAAGCAAAGTGTCAATTTCTAGTGTATAAACAGCATGAATAACTTATAAATGTGAGGACTATAACAGCCACAAAAGTGTTCCCTTTCCTTCCGCTACTGAACCATCTCTATCTTATATCCCTGATTCACTACACACCTTCTTCCACACCACATTTCTTTACACTATTTCTATAATCCTTTGTTTCACCATACCTCTTTCCACAGAGGCCTCTTTCCCCATACAACCCTCCCTTTCCCCCCACGAACAGAAAAGTCTTGTATAAAATTGTTGTCGAGGTTGACCCAGATGAGGTGACGCAGTTTAGTGAGGTTCAGTAGGCTGGTGATGCCACATCCACTTACATAGAGGGTTGTCGTCTGCGGTGTGTTAGAGGGAGGCGTTATATGGTGATATGATTGGTGTACAAATTGTGGGACTTGTCATTTGAGGTTTTTTTAAATGAATAATAACGCATCAAAATAATAATAAATTGAAATGAATCAAACAATGGAAATGTTTAAAACAAAAATATTTTTAAAAAATAAAAATTAATTCTATAGCGCCCAACTTGCTCTCTGCAGTTCCTTCTCCTACCCAGCAACAGAGCTGGATCATATATGGTAAGCAACTCTCCGCCTTCCCTAATTTCACTACTCAACAATTTCAAAGACTTATTCTCCACCATCCTTCTAGAATCTTCTTGAACCTTCACGAAGCTGTTCGATGAGAAGATACCTCCTTTCAGAACCTTCCGTGTAGGTTTTTTAAGCTCGCGGTCTCGGGTTCGAATCCCGTTAAGGGTTGTGAGGTTGTGAATGTGTGTGTGCATCAGACAACTTAACATCTCTGATGTGTGTTTGTATACAAAGTAGAATAACAATAGAAATAAAAAATAATAAAAATAATTATAAAAATTAACTAATATGGTTTTAAGCCAATAAATCGTTACAAAAAAACCAAAAAAAACAGCCCAATAAACACATTTTTAAAAACAATTTTCTTAATTTATTGAATATTAAAAGTAAAACGCTAAATAAATGCTCATCTGGTCCAGGGGTTGTTTCTGAGGTCAAGGGTGGTGAGGTGCGGGAGGTTGTTGGAGAGGTGGATGGATTCTCCATAAACATCAGTTAATTTGTTGAAGCTTAGGTTGAGACTTCGAAGTGTGCGAGACTGGAGTAAGAGTAGATGGTGGTGAGTATGGTGGTTGGAGGGAGTGAGGGTGTAGTGATGGAAGTAGGTGTGCGGGTAGTGATGGCTGGGGGTATGGTGCTGGTAGTGAAGTTAGTGGTAGTGATGGTTGCGGGTGGTTGCAGGATATGATGGGTGATGGTGGATAGTTGTAGTTGTTTCTGGTTGAGATTTATTGATTACATTTGTCAACTTGAACTTTGTTGAGTATGATGGTGGGAGCATGAATGTGTGTGAAAAAATCAATATTTTTGAATTGTTATGTGGCTTTGACACATAACAATTTTGATATATTTTTAAAATTTGAAAAAAAAATCTCCAACCTTTATAGAAGAAGTAGATGTTATCTGGTTGAAAGATAAATCCAATTCTTCCAGGTTGAAAAACAATTCAAGACCTTTAACATTTGACAGACTGTTTTGTGGTGATGTGATGGTGTATTGTGGTGATGTGATGGTGTATTGTGGTGATGTGGTAGAGTGTGGCGTGGTGGAATGGTAGAGTGGCGGCTGGTTGTGAAGGTAGGTGGTAGTGTGGTAGAGAGATGCGATGGTGGGGTGGTATGGAGAGCGTTATGTGATGCTATTTTCTGGTGGACTGATGGGAGGGATGTGGGTTTTCACAGAAAAGTGAAAAATAAAAAAAATAAAATTTTTAAAAATCAAAAATAATAAAAACTTGTTGACACAGAGGTTGAGTTGTGTTGAGCTTTTGTACGTGGAAACTACTTCAGAAAAACAACGGATGTTCTTATTGGTCAGAGTATCTTGAGGTTTCCTGTGATGGGGTGTAGTGGTGTGTGATGGGGTGTGGTGGGGTGTGATGTGAGATGGTGGGGTGTGGTGGTGTACGGTTTGTTGATGTTTGGCGTAATGTTAGATTTGTATAACTAGTGAAAATGTTTTGTGAAGTCCGGTGTGCTGTAGTGTGGTAGGGTATATTACCAGTAAATAAAGTTCAAAAATCAAAACATTCAATAAACCAGCAAGCAATCTTACTTGCTCAAAGCATCATACGTAGGAGCAAACTTTGACTCAAAAGCGCCATTCTGAAGCTCAGCTAACCTCTTGTACCTATCCAACATCACCTCCATTCCTCTACCACCCCATTCCTCTTCATTGTCACTCTGAGTAGGTTGATGCTTATAACGTTAATTTATATAGCGTAGAAAAAAGACGAGTTGAAAAAGTACTTATGTTAGGCTAAATGCCAATTAACAGGGTGTATAGGTACGAAAACAAAAAAATTACATAAAATCGAAATATACAATATCAAAAACACACAGAACAAAAAACATAACAACAAAAAAAACATAGAAGCAAAATTACATAGAAAAAACACAAAAAAAAGCACACAGTAACACAGAATAATGAACACACAAAACATCTAGTAACAAAACTACAATAACACACATAGAAACAAAAACACAATAACACATAGCAACAACATAGCAATAACAAATAGCAACAACATAACAATAATACATAGCAACAACACAACAATAACACATAGCTACAGATATACACAGACCTTCTTGAGGAACTTAACAGTGACGATGTATTCTGGGATGGCGAATGAAGAATTATTGATGAAGTAATCGAATTGTTCGTTGAAACAATCGCACAAGGATGATACCAAAGAAGTGTGTGTTGAGCTGTGTTTCTTTTGTGTTGTTGTGTGTGTTGTATGTGTCGGTTGCTTTGTATCATGTGTTGTGTTGTTTTCATTGGTTTCACTCCTGTCCCTATCGTTTGTTTTTATTGGTTTTGTTGTTGTTGTTGAATTTTCGTCTGGAGTTTTTTCGCTGTTTTCTTTACTTCCCGCCATATCAATATTAGAACTTTTCCCCCCATTGTTTCCACCATCACCACATTCACCATCACTATTATTATTCCTATTATGATTATTATGCTTATTATTGTTATTATTATTACTACTACAACTACTATAACACGATTCATCTTCGTCTGATTGCTGTTTGAAGGTCTGGTTTAGAAGGTCAAGGGCTTTTGATTCGAGTAGCACTTTTCTACATCTTCTGATGGTGTCTGCGCCTGTGAACTCTGCTGAAGACGGGCTGTTGGTGGGATGTGGTGGGATGGTGGGCGGTAAGGTGTGGTGTGTGTGTAGTGTGTGTGATGGGGCATGGTGGGGGGTGTGTGGAGTGGTTTGGTGGAGTGTGATGTAATGTGGGAACAAAAAAATATATTTAAAAATTATAAAAAACAAACTTTTTCTTGATGTAATAATCCCTAACATCGCCCAGATAACATTTGAACACCACAACCCTGAACTCTCCAGCTTCGTGTCCATATTTGACGTCTGCGTTGCTCTCTTCTGATTGGTCGGATGTTTCTGTCTTGTTGTGCGTTTTGGTGCTATTTTTCTCCTCCTTGTTGTTGTTGTATTCATTTTCATCGTTGTTTTCGTAGTTGTCTTTGAGAAGCTCGTCAAACGACTTATTATTATTATTTTTATTATTGTTATTATTCTTCCCAGAACAGAGTTTATTTTGAAGAGCGGTAAAGAGTGAATTGCTTAACCTGAAGACTTTTCTATTGGAATACGCCAACCCCTTTTCCGTTATCTTCATCAGAAGATCATCATCATCACCACCATGCGCCAGTTTGTATGTCTGTTTTGCCTTGTTATCCTGACCCTTATTATTATTGCTGTTATTATTTCCAATGTTTTTATTGTTTTTTTCTTCGTTATTATTAATGTTATTCTTATTATTATTATCATTATTGTTACAATTATTATTGTTATCATAATTATTGCTAATAATATTATTGTTTTCATCCTCTTCTTCTTCTTTTTGATCCTCTTCCTCTTCCTTTTCATCCTCATCATCGTCATCCTCTTCCTCATCATCGTTTTCAGCATCATAATAGTCAGTTTCAGCTTCACTTCCATCATCATTACCATCATCATCATTATTAATATTATTGTTATTATTATTATTATCTTTATTGATATTTTTATTAATTTTTCTATTTTTCTTTTTATTGTTATTGTTATTATTCTCAGACAAACTATTTCGTTTATTTTTGTCCTCAATCCTTTTTAGTGGCCAAACATAAAACAAATACTCCACCTTCTGGTGCCATGTTGTTTGTCTGCGTGACATCGTCATCGCTACGTCATCAACCATGAATCATCATATTAGTGTAACAATAACAAATAGTTTGACCAATGAGAGATTAGTATGATTAAAACCCAGAAAAATCTCGCCATCACATTTACCACACCCCACCTCACCTTAAACCATCACACCACACCCTCACACATCATACTACACCAACTGCTCTATAGGCCAGTATCGTTCGGATCCAGCCAATAGATTCTCGTCAACGCTCAACATGAAGTTATGACGTAACATCCGGTTATCGATTCTTGTCACCGCCTTTACAACCACTTTCTCGTATGATTGGTCAATGAAGTTTATGCTGCAGAAACGTGATTGTATGAGAGCGTTGCAGGCCTTGAACCTTCAACCAATCAATGATCATTAGTTAAAGCTTCAAAAATAAACCACTGTAAATTGTTGTAAAACAGTTTATCATATTTTTACCAATAGTCAGTTTAGCTCAATTTTTCAATAAATTAATTAAAATCATTTTTTTTCAAAATCTTCAACCAATAAATTTTAAAAATTAATAAATAAATCAAAATCTAATTAATTAAATGCCAAACCATGACTCATAGACTGTCCCATACTGGAAAGTGATGTTACCAAAAGACTTCAACTCGTAGTTGAGGTGGTTCGTTAAGAAGTTCCTGTTGCGACTTAAGTTCACTTTTGATTGATCTATTTCCGTTTCCAATCTTATAGAGGATTATTGATTAATATTTAATATTAACAGCATATCCCTGATATTACCTGCCAAAGATTTTGTTGTATTTATCGATCTCTTTGGCGACTTGTGGTAGGTTCTGGAGAAGATGAAAAGTTCAGAGATGAACCAATAAAATTTGAGATAGTAGTAGTATCACATTAAATGAAGTCCATACTCAAAACTTCACACACCTTCACTCTATCTCATATCTTTGCACAAGACAAAAATAAACATCAGAATTTTCATCACATTGAGCTAAAAATAAACATAGAATACAAAAAAATACTGAATAAAAAATGATAAAATGGAAAACCTTAACGGAAGCCATGATGTGCAGCTTGCAAAGACTGGGAAGGAAAAATTCCTGGATTTGTTGTTGCACTTGTTGCAGAAGTTTTGTTGCATTCAAGTGGTCTTCCTGCAACAGTTTCAACTGCATGTTGTAGTATTGTCGTTTCTTGTCTACTAACGCCTGTGGGTGAAGTGTTGTGGTGGTGTGGTGTGGGGTGGTAGTGTGGAATGGTAGTGTGATGTGGGGTGGTGATGTGGAATGGTGGTGTGGTGTGTTGTGTTGATTTGAAGGGTAGAGAGATATGGCTTAGTATTGTATAGTGATATGTAGTGTGACGTGGTGCTGTGGTTTCAAGCTTTAGGAGAAAATTTGCAATAATACCATAACAACTCATGTCACACAAACATCTTAAGTCTAACCCACACAGACTTCTCTCACTCACACGTGAAGTCTTTTGAAAGGACAAATTGGTGATATTCTCTTGGTCGAGAGAGATAAGGAAGGGGAGGTGGAAGATGGTATAGATGTGGTAATTGTTGCATTGACATACTGGGTTTTTGAGATGCATCTCACTCTGAAGTTGGAGGTGTTTCAGGGCCGGTAGTCGCTTGAGATTCTGGATTTCCTGCCGGGTGGTGATGGGTGAAGAGGTGGTGATGGGAGGGAGGGTGATAAGTGGATGATTAGTGTAAATAAAAAAAGATATAATACAGTAACTTATACACAGGCTACAATTTGAGTAAAGGCCTTTAAGGACTACAAACAATGAATAGCTATGAAATCAAGTCTACATTGAGAAGGTAGATTTGGTTGCCAGAGAGGTCCAACTCATACAGGTTATCAAGGCCGTTCAGAGATGAGCCTGTGTGGTGGGGATAGTGGTATGGTGGGATGAGAGGGGTGAGAGATGGTATGGTTGGATGCGTGGGTGGTATAGAATTGTGTAGTTAGTGTTGTAAGATAAGATGTCGTGATAGAGATAATTTTATGTAATGAAGGTTCTGGAATTTCTAAAAAAATAATTTTATTGTTATATGAAGTAGAACAAACGTCATCATACCAATATGACGGATGCGGTTCTTAGCCAGGTGTAAGACTCTCAAATGATTTACTTCCTGTAGGTTCTGAAGGTATTCAATAAATCTATTTTAAACAATTAGCGTCAAAAATTTTTTAATTATTTTTAATATAGCGCTTTATGAGTGGCTTGGTTCAAAATGGTGGTTAAATACTCTATAAAAGTGAAACTTAGAAGAGATATTAAAATTTTTTTATGATGATTTCAATCTTTTATACTGAAATGTTACTTTGAAGAAAAGTTGAACATGAACCTGGATAATGGTGATATTGTTGTCGTTGAGATTGAGTTCTGTGAGGTTATTGAAGTTTTTGAGGTTTTCTAACTTCTCTATTTGATTCGTGTACAAAATCAATTTGCTCAAGTTCTGGAGTTGTTCTGTTTCGCTTATCGACTTTAATTGTATTAATTTTTAAATCAGTTTTAAATTAAATGCGAATAATTAGACAACTTTAAGCTTGCTTTCCACGATCCACAGTTCTCTCAGTTTAGTGAGATGTTTAACATTTTCAAGTGATATTGCATTTTGGTGTCCTAATATATACAGTTTCTGAAGGTTGGGGAAATAATTCAAACTCCCAAACTTAGACAAGCCTGGCGAAAGAAATATAATTTTTAAAATTTAATTTTTAAACCTATATATTGGTTACTAAAAAAAAAGATTTCCAGTTCTAGACAAGAAAGTCCTTCTTGTTGAATCTTGTTAAGTTTCAAGCCATTGTTGGAGCACTGTGGTTGGTTTTAGTCAGATTTTAATCTAATTTATATTTTTAATACACTTACTAGTTCTTTCAAAGCTTCGTCTTCTTCTGCCATTGCAAATATTTATTTTTCAATTCATCTTAGTGCATTCATATGAACAATTTGTACACTGCATCATGGCAACTGTTAAAAGTAAAATTCAACTATTTTATAATTTCGAGTAATTTTTTTAAAAATTATAAATATAAAAATTTGCTAGTATAAGTAGTTGTGAAATTCTATGTAGACATTAGTTAGACATTGCCAAATTATTTTGTCCTTTTTAATAGATCGATCTCATCTCACAAAAATAATGTAAGAATCTATTTATGGTGAAGTTTATGGCAAATATGTTGGATTTAAATGCTACATTAAATAATCCAATTTCAAGGAAAAAATCGAATAAATGGGATAATCCGATAGGAAAAAACATGAGCCCATTGCAGCAGGCAAAGAATGTGGCCATGTTGATCAAAAAACGCCTGGAAGCTTCTTCGAAGAATGATCAGAGCAAGGAAGTTTTTAACAAGGTTCGTGTCGTTTCACTTAAAACTCGCTTGTTTCTCATTAAAAAGTTGACCAAAGTTTTTTATCATTCTGAATCTTAATTATATTCACCTTAAATTGAATTATTGTTCGCAAAATTTGGTGTAATAAGATGGAGGGAGTGGAGAGTGAGGAGATAGATTTGTCGGGAGAGTCAGAGGCCTGCAGACGACTTTTAACATTGAACATCACTCTTAATGATGTTTGTTACCATTTGTGTTTTCATAATTTCATTTCTAAGCACTTCAATGTTGGTAGATAATGAAAAGATCTGGTGCCAAGATTGAAGTAAAAAGGAGTCAAAAGGATGAAAATGATTCTGAAAACACACAAAAATCTGAGTAATTAATTAATTATTCATTCAAAAACAAACTTTCAAACAACCTTTAAACACATCTTGATTCCACAGATATGTTTGTCTGTTGATTACTGCCTCAGAAAAATCTGCTGTTCAAGGTGCTGTTGTTTTTATATTTTTTAAAAATAACATCAGCTTTTGTTGTTATATTTATTACAATAATAACAGCTATTGTATTTAAATAATAGTAAATTAATAATAATCTTCATTCATCTCTCAGGAGCTGTTGCTATGGTGAATAAAGCCATTTCATCATTATCCTCTTCCTCTTCCTCCACCATCTTAACCAACACCACCACCACCATCATTACTGTACGTTATGTTCTTTTTCCATAGATATTATTGAGTAATATTAATTATCATTCTTATTCACATCTAGCTAGTAATCATTAATGCTTTTATTAATACAGAATTATAATTTAATATAGGTTATTACTTTGTTTTTTATTTTTTCATAACTTTATTGATTCAATAAAATTTTCTGATGTCACAATCACCACCCACAGTCAAACCTACAAGAGAAGGTATTTGTAGGGTTAGACCAAGCTCCTCCATCATTCAATGCACTACTCCGAATACAAGGGGAAAATGTAACTGATGTGTTGCAATTTAACTCATGTGATATACACCTATGTGTATAACCATTCCACATACATATTTTGTTCACGTGTGCACTTCACACGTTTTGTCTTATTTAAACTCATGCACACAATTCCATTCACACAGAGGTGCTTTTTGGATCACATAGAGACTACAACAGGAGCTCGTGTGATGTTGAGGGGCAAGGGGTCGGGTCACATCGAACCCACCTCTGGTCGAGAAGCTTTTGAACCTCTTTTCATCTTTCTACAGTAGGTGGCTGAGAGAGGGGAGGCTTATGTGTTTGAATAAATGGAGAGTTTTTGGCAAAGAAATTTTAAGCAATAAATAATTATGCTTCTATAGTGAACTATCAAAATGGAAGAATGGAGAATTATAAATTCAGGTAATGTTTAATGGTATGTTAGCTAAAGATTTCATAAAATGTGCTTATATTGATAATGGTGGTACCTGTGTGTGATGGTTGATTAATGGATTCGTAATGGTGGACAACCACTACACAGACATCAGAATGTAGAGTCTCTTCAACGTGCCCTCCTTCTCACGCACTCTCTCATCCAAAAGGTTTTAGATTTCATCAACATTTTATTTGTTTATAACGTCAATGTTTTGATCTATTTTATTATGTCCACCTGAAGTAGCGCCCTGTGAAACCAACTTAATATAATGTCAACTAATGTTTTCAATGAGTTTTATAATATTCAACAACAACATAGGTGCAACAAGATTACAACAAATTTAAACTCAACCCTATTCTTCCAGGTGCTTTTTCATGCTTTTTGTGCCTTTTATGAGTCGAATAATGCTTTGTTTTTATTGCATATAATACACCCCACTAGTCTGCCCGATACTACCAACTGAGGCAACCCCTCGTCTGATCAACTACCCTCTCATGAACAACACCTACCAGCCACTCACCCCATCCTACTTCGGCTTTGGGCCAGTTCCTCCACCCAAACGACCCCCTCTGCTACCCACCCCTCCTACCATTCAACAGGTGACGCTTGATGTTGTATTAAAGAAGGGAGGGTGAAGAGTCAAGAAGACATGCACTAATTGAGGCATTTGTTGAACATATCAAACAGACACCCACAACAGCTCAGAATTATTACCAGAATTTTCTACACAGCAAGTATGATGGGCCACGAGATGATAGTGCACAAGAGCAAGCAAACAGAAAAAGGAAATCATCCCTTGAGCCCTATGATAGAGTGGGCTCATATTTGTATTGTATTGAACTTCCGAATATGCGTCATTTTAATTATGATTGTAGTTGTATTGTTATTCATCATCAACCTCCTTCCATCCAGTACTCTCCCACAGCCATGTTGGAGGAGGAAGGGAACTGGATTGAGTGAGTCTCTTTGGTTTGATGTTGTTACTGTATAATTCTTATACTTGCTACTATATATTACTGCTGTTATATTATAAATTCAATAAATATCAAATGGGGTTTTCCAACAGAAGACTATGATTGTAACTTTTTAAGAATAATCTATAATTATATGGATAGTATAGTTGCATATATTGTACTTGCTTGAAGAGAGGAGAAGAAGGAAGAAAAGAAGCAGGAAGATGCGTTTAAAGTGCCTACACTTATTATCAAGAAAAAAGGTTATTATTATTATTATTATTATTAGTAGTAGTAGTAGTAGTAGTAGTAGTAATAGTAGTAGTAGAGTTCAAATAATAATAAGATATACTATAAAACAACTTAAAGCTCCTGCCGTCAAAAAAGCAAAAGTTTCGAAAAAATCACAAGCCCTCAAAATCGTTGCTGGTAGGTACTTGAACGTTAATCTATTTTTGGGAAATTTTGAAATAATTTATTTTTTCAACAGATCTATATGGTTCAGATGAAGAGGACGACGATGATGATTAGATTGTATATATATATTTTATTTTTATTTTTTTTGGTTTAAATAAACTTGGAAATCTAACTGTGTTAAGCGTCTTTCACTATGCAAAAGCCGAGCGATAAAAAGTATAAGTTTTCAAAATATTTCGAGTTTTTTCTAGGTAAGTCAAATTGAAATGTTAGGTAGAGATCAATACAGTATGAATGGAATGTTTGGAGAAAAAATAGCACCAATAGATCGCGAAAAAGTAATTTCTTGTCGTTTGGCAAATTTTCTTGTTTGTTTTATACTAATATTATTAATTATAATGATAAAAAAATGCTGTTTTGAGTTTTTCTTATAATCGTTTACACTGATTTATTTTCAAAATTTTGGAGTAATGAAGTAGAGTTTCAATTCAAGTCCTAAAATAACAAAATGAACTTTAGACGTGTCCTTTATTATTGAGGGTGTTTTACAATTCAAACCATCACAACTCCTTGAGTGATTATACACGAGGCAGTACTCCTACCAATGAACTTCAAATATACACATGGTGAGCACTTTATTTACTAGATGAGTGAATTCATATACTTATTATTTAGGTTATTCATATTAAATAAAATCCACTATTACTACTTATTTCCATTATACTTCACAGCTCAAAAGATATAATCAATTTTGACTCACAAAATATGTAATAGGAATCACTAATAAGCTCAATATCATTTTTGCTATACATCACATTCCATGCTAACTTTATTTAAGAGATTGGAACCAACACCTCTTTAATTAGTCAAATTTTTTTTATAGCTTTTTTTCTTCACCAAGAAATGGATACATCAACTACCCGACCACCACCCAGGTTAGATGCTACTCTGAGGGAGTTAATGGGATTGGTGAGAGAGGTTAACAGCGAGTCAAGACAGAGAGGTACCACCTTCCACTTTGCCATTGTTCATCCTGACCCTCGATCTCCTGCTTTCAAACTCAGAGACATCGGATCTACTTGTATGTTCTTGTTATGTGGCTCTTTTTGTGCTCAAAAACTATCTTTGAATGTTAAATATGCATAATTAATAGATGTATTTCTATAATAAATCAACAATGACTACTATTATCTTCACTCATACATTCCAACCATGATTCCTCACACACCATCCCTACCATCCCTCCTACATCACAACCCTCATCTCTTATCCACCACACCATCACCCTTACTAACCACCATCTCTCATACACTCCCCCCCTACAGGCAGTGGTCAGAGAGGGGCAGATGATCAGCTGACCTTATCTGCTTGCAACTTCCGCATTGGGGACTTCATTGACATCGCCATCAACATCCCTTCGCATCGTGATGATCGCTGGTGATGAAGTCACCCGCCATCTTTGTGTCATACATTTTTAATTTCGTTTGAGTGCTTTTATTTTGTCGTTCTTTAAAGTTAATAAATAAGTTTTCAGAGTTTTTGGGGGATTTATGTCCGTTATTTTTGGTCTTAAAAAATTTTGAAAATAGATTTTCCGAAAAATTTTAAAAATAGATCAATGTTGAGCATTGAAACAGCAAGTTTCGTTAAGAAATGGTCCATCCTTTTCTTACTGACGTCATCAAGCACATGAAAATGTAGGAAACCACACACGAAAGCTTTTAAACATATTCTCAATGAAAACCCCAAGTATTCTTTAACCTGTTGCTGGAAAATACCCTTTCAAAAGGGTATTCATGAAATCCTTTTATAAAACTAATATCAGAGTTTCAATATGAAAGATTATTTTGAGTTTTGGCACGAATTTTTTTATATCCAATAATTAACTGCCCAATAGGAAGCAATAAAAATCATGAATAGAAGGGTTACCATTTGAGCTACCTTTTGCATGACCAATCCATCCTTATCACCAAACTCCTTCCGTTTCCTCTTGAATATATTTGTGTGTGAATTATATTTGTGCGCGTGATTATATCATTTATGTCTGTGTGAATAATTTTGTGCGTGATTATAACATGTGTGTAAGTATGTAAAAGTTTGTGCGAGATCATAATTTTTATGTGTGTGAAAAAAACTCGTGTACGTGATTATTTTATGTATGAGTTTTCAACAAAGTGCGTGGGTGTGCAGGTGCTTATGTGTGTGATTATCTTCACATTCAAATGTTGAACGTACGTGATAATTAATTGTATAAAAGTTCACAAAATTTTTCTCCAAAGAATTTCCGGTCTGAGAAGCGCTTACTCAGTATGAAGTTAGCAACGTAAAAACCATGTTACAGAACAACATAATTCAAGCCAAAACACACAAGTCCTATAATTGAGATGACATTTATAGGTAAACCCTAATATATAAAACACGCAGCAATGGCCGGATGCGGTCGATGGTAGAATTTAGTATTTAAAGCAAAAAAAGTTAAACATACAGACCGATAATTAAATTATTGAATTTTTATCACTGTTTTGCATGGAGATGATGAAAGTTTTGGTGCTGTTGATGGTTCTCCAGACTTCAATGGCTGCGGATCTCAGTTGGTTCCTTTATTAATTATCATTGCTTATCTTACTTACTAGTATTTAATTCCTTATTGGATTAGTTGGATTTTTTATTATTTATTTCATTATTATTATTATTATTATTATCATTATTATTATTATTATTATTATTATTATTATTATTTCAATTTATTATCATAATTTACTCATGATTCTTTTACTATTATCTCCCCTTATTATTATTAGTATTTAATATATTATAAATGACTTTTTATTTTTTTTGATTATTATTAATTAATTAATTAGTTTAATATTAATTTATTTATATATTTAAATTATTATTTTTATATTATTGACCAAAATTGTTGTTACATTATTTTATTATCATCAACTCTTTGATCTTTCATTACTTTTTATTTTTATCGCTTATTATTTTTTTTTGATTATTAACATTAAAGTATTATTATTATTATTATTATTAAATTTATATTGAAACAAAAAACGATCAAAAACAATAGAAAATGTCTCCCACAAATGGACGAAGCTTTTCGTAAGTTTATCCAGTCATTTTTGATGGACTCACAAATGACTTGGTCGTTTTACCAATCAAATCTAATCCTGGACTGAATCCAAAGTGTAATATTTGGAAAACAATTTATGAAGCTCAATTTTGTTTGATCTTGCTCACTTTAGATTTTAAGAGATTTTTGTGATTTGATTCAAATATCTTTGCTTATCTTACTTGCTTATTAGTGTTTAATTAATTGTTAGATTATTTTTCCTCATTAACTGAAAAGAGGAAGCTTTTGAGATGTTGAGTGAGGCTCCTTTATAATAACTTTATAATTATTTGTATGAAGTTAATGTCACTATAATCTTACACGTAATTATATTTCAAATAACGTTAGCTATTATACTAATTAACATTCGTTCAGACTAATTTAACTGGTTTCACACAAGCCACAATCAAACGAGTATATTTAGGAAGAGAAATAAATTTTATTGAGATACAAAGCTTTTCGTTAACTAAGTGACATTTTCACGTATTACTAGAAAATGTTACTTAGTTAACGAAAAGCTTTGTATCTCAATAAAATTTAATAATTAAATCTATAAATATTATTATTGATTTTATAGAATTCTATAAATTATCCAAAAAATTTGACCTAATTTCTTCCGGAAATAGATAATTGATATTAGTAAAATTCAACCACTTTTAAACGATTAACTCAGTAATTAGAACCATTTCGCCGAAAAAATCGGAATCTTCGTACTAATAATAATAATTGAGATTGTTATGCGTTAACGGGCCGAAATATAGATAATTAGCCTCTATCGAATGTCTTTATGATGGGGGAGATTTTAAATTCGATAAATTTTTTGTGTGTCAAGTTTATTAATATTATTCTAGGTTAGAAGTGTCTCCAACTTAACACGCATTTTATTTCTGAATGTATTTATTTATTGAAGAAAAGATGCGTACGATGTCTTTGGGAGAATATTTATTTGAGGAGTGCCTCATTTTAGAGAGTTAAAAAGCAAGAAGTTAAATCGATATTAGGAGGAATATTGAAGTGATATATGTTTTTTAAAAGAGGTCATTTTGAGGTTAAAAATTAACAAAAATAAATATAAAAAAGTTTAAATAAATAAAAATCATTTTTGAAAAGCATAAATATAAAAAATATTTTAAAAAAGAAAATGAAGAATAGTAATAAGAGCGATAAAATAAGCCGTTAGGACATCGAGAAGTTGATGTTTATTGGTTTTTTTTTATAATTATGAATTTATCATGACATCATTATCAAAGTTGTTTATATCCAATTTTTAATTTTATTTCTATTATGTATTATTATTCTTTTTATTTTTTGTGAAATTTTGTTTTTTTCCAGCCATTAACTTAAAATATTATAATCTAACTAAAATTAATTCTTTTAAATATTAATTAAATACAACCTCATTTGTATAGCGCACTTGAAAGCTATCAATTGCGCAAAACCATTTAACGGCCAACTAATATCTGTAAAATTGTTATATATATATAAATAAATAAATAAATAAATATATATATATATATAACTGTATATATATATATATATATATATATATATATATATATATATATATATATATATATATATATATATATATATATATATATATATATATACAGTTATATATATATATATACAGTTTTGTCGAAATGTATGTTATATGCTTCGGAAAATATTGATAAAAGATCACAAAATAATCCTTAGTTAACGAAATAAATTTCATAATCACATAATTTTTTTTATTGATAACCTTGTTTGCCGTATAATTTGAATATAGCATATTTCCCAACTTCAGTTATAACTAAATATGAGTATGGAACGAGTAATGGATGGTCTCTATCAGACAGAAAAAGGAGCAGAAGTTATACGACTGAGAAAGAAGTTGGTGATACTTGACAAGCAAAGACAAGAAGGCTTTGAGAAATTTGAAAACTCAGTGTCAAGATATAATTCCGATGTGATTCGGCAACATGTTCATTCATTTTCCTCAATCAAGAGTGAAAGAAATTGTCAATAAAGATATATTGAAAAATGATCTTGAAGACACCAGAAATGAGTTGCATAATAAAGTTAGAGATTTCCAAGATATGCAGTTTCAAGATGAATGGAAAGGATTTGATCTCAAGGCACTTGATAAAGATGAAATGTCAGCAATTAGACATGGACAAAAAGATATTTGAAATTTTTTCTAGATGAAATCCTAATGGAACAAAGTTTCATTCCTCAAATGTTGATGATCAACATGCACCTTTTCCAGTGTTACTCATCAATGGATAGCATTAAACAAGATTTTTAAAATCAAAAGAATTTATTCAAAATAAAAATACTTTTGAGATAACATCTAATTAACATGAATTTAATGATGAAGTTAATTTTTTAAGGGGATGTTTATAATTATTTCTGTGTCTAAAATTTTTGTCACTCTATTTTTTAGTCTTGCTCATAGCCAATATCTCCTTATATTTCCAATGTACTTCAGAATTGTCATTATCAGAATGCTAGTTATTAGTTTAGAAAGAAACTTCCTCTGTTAAATCAATCTCATACATAATTATTTTATAAAAACATTTCCAATATTTGCATCAGTATTCTACAAGTTCCTGAAATTTCATTGAATTGAGATTCAATTTTAATGTTTATTTTAATAAATTATTATTGAAAAATAAATTAATTTCAAATTAAATAAAAATACAAAATTTTTAAAGTGAATTCATATACATTTGCATTGAATATCTATTTTATAAATCTTTCATGTAGTCAACGTTTTTATCTAAAACAAGTGATCTATTTGAATAAAAACATGAGTAATAATTTTTAAAAAAAATAAATAATAAATAAATAAAAAAATAAATATATACATAAGAAGATACATCAGTATACATGGCACCATCCTGGTCAGAATAATGGCGGACATGTCCTTGACTACATACTCATCAATGCTCAATACCGATCCCGCATCCTGGACACCAAAGTGTTCAAAAAAACTCTTCAAATTTCTGATCACTTCCCTGTTATTGCAAAATTCAAATTCTTCAAATCACTATGTCATAAGCAACATTTTCGCAACAATAGTCATAAGCAATACATTCAAAATCCCCGAGAACTCGACGAAAACATAATAAATAATTCCAGAAAACAGTTAGCAGTGCCTGGTGACCAAAAAAATATTGATGAGCTATGGAAAGTTTTCAAAGAAAGTTTAACATCTGCAAAAAAAGTTTTGCCAACCAAACACACAAAATATGAAAAAGATTGGGTAACTGAAGAAATTCGGCAGCTGACAATTGAAAAAACTGATGTTTACCAAAAAATTATGCAACATAAACAAAAAAATCAATCAGTTCCATTATTTCTCAAGTCCCAATATGTGATAATAAAGAAAAATTCAAAAAAGCATGTAAACTTGCTCTGAATTCATGGTGGAAACAAAAAAGTAGAGACAGAAGATGATTATGAAATGAGTGAAACAAGATAAAAAATTTGAAGTCTTTAACCAAATCAAGAGATTATAGATGCCTGAAGATCTTAGCCAAAGACGGTACAACAAGGCCAACAACAACAAAAATCAAACTGAAGAGATGGTGTGAACACTTTAAAGAGGTCACAAACATCAATACCCTGGTCAATCATTCTGCTCTTTCACATCTCCTTCAATTTCTCCCCCCATCTGATAGCTCTCTGTATCCAATGACTGAGCCTCTGACAAACGAAGAATTGTGTGTCGCACTCAAACAGTGTAAAAAAATAGCTCGACTGGAATTGATGGAATTAGTACAGAGCTACTGCTACTAGGTGCTGATGAGACTGTTAGATGGTTGAAGTTGATTGCAGATCAAATATGGGTCGAAGAAAAGGTTCCTTCAGACTGGACCAAACAAATAACTGTTCCCATCTTCAAGAAAGGTAGCAGGTTGAAGTGCGATAACTTCCGTGACATCTCACTTTTATGTTCAGCCTACAAAGTGTTCGCAAGAGTGATGCTGAACAGAATGAAACATTACAATGAAGAGCAACTAAGTGAGTCCCAATGTGGGTTTCGTGCCAAGAGAGGTTGTTGTGATCAATTATTTTTTACGAAAATATTAATGCAACGGGCCAAGGAGTTCAACGTACCGGTTTTTTTATGCTTCATTGATCTCTGTAAAGCGTACGACACAGTTAAAAGAAACTTACTTTAGGCTGTGTTACGTCGTGTCTACAACTTTCTTGAAAAGTTCGTGAGTATAATAAAAGCCTTACATAAGGAAACATATGGGGTGGTGCGGTTTGAAGGTAAGTTGTCTGAAGAATACAAGGTTGAATCAGGTGTAAAGCAGGGTGATGTACTGGCTCCAACTCTGTTTAACTTATTTTTAGATGTTATCATAAGGACTGCCATGATGAAACATCCTGATGCCGGAGTCCATATTCAATACAACCTTGACGCTCCTCTGGTAAACAACAGCCGTCATAAGTTCAACATGAGTGATAAGGTTCAAATCCTCATGTACGCAGATGATGGGGTATTATTGAGCAATGATCGAAGTGTATTGAATTCTCTTATTCAATCGCTCAGTGAAGAATTTACCCGTTACGGCTTGAAGATCAATACTCAAAAATCTAAGATAATGGCTGTGTGGCCTGAAGCTGATAATACAGACACTCATCTTGACAACAGGTCGGTACATCAAATTGACGGTGGTTTTGAGGAAGTTGAGTAGTATCAATATCTGGGCAGTATACTTCGAAACGACTGTTCCATAGATGAAGAGATTGATACTCGTATCTGTAAAGCATCGATTGCTTTCAGAAGTATTGGAAGGCTCATATGGTATCAAAAAAAGTTAAAAAGGAAAACGAAGATGAGGCTTTTCAAATCCATTATAATGCCTATCCTGCTTTACGGTTGTGAGACTTGGGCTCCTTTGAGCAACCACGTTCAAAGATTGCAGTCTTTTGTTAATAAGTGTGTTCGGTCTATATGTGAAATCTCTATGAGAGACATGTTAAGAAACATCGAAATAAGAAGAAGAGGCAACATTGAAGGCGTAGGTTCAATCCTTCAACTGAAAAGACTCAAATGGCTAGGACATATTGAAAGAATGGCAGATTCCCGGAGGCCCAAAAAATTATTGGTCAGTAAAATATGTGGTGGTAAAAAAAGTGAAGGTGGTTAAAAACATAGGTAGCATGATGTGGTGAATAACGATTTGAAAGCTATTGGGTTGGTGTCTGGTTGGCGTAGCAAAGCGAAGAACAGAATCGAATGGCGGAAAAGCATAAATACTCTCATAATCGATCTCAACCAGAATAAAGAACAATCAGAAAAAGATATGAAAGATCGAAAAAAAAAGCTGAATGTACAATATAACAATACTAATAACCTATGTGGTGAGGTGAACATAAATAATGGGGTATTAAACGGTTTGGTATGCTCTTTTTCTGGTTGCAACAAAATTGCAGTTAACAAAGCTGGCCTTGCAAACCTTATTAGACAGAAATACTCACAACAAGCAACATTAACAATCTTATGCCAACACTGTGGTAGAAATTTCAAGCGACAGGGTTTTCAAAACCACCAGAAAAAATGCGCAACAAGAACAACAACAAGAAATAGCATGGACAAATGCAGTAGAAGAAGTGTGTGTTTGTGCGTGAAAAAAAAATTACATACAAGCAACCTCATGCTCAGAACTAATCAATTGAAAGAGTCAACAAACACATACCAGACGCCATCCCAATAAAACCTCCATTATTTTAATAACACCCATTTATGTAGCGCTAATTAACCATGCGCAATTTTTAATGTTTTGAAATATTATTTGTTTATTATTTGACTTTTTTTAATGTTTTTTTATCTTTTTGTATTATTATTTTTTTTTTTTCTGAAAATTTTTAATTATTATTATTATTTGTTTTCTTAGATGCAATCTATTCAAACAGCATTTTATAATATTAATGAATTCCTTTTCACACCTCATTAATATCTAAAGACTTCAAGCGCCTCTGTAGCTGCGCCTTCTCTAAAAAGCCTTCTTAACAAACAGTAATAATAAAAATAATAAATAAAACTAATAATAATAAACTCGTCCGTATAGCTTAGCTGGTAGAGTGTTAGACTAATTATTTAAAGTTACCGGGTTCGATCCCGTGTGGGCCGACAATTCGCTACATTAAATTTGTAGCAAGCAATTTGATCTATATGAAAAACCAACTTTGAATTAAATACGAAATAATAGCAATAATAATAAAAAATAATAACAATAATAATAAGAAATAATAACAATAATAATAATAGGGAAGTTTTGTAGAGATCTCATGTTATTTTTTATTCACGTTTTCTTGATTTTATATTCTTCAAAATGAGAGAGTTTCAGATGCATTTATTTACCAACAAAAACCAAAACTCCTCATAAGTACAATCTCATAATAATCCATCAGTACTAATAGATTGTGATAAGGTTGTACTTATCGGAGGTTTCAGTTTTTTTTTAACATTAAATGAATTTGAAATATCCTCATTATGAGGATAAAAAATCAAGAAAAAATAAATAATAATAATAAGGTGATAATAGAAATACAAATAAAATAACAGTGATAATAATAAAATAAAAATGATAATATTATTAATGATTATAGAAAAAAAATCAATAATAATAAAAGCAATAACGATAAATAATAATAATAATAATTAAAGAATAATAAATTAAACTCGGCATTATGGCGGGGATACAATCCTTAAACTCAATTCTATTTACTATTATGAAGGGTACCAGGATTGTTGAAAGTCGGCTCTAAGCTGGTTTTATGGCGCTAAGTCAAACTAGGGTGCCCCTTGTTACAGTCTTCTCATGAAAAAGTTATTTTTATTGTTATTTTTATATGAATATAATTCATACATGGGGAAGTCGGAAATGGTGAAGAAGTAAACTCATTTCTAAATAGGAGTATTAGTTTTTTAGTAAGTTTAAAAGTTAATTTAGTTTATTATTTCGATGCATGTTTCCATTCAAAAGTGAATTTTCTAAGAGAATATTAAAAATTTGTTATATTCAGTAAAACTTTTGTTTCGTTGGAATTAACCGCGAAGGAGACATATTATGGCTAGAAGTACTTATTTTTTTATTATTATACCGAGTACTTCTATGCGGATGTGTGTTTATATGTGTGTGAATACAACTTATAAATAAATCTCTGTTGAATGCATGGGTATTTATGATAACTATACTATTCATTATTTATGATTACTATATTGAAAATTATGATTATTTAAGTATTTTTTTAGACCGAACATCAGTCGCCCCATATTGGGGCTTCGTTAGCTCAACAGATGTTTCACAGGGCGCTACTTGTGTATATAATTGTCGGCCCGCGTGGGATTGAACCCGGTAACTCTAGATAATTAGTCTAATGCTCTACGAGCTAAGCTATACGGACCTACAAATAGGTAGCAAAATGTAAAAATACTAATTTTATATTCATAAATATTCAATTGATAACATGCATAT